>VWZK01017412.1:0-142051 GCA_013396935.1 Baryphthengus martii | reverse complement strand
CTAACATTCTGTGATTCTGTGATTCTGGAAGAGATCTTTAAAATCATCAACTCCAACAGTTAACCCAGCACTGCCAGGTCACCATTAAACCATGTCCCTCAGCACCACATCCACACATCTTTTAAACACCTCCAGGGATGGTGGCCGGAGCATTCGAGATACTTTACCGGCCCTAGGGGAAAGAGAGCTCCAGCTCAACCACTCCAGTCCTACCAGGACATACTGCCCCTCACCCACTCTAAAACAAATATATAAAGATTGGATTTCATAAAAATAAAATCTGAAACCTGAAGTTTTATATAATGCAAATGTTAATCTACAACAGTCTGGGAGGTACAGCTAGGCCATAATGCTGTAGAAATCAAAGCCTGTGCATCTCCCAGGTATTACCAGTTTTACTTCTACAGTTTCCCTGCAGAAAAGACAGAATTGTCTTTAACTGTTTTTCTTTATAGCAGTAGTTACAGATAAACAAATGGTAAATATATAATCAGAGTAAGGATTAAAGTAGGTTCATTATCATCTATCAGCACTAACATGAAATACAGGCAAGTATTTGCATGTATCTTGAACTCAGATTTTATACAAAGATGTTAAGCAGTGTTTACCTGAAAATAGTGAATAATACATCGTTACAAAAATCTTTGCCAATCCTAAATCTTCACTAAGAGTAGGTGAAATTGAAAGTGTGGGGAAGAACAAAGAGTCAGAGCTCATCTGCATTTAAGGACACCCTGTGTTTCACAAGAGCAAGTTTTGTTCCGCTACTACAAGAGAAGTAGTTCAACTACATGCAATGGCAAATCAGAAGAGGAATCTACCTCCTGTAGATGACCTGCAGGTGGACCTATCGCTACTCCAACCCATAGAGACAAAGCCTATCAGGTAAGAAATCCCTATCTGACTGGTTTTTGGAGGTCACAATTTCTACATAATTAATATATTTGTAAAGAAATTCAGCTTCTGATACACATAGCAGAATCTGATTTACTTTTACTAAAAAAAACCCCACCCAAACATCAACTTATCCTTCAAGTGCAGCACTGTTTTGGGCTCATGCCTTATCACACCTTTGCAAGTAAAAAGCAAGTAAATGGCTAAGGGTTAAAGTTTTTTGCATCAGTAATGCCAGCAGCAATTGTATTGCTATTTCAGATTACATGCACATCTATATCAAAAAACCAACCATGTTATATGTTGCAAAATGATCTCTTCTGAGCCACCACAATGATACTCTTTATTGCTGTTATCGGTAATAATCTGAATACTCTTTTTAATTATGAGAGGGTTCATTTTTAATTAATGCTTACAACCTGCATTTTCAGGAAGCTTTTTCAAATGCAAGACCAAACGTTTGTGTCTGTGAGCAGTTCCCCAAAACACCTGACCTGCTTGTACAACCTAGCACTAGCACTATCTACTGACAATGACAGTAACAGAAAAAACATATTTATAAAGATAATAAATGTGTAGGTATATTTTCTTAAATATATAATGTACTTAATTTCTTAAATATATTAACCAGTAGCTCAACTGATATAAGCAGGCACGATATCACTGCAGTCAAAAAAGGCACATTATTCACTTAAAAGAGTGACCTACTGTAGATGGTTAAATGGAATTTTAACCATCTTGAGACTCCTGTTACTGTATTGCAATTCTCTGCTAATCCGTGTACATTTTCTTACATGCAGCTCCATTTCTTACTCTCCCCAAAAGTGAAAAGCTAAGCATAAGCCTTATAAGCTAAGCCTTATTCTTGGTGCTATAGTTACTTCTCAAGTGCAAGACCTACCAACCGATGCATAACCTTGATTCATTCAAATTTCCAGAATTAGCATTTCAAAATACTGAAACAATCAAGAACTGAGCTGTGCTTTGTAACTTTTCAAGTACCCCAAGCAATGAGATGTGGCATCTGGAACATTATGTGACATAAAATAGGAGATACCATCTTGCATCAAACTGATGGCCCAGTTACTCCCCTGCGAGAACACCTAGCAGGAGATATTTAGGAATACAGTGTAAGATGCAGGACGAACACCAGAATGCTTATAACATTATCCTACAGCTTCTAGCAGTCAACAGTTAAGACAGTCTGTATCATACCAACTGTCGTGTTCCACAGCGTGGAAGAAGGTTCCCCAAGAACCTGACTAGTCCCTTTTGGGACCCGCTAACACTTTTTGCTTCCAAAGTATCTTGTGGCAATGAATTTCAGAGTTCCTTTATGTGAGAGGTGTAAAGAATTTCTGCACTGGAGAAATGCCAGAGGCAAATAGCTAAGTATCGTATAATGTAATTATGTATTGCATTTTTAAAGCAAGAAAGATTGTCTAAAAATACAATGCTATTTCAGAATGCAGCTTTGGAAAGAATCTCAGTACTGTACTCACTCTAATTTTTTCCTCTCGCAGTTCTCAGTGACTCTGTCCTAATGCTTAACTTATCTACTCAAGCTGTCTGTATCAGCCAAAGTTGTGTTAAAACACTTTGTATGGAATGCAGGAGCACGGCCTGACAATAGCACAACATATAGTGGTTGAATCCACGTCCTCTAAGCACGATTGTAAAAGGAAGTAGAACACCAAGACTTGAGAGTAGAAAGTTTATAATCCAGATGGCACAGAAGCAAAGAAGTGAGGAGGACACCTATACCTCTGAACTGTTTGATTCTGCCTGACAATGGAGGAATGAGAATTGGCAGCTACACACAAAACAATCACTGCAAGCCTAAGCAAAACTGGAACAGCTGTTTCTCTTCTCTTTCTACTGGCAAAGCAGAATACTTCACAGATGAGAGAAAAGGAAACTTTTATGCAGAAGAGAAGGGTAGGAGGTCTGCTTTTGTTCTCTCCACATTCACTTTTCTTGGGTATTTTCAAATAAAACTTTAGAAAATAGTCGAGTTACATGTGTCCATTCAATCCGATCTGCCAGTGCTGAGCTACCTTCTCTTTCAGTCAATTAAGTTCTTGAAGTGTCAGCTTTATGTAGCTCTGTGTGCCTTTTTATTTCTTTCCTACTTTCTTCCTTTCTCTTTTCTCAATTGACAGGACAAGTTGATCAATGCATTGCCAGCAGAACTTCAAAGACTACTAAAGACTACTTGAGAACAGTACCTTTAGCAGTCTAAATCATAGGTCACCATAAGGACCTGAATGTTGCATTACAGAGGCACCATCAAAAATTACTGGAAAGTGCTCAATAACTCTCTCTCCTGGGCCTGTTCTACAGCCCTTGAGCTATATTGAGCATGTACACAGCAGGCATTTCACCAGATGCTGGAGTACACAGGGTAAAAAAAGCTCTCGTTTTCTACTGTTAAGCTGAAGAGGACAAAAACGAACTAGCAAGTTAGATCAATACTCTGTAATATATTTCAGGTTGTTTTCCAACGTGAAAAAATAGCCAATGCTTTATGTAGGACAACGTTTGGACAGCAGTGCCGGAATTGCTACTGTGATTTCCACAGTTACATTGGAAGCTGAGTAAAGATTAAATTCTCATCCTAGCTCACTTACTACTTCTGGTTAGGCAAGGCAAACATTTCCCATAAAAAAATGAACTTTTTAAAATTAGTGATCTGCATTTAGAGACCCATATGTAAAGAAGAATAACGACTGTATGATGGGCTGCAGTATCAGTGCTATTATGATTCCCAAGAACTTACTGTTTTCCTGAACAAATAGGAGGAAAAGCCTTGCTGGAAAAGCCCAACTCTCTTGACTATCGTGCACACACAGACTTACCTAAGCAGAGTAATAACTATGGCTGCTCAGAAGGTTCTGTAATATATTTAAGAAAAACTGTGGCACAAATTTTCCTAATATCCAATCATAACAATTACTGGTAGCTGTAAATTTGAAGGGAGGATCTCTAAATATAACACCCAGGTTCTTAAGAGTCAAAGGTGTTCAAAGGACTCAGCTGTGAAAAGTAACAAAATCAACTGCTTAAGTCAACTAAAATGACTGTCCAGTGAAATATGTATTTCATTTCAGAAAAATAATTTAATCCAAAACGTCCTAGGAGAGACAATCGAGTGAGAAAAAAATGCAAGACTACTTAAGTGAAGTGTTTTCTAGTTTGGACACGTAGTTCTGATAATGCAGGAATGAGAAAAAGGCTCTGATAAAAAGTATTGAAGTAGTCAGAAACAAGTCTTCTCAAAAAGAGATCAGCAATTTCAAGTGTCAGTGCAACTGAGATGTCAAGATAGTTTGTTCTGAGTGAATAGCTACATGGGAAATAGCAGATATGAAAACAATCTGAAGAATAAAGCAGTAAATTCTGACTAGGCTGCACTTGGACTATTAGAATGACACTGTTTCACCCAACATTCTGACCTAGAACAAACGAGAACTGCTGGAGTACACACGGATGCTCGCAATGCTAGAGGCATAGTAGGCACAGAATGAGCAATCCTAGTGACACAACGTGGAACAAATCTTACTTGCAACAAAATAGAACACACTATCATTCAACGGAGGTGATTGTCCCTTATACAGAAAATTACTTTTATAATATTTCTGAAAGCTAATCAATGCAAGATTCCTGCTAGGAAAGTCTTACAGGCACACATAAATATAAAGGGCTTTCAAATGACCTAGTTTAAGTGAAAAGGATTCTGATACTTAGAATATATGTAAAGGTGAAGCAAATGTCATTCCTGATTTAAAGCTTCAGACTGTGACATAAGGAGGTAGGATCTAGTCAACATTAAAAAAAAAGTCAATAGTATTTCTCAGGCACTTGGTGAAAACCAGGAATGCCAGCCATGTTCAGTGTCACTCACTCATGTCATTTCTTTACTGCTGGTTTTCCTTAAAGATAAACATCTGCTTTAGGATTACCAATCTCCTACTAAATACTCTCTGACAAAACAAAAACAGTAACTGATTGAGTGCTCATATTAGAACGTTGGTTAGTACGAGAATCTTCATGCGTGCTGACAGCCTCTTTGAGGCACAATTTCAGACTGCCTCTTCGTGCACTACAAAGGCAAGCATGACGAGTAGGATGCCATGTACCCACGGTTTCCTTCTTGCCCTGGATGAGACTCAGACTGTAGAGCTTTGAAGCAGAGGAAAAATTAAAGCAAATGTCAATTCTGATGTGAAGACAAGAGTTATCCATATATCCTAGTGTGTATCTTAGAACCCTCCATCTCTTTTATTATGAAGTCCACCTCACGGTTGGGTATACTTACTAGCGCTTACCACAGTGCAAATACTTATGCTGCATCATTTACTAATATTAAGAGGCAAAACGGATGATAAAAGTTAAGATGTATTTGAGGATACTTTTTATTACCTTTTCTCCAACATATAAGAAAGGATAAAGGCGGACGAGCAGAATACTTTTGTTCATCCTGTTAAGTTTTGTAGGAACTTCCTTCAGAATTCCTAGCTAAATCCAAGGCTGTGCTCCTCCAAACTGAAAAATGGCCCTCGTATTTTAAAATTAATAGAATTAATGGAAGTACAGGATCTTAACTCTAGTATTATAGACATTAGCTGCATTGATAGTATTTCTATTCTTTGTATGATTTTCTGTAACACTAGACAAAGCTTAGTAACAAGTACAGATGGTGTTTGTTTGAAGTTACCTGCTTGTCATCTGACATGAAGTCATCCGCTTCCAAAGTTCTACTATTATAAAGCTTTCCAGAGAGCAGCACATTAAACTTACAATATCGATTCAATTCACAGGCCTGACAAGATGTATTTTTCGCATTTCTCAAGGTTATGCGAACATCTGGGTAACAATCCACACGCTCCTGAAAGACAGATTTCAAATATCATTAAAGAATATCTGTAAACTGAAAGATGCCTCAAATAGGCTGCTGAATATTCTGTACTTGCAGGAAATTAGTGCAAGAGAAACCAGAGAGATTCAAATCTGAAGTCTCTCATCATTCAGTTGTGAATATATACCTTCTCAATCATTTTCTAGCACTTCACTCAGTTCTAGTTCATTAATTATTTCTTATTTTCAGCTTCAAAACTAAAGAATGGCTCCTGCATCCTGGTGCTTATTTTTCTCTCATTGCCTTTTGTGGTTTTTTTGGAGGGGGTGGGGATGCAACTGTATCAGTTGATCTGCTTCAAATAAATACACCGTATCTCTCCACTGGCCACACTCTATTATTACAGTGATTATTAGATCACCACATCTATAATATTAATACAATTCTAGTAATTTGCATACAATTAGTAGGTTACTCTATATTGACTTCATCTTTTTTTGAAGTAGGAGAAGGTTCATTATGAACATACTGGTTTAATCTTTTTGTGAGAGGAGGAAGAAATTTTTTTATAACATTTAGCAAGTGGCAAAGAGTCCTCAAAAGTCACTTCTCCTGCTAACTTCGACAGATGCTCAGGTAACTGAGAAGAGATTCTGTTCTGTTATCTAAATGTTTATCTAGTTATAAACACATAAAATACTTCTGATATTTATAAGTATCAAAACAAATTACAGAAGGTAAAGAACAATGAGTTTCTATTTAAAAAGTATATATCATTAATGATCATTGTACCTTTGCTGAAAAATACAGTAAAACCAAAAAAAGTCAGTAATAATATGATTTGTAGCCCACTTCCCTATTTAAAGTAGAAGCTACATACCTTATATCGATCTTTCCAGCGACTTCTAGAGATTAAGTTCTCAAGACGAGGCTGAATGAAGCGGTCATCCAAATAATGAAGTGAGAGCAACATATCTTGTGCATACTTCTTTTGTCTTGTACCATCTGTTTAGCGAGAGTCATTACTAATTTGCTGACTACCCCATGTTGTACGAGCTTCTTCAAAAAAATTTTCAAGAACATTATGCTTCTGCACGCTAAGAACTATGAATTATTTTAACAAATTATTACTGAATACATTTACTCCTGTTATCCAAAGAAGTGATCTATGAATCTTTGATAAACAGATACATTTCATTATTTTAAGTCTGTATCACAAGAGGTACATGAATTAACTCTACAACCAAGAGAAAAGCTGTCATCCCCAATGGAGACCCATTCTCTCCATCCCACTTAAAAGAATGGAAAAGGAGGAGGGGGAGGTGTCTTGCTTGTTGTCCAGTTTATGTAGGCTGTTCATAATATATGAGGAGGCTGCAGTCCATGCAAATAAACTGCTCTGAGCTGCTTCACAGCTGAAATTGTGACAACTCTCTTATAAAGAACGCATAGAAACTGATGCTTACACCTCGCCAGCAGTCAGATGCCTTGAGTGAGGCAGGGTAAGTACTTCCAAATACTTACTCAAGCAAAATAAACAAGTATGAGGATGAGTAAAACTACCACTATTCCACAACTGTCTCCCTGTCCTCGTTTTGGCTGGGATCGAGTTAATTTTCTTCCCAGTAGCTGTTACAGTGCTGTGTTCTGGATTTAGAATGAGACTAATGTTGACAGTATACTGATGTTTTAGTTGTTGCTAAGAGCATTTGCACAAAGTCAAGGATTTTTCAGTTTCCCATGCTCAGCCAGCTGTGCAAGAAGCTGGGAGAGAGCATGGCCAGCAGAGCTGACCTGAACTAGCCAAAGGAATATTCCACACTATAGGATGTCATGCTTAGTATATTAACCGGAGGGAGCTGGCCAGAAGGGGCCAGTTGGTGCTTGGGGACTGGCTGGCCATCTGTCAGTGGGTGGTAACAGCATCGTGATTCACTTGTCTTTCTTGGGTTTTATTTCTCTCTCTTTTTGCTATTTCTCTTTTCATTACAATTAGTGTTCTATTTTATTTCAATTACTAAACTGTTCTTATCTCAACCCACATGTTTAATGTTTTTTTCTTCCCCAGATTCTCCTCTCCATCCCACTGCAGGGGGAGGAGTGAGCAAGCAGCTGTGTGGTGCTTAGTTGTTGGCTGGGTTAAACCATGACACTCCCAAATATTTGCTGGACTCCAGGAATGAAACAGGATTTTTATAGGTGCAGGCCGATTCATAGTCTTGTGCTTCAGTGTGTACAAACATACAAATCAGCTCAGCTACCTTCCCTAGTCTTTTAGCAATGCTGTTATCAAAGAAATAGAACTGAGAAGGACCACTGGTTATCTAGCTTCATATATAAACCAGCTGTCATTATCATTACAGCCACCATAAATACAATTAATTCTTTTTCCATATACACTTCTCACATACACATTTTCAGTTAAGTCAGCTATACTAAAAGCTGGCAGAAGCTGAACTCTAATACTAAAGTAACTGCTCTCGAGTCAAACTAATTAAGAGATTCGCTTCCACTAACTCAGAAAAATCCATTCTGTTATAAAAATGTACCTCTTTGTAACGCTAGGCTATGTTCATACTATACACTGTTCTTCAGAAAGGTAGAATACAACCTCCAGCACACCCTCATAGCAGATCTACTTCCAGCACCTTGGCATAAGTTGTTAGTTTTGTAAAGCAGACGCAATTTGAAATGGAAAGAAGCTATTATATCACAAATCTGGCAAAGTTTACTTATTACTTTTCATAACCTTGTTTTCACTTGGTAAAACAAAACGCAACTAACACTTGAAAGAACTAGCAGTGGTAGATGAAAGACATTTTTAGCTCCAAGAATACACAGCCTTTATTCTGAAGTCTGTGGTGTACTTCAGTTTCTCCATTCCTGATGACATCAAAACTTCCTCTCTTTGGCACTTTGCTGACTCCTTTCACAACCTGGCACTGACAGTCCTCTCATTAATCCCATCTCTACAGTGCATCTGAGGTTGCCATTCAGCCCCGCTAGGCCAAGTATCAAAAAAGAACTTCCTCAACAAGAACAAGACAAGAAATATTGATTGCAGCTGAAATGTGGTTCATCTGAAAGCGCAGATGTTAATTCAAAAATAAAATAATAAAAGGAAAATAAAACCCAAACCCAAACCAGATATAGAGTATTTCCATATCTAAAATTATTTATTATCTATCAAATTCCTTAGAAAAAGCTGTGAAGCGCACAACATTCTGGCAAACAAGCTGATTTCGCAATGTTTTCATTGAGATACCTACATTAAATTAATTTTGCTGGAACTGTTACTGCTGATCAGTAGTAACACAGGAACACCTCTCCACAACTCAGAATGCCTTCTAGACTTAAAAAAATCAGTCTACGCATTTTTCCAATGTTATTCTCTCCTTTTCAGATAGTTTCCGCCTATGCTGTAGTTAACAGAGCAGCAAAACCAGAGACTCTCAGGACTCACAGTCCTATACTCTAACCAGAAGACACATCTTTACTCAGAATAAAGGTCTCTGTATAACTTTGAATGTACTATTATATTATTTAATGCAATTTACTTACCATATAATGATCCCAGAAAAGTGTCATCAATTGCATTTATGAGGAAAGCCTTTACTATTCTTTTGAAGTGTACATAATGATCACAACGAGATACTAGGAAAAAAAGAAATATAACAAGAATTTACGAAATAAATGAATAAATGCATTATAAGCAATGTTGAAAGTCCTGTAAGAATAACTCTTTTTTTTTCCATTATTGTAAATTTAGATTTTTAAAGCCATTTAAATGTGAATTTAAAAATAATTTCAATGTACAACATCTGCACCTTTAACACCTTGCCTTTAAATAGCGCTTCTCACCCCAACAACCTTAATGAATTTTAGCTCCCTAAAGTCACTGGTCCTTTCAACAAGAAGAGCCCAAAGCACGAGCTACAAACACTAAAAAAAAGAGAATAATTTGTTCTATGAATAGCAGGAAACAATTAAAACTAGAGAAGGCTAGGCTAATGAGTTTGCTGTTGTTTGGTTTGGGTTTGTTTTGGGAGGGGGGTGTTTGTTCGTTTGTTCTTTTGTGTCTTTTTAATTCTGCTCAGGTCTTTACTGAGGAAGAAATACCACAAAAGCTTGTGACCATCTACACTAGCATTGACTGTCCAGTTAATATATATCTGCTGCTGAACAAGAAAACAGCTAAGAAGATAAGTAGCATAAAGTTCTGTTTCAAATCTCTCTCCTCCATCTAGATATCCATTTGCATAAAAGATCAACCTGAAAAGTTTTCTTGCTCTGTGTAGCTCAGCTGAAATTGCCAAATGAATTCAGAAACCCCTACAGACCTGTGCTCACAAGTCTCACTGCCATGGAACAAAAACACATTAAGAAAAAAAAAAAAAAGAAATTCAGGCTTCAAAAACTCCAAACTCAAGGTAAGAATTTTACATCACTTTCCAGGACAGAATTTGGCCAAATTAACATAGCTGCTCTCTGCATATATCACAAGATGAAAGATGATGCTTTTAGGTCTTCATGGGAATGACTGCATCATAGGTAGTCTACTTCATCCTAAATCAGACCAGCTTTAAAAATCTGTACAACAAGGTTTCCCTTCCTTCCCCTCAAATTATATCCTCCCTTTACTAAGATACAGAAAGACTGTAAAAGTTCAGTGTGGAACTCAAGAGTACTTCCACAATAAACTGCAGCCTTTTAGGAATCTGCTTTTAAACAGTCATATCCTATTACACAGCATTTGCATTTACGGTCCATTAGTATTTATTACAGCTCTACAAGCAAATTATACACACAGAATTGTGAGCAATTTTGTTCTTACAGTGTGGGACGTAGTATGCCAGCAACTCGCTATTTGATGCATTTAGTAGTTCCTTCTTTTGTGGCTGGTTTTCACTATTTACGTTATCTGTGTTGTCATCCTCATCTTCCTCTACTATAAAATCTTTCATGCTGCCACCATCAGTTTCGCTGCTTTCTGTGGGTGTGAGGGGAAAGTGACAGTGCAGTTCCTCTTCTGTTTCTTCTTCCGCATTAGAATCCTAATTAAATTTTTTAAAGTATTACAAACACACGAATTTTCAGTATTTGTACTGACAAAATACGACTTATACTAGATGAGATTTGTGACCTTCTAATAACCTTCATTTGTTCAATTAACAAGAAATATTGTTACCAAAAAACACATCACTTTTGTACTACATGACAATTACTTTGAGCTTTAAATCAGCCATCTCCATGTACCATTCTTCAGTCTGTTTGTAAGATATAAGCAAACATAAGATCTCTAATAAGTTACTTCAGCAGGTATTTTGCTTCTTGATAAAAATAATTCGATAGTTCTCTAATGTTTCTTTATGGAAAAAAAAGGAACTATTAAAGAAGTTTTTCCTTTCTGACTCTGTAGAGAAGAGGGATACCTGAGTTCTAAACTCCTCAGTCATTGGAATGCCTGAAAGAGCAAATGAAATTAAATTCTTAAATCCTCGGTGATTAAAATGAAACTCAAGATAAAGGTTTTCAGCAGTCAGTGGTTATCTAGGTAATGTGACAACTGTTAAAGTGTTAAGGATCTACTGACTTGTCATCAATAAAAACTGAACAAAATAAATAAAATCCCACTGATTTATATCTATCAGTCTTTACCTTCCCCTACATTCAGTATTTTTTCCGATTGAATTTCAAAGATAAAACCCAGACCTCACAATTTTCACCACTGCAGGATCTCCGAGTTGCTCTTTGACTTTGAAGTTCTTTCAACTTTGCAAACACTTTCTGTTTCTTATTAGTAGAAACATTTCCTGTAGGGCAGTTTTTATCAGGTGACCGTTCTTCAGAACTCTCATCTTCATCCATTATACAGTGGCGTTTAGCAAAAACTTTTCTAACGAGTATATCACTGTCCTCACTTTCATCACTGTCATACAAGACGGAGGAATTCAATCTTTTACGCTTCGTAGGCACGATGTCATCCTCACCATCTTCTGTTACTTCCTCACTGTGGCTTTTCTCTCCCCAATCCGAAAGGCTATTCTTCA
This sequence comes from Baryphthengus martii, assembly GCA_013396935.1. Taxonomy (NCBI): domain Eukaryota; kingdom Metazoa; phylum Chordata; class Aves; order Coraciiformes; family Momotidae; genus Baryphthengus; species Baryphthengus martii. Next base: position 130,249 of record VWZK01017412.1, on the reverse strand, counting down.
CTAGAGTTTCATCTTTTTCATCTACTTCATCTTCTGATGTTGTAGGCTCTTTCTCCTCAGAGGTACCTGAGGATTCATCATCGCTGTCAAGTAGTATAAGCTCCCTTTTAGTGCGTCTCCAATCAACTCGGGATTTGGATGATGACAGTTCTGTTCCTGCTGTCTTGTTTCTTGTTTCATACCTTCTGACAACTGCTTTTATCTCCATTGTAAGGCTGTGACAACACACCAAAATATAAATCGTTAAAACAAAGCACTTACTACATTATGCCACTAATAAATAAATAAATAAATAAATAAGTACAAGGGCATGCATATTTTGTTACATACGCTTACAAGTTTAACAGTATTTTTATTAGGAAGCACACATAGAAACCAGCACCAAACAAAACTAAGCACCTGGAAGAACTTTTGAAGAGGGGATACCTTATCCAAAAAAATGCTGAAGAGCAGAACTACCTACATCAAACATGAGCGAACGGGAAAAATCACATCTGAAATGCAACTACAGCTCCCATCATCCCCTCCAACAGCGGGAGCCTACGTCTGAGGCGCAGAGCTTCCCCGCTCCCGACGAGCGGCGTCCACCGCGCGTTCGTTCAGCACCAACACCATCAGGCCTCACTGAGGGGCGGCCAGGCGCCCACAGCCCCTGCCCTCAGCTGGGGAGGGCAGGGCTCGGCCCACCACATCCCGCCCACCTTGGCGGGCGGGTGGGCCTACCTCCACCTGCCCGCCCGCAGCACTACCCAAGGCGGCCGAGACGCCCTGAGGCGACCTGCGTCCAGCTAACTCTGCAAAGCATCCCGAGCCGGCAGCTCTTATCGCGGCCGTGGTCACAAGCAAACCCTCCCTCCCTCCCGCCTCTCCCTCCGTCCCGCAGCAGCTCCGGCAGCAGCCGTTACTTTCACCATTAACGCTCCCGCCATCTAGCTCCGGAGCCGCCGAGAAGAGACTGCCGCCCCCCGCGGCGCTCCGCACGCCACGATTGGCCGCCGCCGCCGCCGATCACTCAGCTACCGCGGATGTTTACGGAAGTGCTGTCGAGGTGTCACGTGGCGTGCTCGGGCGCCGTGCGGGTTGGCCTGCAGTGCTGGAGAGACTGGGCTGGCGGGTTCGAGTCCTCTCTGCCCCACCTGGCTGGTCTCAGACAGCGTTAAGAATGTGGTGGTTTAGTTGGGATCAATTTTTTTGCTCGTCCTAGGTGCGTTCCTGAGGCAAATCTGTGTGGGCTTGGAAGGTACAGCACCTTCTGAAAAGGGCTGCCGGTGACCGATGATCGGTCACTGAGGTCAGGCCTAGCCTGAGGCTCATCCCGCCAAAGCAGCTTCCTCAGGGCTGCACTTCTCTGCAGCTTTGGGAGCAAACCTGCTCGATTTATTACATTCAACCCCTAAACGATGGGGGGCATGAAAGCAGGTTGTGGCAGCTGTAACTGCGGGGATGTGTCCTGCTTTGAGTCAGAACTAATTCTGCTCAGTGATTTTACTTCTCAGCTTAGTCTCAGAATTCTAAGTAACTGCACTTTTGGCATGTTAACGGCATGTTTTCACAGACAATGTCTGCTTCTAGCAATGATAATGCTCGATGTTTACATTTATTACCAGGGACTGGTGCAGACCAAGGTCGCTGCTAAATCTTGTGTGCCACCTTGGAGGTGTAGAAAGTAAGAGGTCACATGTGACAGAAGGTAGAAAGTAAAAGGCTGAGAGAAGGAGCAGCCAGGACAGGTGTGGCCTTAAGGGTAGGGGTGAGACGTTTGCCTGACGAAACCCAAGGGCTTCTCTGAGCAGTTTGTAACAGTCTAAGGTGTGTCTGAGAGTCCTGTCTCAGGGCCCTGGCTGAGGGACTTGTAACCGACACACTTGTGTCTCTCAGAGCACGACTATGGGGCTCCCGCTGAAATGTAGCTACCCCTTTCAGAGTCCAGTTAAGGACTTACGCTGGAACAGTTTAAAAGTTGAACAGATAGGTTTGATTTATTAAAGTGATAGATAGGTTTGGAATTGCCATTGATAAATGCACTAACTGCAAAAGGATAATCGAGCTCAAGTAAAGAATTCCCAGGTAACATCCGACGCAGTCGGAGGCATGAGTTATAGTGCTGATAAATAATAAAAATAAAAGGTATACCATATGTTGAAGGCGCAGTTCTTACCTAGAAGCTGTCCCGGTCTTGGGTGGAGGAAGAGGAGCAGAGCCCGTTGACTTTCTCTGCTAGGCTTTTCAGTATTCCCCATCACCATTTTTCTTGAGAGATGTGTTTCCTTTTGTGATTTTTTATATCCTAATTCTGTCTATCCCTGCCTTCTAGGTGACGTTTAGCATGACTTGGGTGGAGAGTTGAGTAACATAGTCATGTACTTCCTTAGGCTTATTATCATACTCAGGGGTGTAAACTTTAATATTAATTTTGCCGTTACTCTGGCCTTCAAGATTTGTTTGCACCTGTTTGGTTAGCTGAAACAGGGCTGTCTTATCTTCACCAAGACTCCTTCCTTCAGCCGTTTGACTGCAAGCTTAATGAATCTCCAACCCCAGAGACAGCACAAAAATCTCATGGCCATAAACATCTCAACCTTTCTCCCGAAGAGCGCTAAATTAGCTGTGTTTCTTTCTCACAGCAAGCTAGGACATTATGCCACAACAGGTGACCCTAAACTGACCAGCGAGGAATTCTGTCTCATATACATCATATTCAATATAAAGATGATGGATCATGAGGGTCAAGCTCTCTTCTTCAATGGCCAGCATTCGAGGAGGACTCTCTCTGTTCTGCGTTCAATCCCAATCCATATGTTCTGGAATCCGGTACCAGAATCCAGATCCTGAATCTGGTTCCCATCTGCTGCTGGGACCAGACTGGGACATTCCCAGCACCTGCTCCACAACATCAGTGGTGATAGTCACATAATTGCCATAAGGGAGATTGGGTTCAGTATTGGCTTTGTGTATGTTTATATACATTTCATTTCATTTTATTATTATTTTCATTAAAGCTGATTTAGTTTTCTCTTTTAATCTCTCTCCCTTATTCCTGTTCTCTTCCCCTTTGGTAAGGGAAAGGTGTTAATAGAGAGCTTCTGTCATTTGTCTAGTGGTCAGCCCAGCCCTAACCGTTGATAGGATGTTTTGGGGGTCCCAAACTGGACCCCAGACAGAGCAGAAATCCTAGTGGTGCCCATGCTTGGGAAAGCCTCTGCCAGCTGACCCATCGTCCGTAGGCCTATTAGAAGAAAACAACACTTTCTTTGGTGTGCATAAATCCCATTTTGGGTACAGTGCATGCAGCTTCTCATTTGGGCCTCTCAGCCAGAAGCAGGAGCACACCAAGAGCTCTGGTTCTCTGTGGTTCATGCTATATTCATGTGGAAAATCACAGAATGAGTGACTCAGAGAGGTCCTACTAGTGCTCCTGCTCAAGGAGAGACCTGCCAGCTCAGCACAGGGCTCTGTTTCTTTTTTCTTGTGGCTTTACAGCATGCTCTGAATCACTTAGCACATGTGCTGCTCTCAGCTGAGGCTGGCCCTCTCAGCTGAGGCTGGCCCTCGTCTGGGCAACCCCAGAAATGGAGGTCAGGGGATGGGGAGGTGACCTGAACTTTGTCTTCGTCACAAGGGAAAGTGGGAGTATTGCGGCAGAGGAATCTGGGAGATGGAGGGTACAATAAATTCATAAGGAAGCAAGTTGCACTACTTTTCCTGCTCAAAGAACAAGACATTTTGTGGATGAGTATATGCAGAAAACTATTAACATCTACAATAATGAGCTACTGTTACTTTTCTGCTTAAAACATCTATTGAATAGGATGCTGGATTCTGTTCAGAGATAATACTCTTAAAGATGCATTTTAATAACAAGATTCGTGTCTTAAATTTGCCCTGCTTTGCTCAGTCTGTAGTGGAAAGCTACTGCTACCTTGGAAGTCATTCTGCTGGCATTTTTTTATACTGTTTTAAGAAGATCTTGTAAACGTCTCCGTGTTATTTCTTTAAAAATAGGTGGTAACAAAACCACAAGGAGAGGAAATACCTGGAAATTAAATACAATTCTTTCTCATCTTATTTGCACAGCACTGCTTATGTATTTCACGTGGTGAAGAGATGTGGACAGGTGTTTATGTAGATGGTGGGTTGAATTCCCACCAAAATGTTTATATTACAAGGATTAGAATGGTTATAATTCAAGGATTATATTGCATTAAGGGATTTATAGTCCTAGGCTGACATGTCTTCTAATTGCTTTAAATTTAAAGTCAGTACGTCAATTTTCAAATAAATAAACGGATCAGAGTTTGCCCTGGATTTAAAGTGTCCTCCAAGCTGTGGTGGAAGTTAAACATTTCAGGGTGCTGCTCTGTCCCTGGTTCTTCATCGCGTTTCTCGCTTCTGACATCGCCACCTAGTGATAAAAAGCCTGAAGAAAACCTTGGAGTTGTGCTACTGGGGTACAGGAGATGGGAGATATATATATTGTATGTAACTAAAAAAAAATCCATAATAAATTTTTTTTTTTCTACGTAAACAACTTGAAGTGTTTCAGTTACGAATACCGGCTTCTGTATGACAGCTAAGAAGTTTTTCTTCTGCACGGTGCTGAAAGGGGCATAAAGAGAAACAAGAAGGCCAGGGACATAAAGGGAAACAAGAAGGGTTTCTTTCAATACATCAATGACAAAAGGAAGGCCAGGGAAGATATAGGTCCTCTCTGGAAGGAAAATGGAGACCTGGTCACGAGGGATATGGAGAAGGCTGAGGTACTTAATGACTTCTTCGCCTCAGTCTTCAGCAGCAAAGGCTCTAGCTACACCACCCAAGTTCCAGTATGCAAAGATAGAGACGGGGAGAAAGGTGATCTGCCCACTTTTAGCAAAGTCCAGGTTCGAGACCATCGGAAGAACCTAAACATGCACAAGTCCATGGGGCCTTATGAAATCCATGTGCGGGTCCAGAGAGTACTGGCGGATGAAGTTGTCAAGCCACTAGCCATCATATTTAAAAGGTCATGGCAGTCTGGTGAAGTTCCTGCTGACTGGAAAAGGGGAAACATCACCTGCATCTTCAAAAAGGGAAAAAAGGAAGACCCTGGAAACTAAAGTCCAGGCAGTCTCACCACTGGGTCTGGCAAGATCACGGAGCAGATCCTCCTAAAGGCCCTGCTAAGACATATGGAAAAGAAAGAGGTGATTGGTAACCAGCACGGCTTCATCAGAGGCAAATTATGCCTAACAAATTTGGTGGCCTCTTATGATGGAGTTACAGCACAAGTGGACAAGGGAAGAGCAACCGACGTGATCTGCCTGGACTTGTGTAAAGCATTCGACACTGTCCTGCATGACATCCTGGTCACCAAACCGGAAAAACATGGACTTGATGGACGGACCACTCGCTGGATAATGAATTGGCTGGATGGTTGCACTCAAAGAGTTGTGGTCAGTGGCTCAAAGTCCAAATGGAGAGCAGTGACGAGTGGCGTTCCTCAGGGGTCAGTACTGGGACCAGTGCTGTTTAACATCTTTGTTGACAATATGGACAGTGGAATTGAGTGCACCCTCAGCAAGTCTGCAGATGACACCAAGCTGTATGGTGCGGCTGACATGCTGTAGGGAAATGATGCCATCTAGAGGGACCTGGACAGGCTGGAGAGGTGGCCAATGGCAACCTCATGAAGTTCAACAAAGCAAAGTGCAAAGTCCTGGGGACAATCCCAAGCACAAATACAAGCTGGAGAACAGATTGAAAGCATTCTTAAGGAGAAGGACTTGCGGGTGTCGGACAATGAAAAACTGAACATGAGCTGGCAGTGTTCACTTGCAGCCCAGAAGGCCAAATGCATCCTGGGCTGCATCAAAAGAAGTGTGACCAGGAGGTTGAGGGAGGTGATTCTCCCCCTCTGTTCTGCTCTTGTGAGACCCAAACTGGAGTACTGTGTACAGTTCTGGAGCCTCCAACACAAGAAAGACATTGAACTGTTGAAACGGGTCCAGAGGGGGGCCATGAGGATGATCAGAGGGCTGGAGCACCTCTGCTATGAGGACAGGCTGAGGGAGTTGGGGCTGTTCAGCCTGGAGAAGAGGAGGCTCCAGGAGACCTTATAGCAGCCTTCCAGTATCTGAAAGGGGCCTACAAGAAAGCTGGGGATGGGCTGTTTAACAAGGGCTTGTAGTGATAGGACGAGGGGTAATGGTTTCAAGCTGGAAGACAGTAGGTTTAGACTGAATGTCAGGAAGAAATTCCTCACAGTAAAGGTGGGGAGGCACCGGGTTGCCCAGGGAGGTTATGGATGCCCCCTCCCTGGAAGTGTTCAAGGCCAGGTTGGATGGGGCCTTGAGAAATCTGGTCTAGTTGGGGGTGGCCCTGCCTGTGGCAAGGGAGTTGGAACTAGGTGATCTCCAAGTTCCCTTCCAACCTTAACCATTCTGTGAATCTATGAAAGATTTTGTTTTGATTTTTTTTATGATTTTTTAGATGAGTTCCAGTCCTAGGGGAGCCTGCAGTGTAAAGTCATGTTGTATCCTCAGATTTTAGAAGCAGACTTCCAGTCAAGGGACATGAGTTTTCCAAACAGGCCAATTTTCCTCAAAGCTCCTCTCTAAATTTCTTAATATGTTCCCTACACATAAAGCAAACTCATCTGCCACGTAAAAATTAAATGCAGTTAATTTTCATGTGTACCACAGCCTTTTTACTGAGCTTGTGGAATCACTATGCCACGTGATGGCTACAGCATCTTCCCAGTACTGGGTGTTCTATTTTACTGGTGTATCCCAGTCCCCTATGATTTTAGATAAGAAAGTAATGTATTGGAAACTCAACTTTATTTTACATGGCAGCCCCCACTAGCCACTCCTGTTGCTAGCTACTCTCACTGCTGAGTATTTGCTGTGCTGCTTTCCAACTGATCCGTTAGTTGTCAGGCGATTGCTATATTCACACTGCAGTTTCTCTGAGGCTTGAGTTCTTCTGGGGCTCTAGTGATGTAGAGGATTATATGGACATCCCTTCCATAAACCAGACCCTTCCTGCCTGGGGTATTCTCCTTTCCCTAAGGTAAGCAATGGGAAGCTCGGAGCCCATGTTTCCCAGGGACTGTTTCCTGCAGCAGTGCAGCATTTGTAAGCCCTCAATGACTCCCAGGCATACTGAGCATTTGGCTGGCTCATGCCCAAATAATAATGCTGGAATTTAGTCCAGTTGAAAAAAAAAAAAGGCAGAAAAAAAAAAGGCAAAAAAAAGCTCTTTTTCATTTTTTAAAGACAAATGCACCCAGACTCATGAAGAGTTTATGCCAGTCTGGAACAGGCATAGCCACCAAGGTGGCTCTCGCTCTCTGACAGATAGCAATAACTCAACAGCTTATTAGAGCAGGAATGGCAAACCACCTCTGAGTGTGACAACAAGAGGTTTAGCCACGGGAACCCACCACAATGAACTGTAATGCTTTTGAAATGGATTTTCAGCTATCATGAAGATTTTCAGCATTGCAGTTTCTTAAAAAGGAATGTTATTTTTACTATTCACCAGCTTATGTCAGTAGGGACTCGCTGTCCCTTCACCAAACACATGTATAGTGTGTTAGTCCACGTATGTCATACCTTTAACAGAAACATAAATTAACCGGACAATAGCTGTTTTATCACCAGAAAGAGCTGCTAGGACTCATAGGGAGGCCCCCAAGTATAAATATGCCTAGAGTGTAGAAATTTAATACAAGGACATCTTCCTTTCTCACATTCTTCTGTTCTTTCTCTCATTCTTTGTCTCTCTTTGTTGAACTCAATCTCCTACAGGATACATGAAGAAAGTATTACAGGAGACTCATTATCTTGAATTTCTCTGCCCCCTATTCCTCATCAATGGAACACCATTTCCCTAATTTTAGGGAGAATTCTGCGAATGATAAGCCTGTCCAGAAGCCCTGGTAGCTGCTGGACAACTAATGTAATTCTTGTCATTTTTTGCTATCCCTCTGTATCCAGAGAAATTGACTGTAATAGTTATAACTTCTTAGGAGAAAATATTTTTTTTCCATTATTATTATTTTTTAAAATCTATTTCAATGCATATTTTAAAGAAGAAAGTTTTTCCAAAAATTATAGAAGTTTCCTCAAGCATAGAGTTTTCAAATTAATTCTGAATGTTTTGGGTTTTTGGGGGATTTTTTTGCATACTTTTGTTAATAGTACAACTTTTCTCAGAGACTGGAATTCATTTCTGCACAGAAGCCTTTTTAAGGAATGAAATGGGGTTTAAGAGATCCTTAATCCTGATTCTGGCTCTTTGTGCAGGGTTGAATTTCATAGAAAGAGTGAATTTCAGACAAAAGAGACTAATGGAGTTAACATCTAATCTCTTTTTGAACACTGAGAGCTTTCTGGTCTCATGAGATTCTGAAATCATGTTTCATATACAAAACTTAACTTTGTGTGTCTTGGAGGCTGGATCACGATCACTAGATGACTTGCATGTTTATGTTGTTGGCAGTGCCTTTGAGAGTTATTGGGGTTTCTTATGCTGTCTGAAAGTCCTAATAATTGATGAAATGTGTAGTTTACTTCTGCTATTTGTGTGTGTAAGTTAAAATCTTTTATCTTCAGTACCTGGAGTATATACAGCCTAATAGAAAGAGTAGAAGGCTGAATGTAGTTAAGGTTCATTATCACTATTTGAAGATCACCTGTACTTTCCATTCGAGTTCCTCTCGAGTAAAACTTGTTCTATTTTCACTGCCATAAGATTTGAGAAATACCCTGGTCCTTCACAATCATGTGGAGTATGAATTACATCCGTCTGTGCTGAAGCCGGAGACTGAGGAGTAAATAGGATTTGATGTTTTTCTGGCGCTGGTATAAGATTGAGGCATTCCTACCCAGCGCTGGAAAGGCTCTGTTTGAATGATGTCAAGGTTTAGATAACGTTTGCTATAACTTAAACATATTGATATGTTGAGTTTTAAGCAAGAGCAATTCAAGGCATAACACACTAGCATCCATGAGAACTGTGTCATGAAGGTTGGGATTTTTGTGCAATGAGAGGAGTCATATTCAATCCTACTTTCAGAGTTTTTCACCTTCATTTTGATATTTCTTTATGGATTTGCTTTCAGCTTTTGGGTGGTTTCTTTTCTCTTTGTCACAAACCACGTATAATCGCTTGTCAGCAGTTCTGTAGCTGGAGTACAAAATTTTGCCAGGAAGAATGTGATGAGTCATGATGTGTAACCAGAATAGCTGTGCTATTAAAATTGCCAAGAGTAGATGGAATTCCACCCATGAAACTGTGCTTAGCTGCTCTAATATATTTGGCTTGGAGCAGCAGAAACAAGCTTAGAATAAACTGTAGTGGCAAAAGCATTTATCTGCATGTATAAACTGCATCTGCACTAACTTTTTATCACAATAATATACCAGAATTACTATACCTGCAAAGCCTTTCAGCTGTAAACTTAGCCTTCAGTTTTGGCCTGGCTTGATTAACAGCTATTAAAAGCTTTCATTTGCTTGTTTCCTTGCATTATATGTCAGAAAAAAAGTATAAAGTAAGTATTGAAACTATAATGAAGTGACCAAATGACTGGTTAACTTAGCTGCATGTGCTACAAACAGAGTATCAAAGTATATGCAGATAAACTGCCATCCTTGCAAATAATTTTTTATTGTGCCATTTATTTCTTATTTAATCAAGGGAATGAAGGTGAGGTAATCCTGTTTGTAAGAATGTAGTAATCTACATATTATAGTTGTAAAGGTTAGAAAACTATTGAATTAATTTGCATAATAACAAGGTTGAATAAAGGATTGTTTCCTCCTAGGGCTAATCATTCTTCTCCAAGATTTACTATTTGAAAGGTAGTAAAGCACCCTTCATCTGAAGTTACTGTTTGCATTCAGATCTTTGGCACAAAGAAGAGATACAGGTATCTTGGCAGTTGTAGACAGATTATGAGTTTTAGGTCTTAACCTGCTGCCAGTGGAGCCAATAACAAAAGTTCAGCTGACTCCAACCACACAGACTCATGCCCTGAAAGACCAACACAGGAAAAAAAGATACATGAAGAGATGTATAAAAGAAAAAGAGAAAGCAGGTTTGCCTTTGAAATAGATATGTAATAAATTGTGGAATGTAATTTTAATTCTAGATTTGCACATTTGGACTACATGGAAAAAGTAGATCATACGGACGGTTCTTTCATTGTTAAAATAATTAAAATAGAAGACAGACTTTCACTTTAGACATTCAACTCTGCAATCATTTTTTTCTCAGTACCATGAAATTTGCACATCTGCTCTTACTCAATATTCTCCCAGCCTCCCCTTATATTCTTTTGTATTTGCTGACCTCTCATTCAAGAACTGGCCTGTTGTACAGAAATGCTGAATTTAGGGGGCATATTTTTAATCAAAGAATGGTAGGGGTTGGAAGGGACCTCTGGAGATCTTCTAGTACAGCCCTCCTGCTAAAGCAGAATCACCTAGGGCAGGCCACAAAGGAAGACATCCACGTGGGTTTTGAAAGTCTTCAGAGAAGGAGGCTCTATAATTTATCTGGGCAGCCTGTTCAAGTGCTCCATCACCATCAAAGTAAAGTTGTTCCTTATGTTGAGGTGGAACTTCCTGTGTTCTAGTTTGTGACCATTGCCCTTTGTCATATCACTGGGCACCACTGAAAAGAGTCTGGCCCCATGTTCTTGACACTTGCGCTTTATAAGCATCGTTTCTCTTCTCCAGACTAAATAGACTCAGGTGTCTCAGCCTTTCCTCCTAAGAGAGATGCTCCAGATCTTTTAAATCTGGGAATCTTTCAGCATCATTGGGTATTTATGGGCAAAAGAATAGTATTAATGATATGTATTATGTATTAGAAGTACCCAAAACCAAACTGTAAACAAGATGGACACAAATGCTGGTACCCAGTAAGTAATCAAAGATCATGTTCTTAAGCACAAGTTCTTTTTAAGTACAGTAACTTCCTGTTTTCTTAACAAAATAGGTTCATTCATTGTCCTTGGTTTAGGTACAGTCTTTGCAGGGACCAGATGGAGTGGTGGGGTTTTTTCTCTCCTTAACTCTGTATTTATTTCCCATCACCTCTGCTATCTGCTTGTTTCTTCCCTCCAGAAATAGCCTTTGAGTTCACATAAGCCCAGCTACACGATATTGAGGTTGGGATGTGGGCTGTGGTGAGCCAAAGGAAAAACCCAGATGAAAGTGCATTGCAAAAACCTCCTGTCTTGAAATTCTAACTTGAAATTATCAAAACCACAGGACAGTAGATACAGGCCAGTACAGGATCTCAGCAGCTGAGGTAATCCAATTCACAGATTTACAGAATGGTAGGGGTTGGAAGGGACCTCCAAAGATCATCTAGTCCAACTCCCCTGCCAGAGCAGGATCACCTAGAGCAGATCGCACAGGAACACCTCCAGGTAGGTTTTCAAAGTCTATAGAGACAGAGACTCCACCACCAACCTGAGCAGCCTTCCTTTGAGATTATATAGATCAGAAATATCCTAACCTCTACCATCTTTCCCCACGCTTCCCAGCATTACTTAGTGCAGTTTACCATCATTTTCAGCAAGGTGAAATAGGCCTGTAAAAAAAAATTGCCACTTACTAAGCAAGCAATCACAGGCTGAATTTCCCCTGAACACTGCAAATGATGAAATCATTTGGTCATGTGAAAGGCCTCAAAGACCTGTGCCCTTAGAAGTCTGGGCTAGATTTTTATCTTCGATTTCTTAGTTTAATGTAGTTTCTAAGTTCCTTTCCCATGACTTTTCTATTTCTGATGTTATCTAAGCATATGTGACATACTTTCCCATTCAGATCTAGGAATACACAGTTCATTAACTGATGTCTTACATTTTAGCTACACAACATGCTTAAGAATTGTCACGGCTACTTTTTAAGCACATGGGGATACTGTGGAGGGAAAGAAAATTCTTTGTAGGGAGTGTTGGGAAAGTTACTTTTATTAGATATTGATGTCTGCCAGCAGCTTGACTTTAAAACTAATGCTGACAGTAATTTTCATTTGTTGAAAGGCTTTTGCATCCCCTTCCTGTCTCTCTCTTTTTTTTTTTTTTTTGGTGCAATTTGGCTTGCTAAAAATATATATATTAAAAAATCTGATCATTACTTTTTATAAATTCCCATAATATATTTAAACAACTTGCTTCTGAAGAGAAATCTCTGTTTCTGCCCCACGAGTTGAAAAAAATAGCCGTATAACTAATTGTTGGCAAAACTGGTCACAATTAAAAATTTCCTTAAGGTTTCTATGATTGCTCATAGAACACTGAACACTTACAAATTTCTTCCATTTTAATATAATGCTATGCAGTGACATTGAGTTTTGCCTTCACATAAGGTGCCTCCTTCCATATTAGGGCATAACATATTTTGAGATTACATTTTTCTTACAGTATTCATTTTTGGCTCCATGAAACAAGCACGTCACCTTTGAAGTTGGTAGAATGGTGGCTAAATTACTTGTTAAATGCCAAGCATCACATTTAGAAAGTGGGTAATATTGTTTGTAAACAGAAGAGCACAGAGCAGAACATTAGAACCTAATTGTATGATTGCCGCGTCTCTGTTTTGCCCCTGTGCTACTATAACTCAAACCACAATGACTTCTTGTTAACCACTTGCAGGGGAGGCACAGAAGGGATATTTCAGTTTCAACTCGCTGTTGCTGTTCTGAGTATTCATTACTTGTATTAGAGAAGCACCTACCAGTTCACACATAGTCCTGCGGGGTTAGATGATTATTGTGAATAGATGGTCTCTGCTTTTTAGAATGTACAATTTAAGGGTGAATTAAGAGAGAGTAGATAAAAGAAACTGAAAAGAGCAGAGGGACACAGCCAGTTATTTGTGATTGCAATGATAAGCAGAGGTCACAGAACCACAGTTTTGTAAACATCGTGAATCAAATCTCAGAGAACTTCAGAATTTGATTATTGTTTTGGCTGAAAACAACATTAAGTGTAAGCCTTAAGTTATTAAATCACTCTTCTCCCTCTGACAGTGCCAGACAAGTAGGAAACATGGGAAGTTATCTCTGGGGAAGTTCTAGCTGGGGAACTAAAGGAAGTAAAAGGAGTTGAGAGAAGCTCCTAAGAATGTGATATATACAGGAGACAACTGCTGTGCTTATACAGAAAATTTCAGGCAAAATAAAGTTGCTTCACATATGCATTCAAGCAAACTCAGGGTGATCACTTACCCTCCTTGAACCTGATTATTGCTGATAGTATTTCCTGCAACAGGAGTGATTTATACTCTAACCTGACTAGAATTTCTGACTTCCTTTAGACCCCTAGATTATTTTGCTTAGCCATAATTGACAGCACTATTTAAGACAAGGCTGTATGGCAAACAGCCAAATTCTGCATAGCACCCTTCTCTAGATTGACCGTTGATCCTGTACCTGAATATTGTGTTAGTATTCATGTAGGTGGTTTTTGTTGGTGGGACTGGCATCTGCTTTTGTTCCTGCTTCTTACAGTTGAGTAGGCAATGAAGGAAACTTTATGAAGTGTAGGGTCATGAGTTCTGTCTATAACCACCGATCTCCCCCATCCCAGACCTAGTGATTTCCAAGCCTGTTACTCTTCTCTGCTTTCCCATGTCCCACCAAATACTTCATGGTATTTGGGGTCTGATGGCTCCAAGTTTGGGAGCAAATGTAATGGACTCATGTGGTACTTAAGGAATAGGAAAAAAGATGGTCATGAGTCTGTTCAGATATACTGAGATGACTGTTTTCTTTCTGTGCTTCATAACAGAATAGCTCACACTGCAAATACATCCACCTCAAAGAAAATCCATGAATTAGTTAAGTAGGAAGAATATCAATTTTCCTTTTTTCTTTTTATGGAGGCAAAAGGAATTAAACATATTGCAAACACTGTTTCTTATGAACTCTCACTTAATTTTTTTCTTAACATGCTATTAATTCCAGAGATGTGAATCCCAGGAATGCATTTTGAAACAACTGAAAATGTTTTAAAAAACCCTGCATTCATTGTTTTTAACTTTTGAAAAATGAGGAGTTAAGGTCACTAGACATTAAAGACACACGTTTAGGGAACTGATTTCACAACTGAAATCTTTGTGTACCTGGGCCCGAGTCCTATGCAGGTACTTTACTGTTATTAATTTTGGCAAAAATGATATGCTTTAATCCTTCTGTGATTCTGAGCTTTGCTTCTTATTGGTCTTTCTACAAATTTTGGCGTGAAAAGAAGTCTCTCTTACAGTGCGAGAGCAAATAGAAGTAGATTGCAGAAACCGTAGCATAGTAACCCAGCCCAGAGTAAGGAAGTAGTAATTTGTGGAGTCTTTGCATGGTGAGGATACCAGGTGAGCAGAAGGACCTGGGTGATCAGTGGTGGTGGTGGTGGAAGCAGGAATGATGGGTATTTCATAGCGATACAGCATGGTAAGATTGTTGTTGGGGTACAGGTTTTCTAGCACGCTCTGGGTATTGCACATCAGAGGTTGCAGGCTCGGGGCCCTAAAGCCAGGGTGCAAAAGGAAGCTGTGGAGGGGGAAACAGAGGAAAAGTCCTGGAGAATGGTAAGAAAGAAAATAAACTTGGTTCCCTTGCGCATTTATTTATGATTAGAGGTGGGTGGCTGAAGGTGAGGGGAGATACTGCTTGACTTGAAAGCAAAGTTGCAAAATAGACGGGCCCCATTGCTGGTAGACGCCTGACCCATTGACTGGGGCCAGAGCTCCTTTGAACTTTGAAAGTCCTCCTTCCCTGTAACAGAGTTTCGGAGGCATCTGACAGGTCTTCGCCTAGGCTGCTTCTGTTGTGTCAACAGACAGAGAACTGACCCAGAACAAGCTTTTTTTTCTTAACTGCTAACATGAAGTATTTTTATCTTTCGCAATGTATGCAGTTTTATTGCTTTCTTGTTAGAATGTAGTTCTAGAGAAATAATTCAAAGAGAGTTTTTAGCATGGGAAGTTATATTTTATAACAAAACTCTTCTAAAATAGGCATTTAAAGAAGGTTTATAAAAATGATTTTTGAGGAAAGAAGAAAGAACTGTTACTATGGGATAATTTAATGATAACCCTTCCTCATTAGTTGACAGGTGCTGATTTTTCTCTATCTGGTACACTTACTGTAGGTTATGTAACACTGATTATATTTCGGGACAGAACTGGATTTCTGGATTTATCCAGTACAGTCTCAGGAAACTGCTCTCTTGCTAGGTTTGCTCTTTTATTCTGATTTGTTGAAAAAGCAGTAGTTGCTATAGAAATATAGTGGTTTACGAACTATTTAATAAACTGGTTTATCAAAAAAAAGAGGTTTTTGTACGAAACTTCACAGAAATGAGTTAGTTGAAGTTGAAATTACCTCCTGAACTTAAAAATGGCTTAGAGCGTTTTTCAAAATTACCAAGATATTAATTTAATATTTTCAAAATTGAGAAAGCCCTGTCTTATGTTTCAGATAGTTTCATTTGAAACTGTAAGTTACTTACAATATATCATAAAATTTATTAGAAATCACACATGCGAAGTTACCCAAATAAAATGATTTGTACCTTGCTTAAGCCAATGCCATTTTGCTTAGCCTTTTTGTTCAGATTTAAGGAGGTTTGTGATATTTTTTAGGTTTTGCCTGTTCCTCATGGTTTGGAATAAGATTTACGTAAAAAAAGTTTCAAAGCTTCTCTCATTAAGTAGGCCAATCCCCAGTGGTCCTATTAAAATGAAACAACACTGAAAAGAAACCAAAGGAAAAAAGTCTGATTGTTTGTCTATAAATCTACAGCCCTGGGAGATGGGTTAGAGAAAGAGAGAGGGAGAGGGAGAAGGGGAAGGATGAAGAAAATGACCGTATGTGTACTCGTAATCTGATGCGATATAAGATAAATTAATTTAAACTCCATGGTAGCTTTGCTTTGTAGCAGATCAAAGAAACAGAGAAGGGGCCTGAAAACCAGAACTGGCGCTCACAAAAGACTGCTGAATTTGCAGAATAATCTGGATCCAAGGATCCGAAAAGCCAGTTCTGCTTAACGCTTTGTCCTGCAGGTACCTGCTTGCTCAAATCAGGGCTATATGTTGGGTATGCCCTAGGTAGGGACTCTCGCTTTGTTTAATGGATCGATCCTTTCTGGTTCTGATGCAGTGCTGAAACAAAGTAATTGGAAAACAGACTCAGAGTCATCAAATGTGAAAGATACTGACTCAGAAAATCTGGATAGGGCCATCGGTCTGACTCCTGTCCAAAGCCTGAAAGGCTCTCACTGACTGCAGTTGACTTGCAGTGTGTAGCTCATGCTATGAACCAAAATTGTGATATATTAGTGTTTCCTTTAGGCCTTTAGGCTTCTTTTGACTTGTTTTTCTCTGGTTGTTTTTTTGGTTGTTCGTTTGTTCTCCTGTTTGTTTTGTGATTGATTTTTTTGGGGGGTGGGGCTGATACTCTCAAGTACCATGACTTCTAGTAATTATTTGGCTCTACTGCACAGTGTATTTTTTTCAATATGACTCTTTTTTTATTTTTTTTTATTTTTTTTTTTTAGGTGCGTGGGTGTGATTTTCCTGACATGAATCATGTTTGTTCTGAGCTGTACTCACACTGAAAAATGCCTTTCTCACTTTAGTGTTTACAGAAGACTTTGTGGATGTATTTTTATATTAAACATTTAATACACTGTCATGGGCAACTCTGTCCCCCGTAGTTCAGCAAAGCAAAGCACTTGAGTACTGCAGAAATCCTGCTGACTTCTCAAGCCAAAGTGAAACGTGTTGAAAAGGTTTCCTGAGCTTGAGCCACTGTGGGAAAACTGCTGAGGGAGGAAGAGAGAGGAAAATGCAAGCCCAGGAGTAAAAGGTGTACTTATTTTATAGCATGAGATTCGCCCAGTAGATGGCATCTGAAACCCACACACGGTAAACTGCTTTCCACCGAATTTTAATGTATCTCAATTTTCCTTGCTGAAGTGATTTTTAGTTAACGCGTACCCGATGGTTTCATTAATACTGGCCAAATGAGGTTACTTTGACCTTGATTAATAAAATGTATAATCATTTTGGAAATATTTGGAGTCGGAGACCTGCCAACCGCTTCCCCCTCGCCCCTGCTTGCGCAGTAATCAATACAACAGAATCTCAATTGCAAATCACGCAAAGTGTATTGCATTGCACATCTCCTTCTTAGCCTCCCTTCCTGCCTCCCCCTGCATAATTTAATCCATCCTGGAAATGATTTGCAATTGTTAGTAGCGGGGGTGAGGAAACAATAAGCCAAACTTGCCCTTTCTTTCTACTTTTCAAGGAGAGCAAGTAATGCAAATGTACAGAAAATCACAGCTGCCATCACACGCGGCGTTAATCAAAAGCCTACCAAGAACAATGTCCCGCTTTTGGCACAGCCCCAGGCCGACCTGCAGATTTTTAGCCACATCAATTTAAAAATATCTGCGGACCTGAGCCCAGGGCGGGGCGGGTTGTGGCGGGGGGAGCCGGAGCGCAGTGGCGCCTCACAGTGCAGGGCAGTGCGATGCCTGCAGGGGGCGCTGCTGCTCCGCCCTCCGGGCCAGAGCCGCGGAGAGCGGCCGCCCACAACCCTGCAGCCCCGGGCTGGAGCCNTTTCTTTTCTTTTCTTTTCTTTTCTTTTCTTTTCTTTTCTTTTCTTTTCTTTTCTTTCTTTTTTCTTTTTTTTCTGAACAAAATGCTATTTTCTATATTGTGTGAGGTGACAGCAATGATTGGCGCCTTTCTTTATAAAGTTTTAAATATTCTCTAATCTGCTATTGGCGTGCATTTAATACAGATTTGTGGTCACACTGTAGGAAACAGGCACCTTGGAAGCAGGTTAGCTGTATTCCCATTTTGTGTGTTGAGTCTGTTGCATTCTATAAAAATCAAGTATTCTCTTGACTTAATGTTGACATACATGCTTTAAAGGTGCACCTAAAGCCAAGATTTACTATTAGTGCTCCAGCAGATGCATTCTGCAGTACTTCTGTGGTTGTGTCATGTCTACCTTTCTGCTTGTTGATACTTAACGGATCTGTGAAGCACTTGAGCCCATTTTTAACTCCCAAGTATAGAAGCAGCCCTGCTTGAAGTCAAGAATTCTATTGAAGCATTTAAAATTAATCCTGTGCTTAAATACTTTGACTATGTCTTCAGTCACTACATTACAATGCTTGTAGAGGAATTGTGAAAAGTATTATGATAGATACATATGAGTTAAGAGAGTCCAGGCTGAGATCAAGCCCTATGCCTCTGTAACAAGATAAGGGAGTGAGGAGTCCTGTTGGGCACAGGGTTCTGGGTGAGGGAATCCACAATACGAGATCGATGCTAATCTCAGTACTCTAGCTAGAGATTAAAGGCACTGTCCTGCTGAGGGGGCTGTCACAGCGTGTTGTAAATCCGCTGTCATGTTGTATGTAGACACTAAAGAAGCTGCAAAACGCTTTAACAGAGCCTAGATGTACGCTAATGGCCAACTTTCCGTATGGGATTCCCTCCTTACAAACGTTCCTTCCACAGCTTCAAATACCATCAGACATTGTGTAAACCAATCTGAGTATAAGTCAGCTGACATTGATTTAAAAGGATAATCTCTACCAAAGTATTGACCTCTGCATATGAAAGAGCTAAAAAGAACAGCAGGAAACTCGCTGTGTGAAAACAGCTCCTGAGGCATTCACAGGCTTTGTATTGCCTAAACCTAACCCCTGCTGTGCACTGAGACACTTCGAATAAGTGACCACCACCTACGTGAATGTTGTATCATCAGTTCTGCAAAGCGGGAGCCTGAATTATGGTGTTCACGTGCTCCAGTCTTGATGAGATGTCAGTATTAGCCAAACCTGGGGAAAGAGGGAAAGCAAAGAAGTTAAGGTATTGATAAGGCAACACAATATACAAGGAGTAACAATAAACTTTGCATATAGTTTTAAGCAGTGTAGTAATGAATACACTGTGGAGGCAGATGGCTGCGAAAGAGCAAGAAGCTGCTTCCTCCTGACTTCGAGGTGGACAGAACATGAAGGTCCTCAACTAAGTAGTTTGAGCAGTGAGTCACGGTAGGCTAAAGCCCCTCCTCAGTCACTTAAAGGTATTATTTGGACTTTAGCAGTTTCAGTAAAAACAGGAAAAAAATTCAGTATATGTGTAAGATGATGTCTATTTCAATCTAACTCAATCCTGTCAAATGATTGATCTGCAAAATGGAGGCTAAATCAAATAGAGTTAACCTATTATTTGGGTCAGTATTGGGGCCAGTTCTGTTTAATATCTTTGTCCGCGGATGAGGGCATTGAGGGCACCCTCAGCAAGTTTGCTGATGACACTGAGTTAGGTGTGCATATCGAACTGCTTGAGGGTAGGTTCCAGACCTAAAGAGGGATCTGGACAGGCTGGATCGATGGGCCAAGCCCAATTTTATGGAGTTCAGCAAGGCCAAATGTTGTGTTCTGCACTTGGGTCACAACAACCCCCTGCAACGCTACAGGCTGAGGGAAGAGTGGCTGGAATGCTGCCTGGCAGAAAAGGACCCGGGAGTGTTAGTCAACAGCTGACTGAACATGAGCCAGCAGAGTGCCCAGGTGACCAAGAGGTCCAACAGCATCTTGGTTTGTGTCAGAAATAGTGTGTCCAGCAGGACTAGACGAGTGATTGTCACCATGTGCTCAGCAGACTGTGTTCAGTTTTGGGCCCCTTACTCTAAGAAAGACATTGAGGTGCTGAAGCGTGTCCAAAGAAGGACAAAGAAAATGATTAAGGGTCTAGAGAAAAAGCCTTATAAGGAGTGGCAGAGAGAACTGGGATTGTTTATCCTGGAGAAAAGGAGGGTTGAGGGGAGACCTTATTGCTCTCTACAACTCCCTGGAAGGAGGTTGTAGTGAGGTGGGGGTCAGTCCCTTTTCCCAGATAACAAGTGATAGAATGAGAAGGAATGGCCTCAAGTTGTATCAGGGTAAGCACAGATTGAATATCATGAAAAACTTCTTAACCATAGGGGTTGTAAAGCATTGGAAGTGGTGGAGTCACCAGCCCTGGAGGTATTTAAAAGATGTGTAGTCGTGGTGCTAAGGGACGTGGTTTAGTGGTGACCTAGCAGTGCTGTGTTATTGATTGGGCTTGATGATCTTAAAGGTCTTTTCCAGCCTAAATGATTCTGATTCTCTGATTATATTCGATGCTCATGAATTTAGTCAGAGGCAGGCATCTGGTAAGCATCAGTAAACTTGTTTTGGAAAGCAATTTATTTCATATTATTTTCTGCTTTATTAAAGTTAGCTCATAAGGTAAATTAGAAACAGACTTGAAATATTGTACTTTGTAGATAAACACTCAAGACAAGAAAAATGCTAAATAGTTTTAATGAATGTATTTTTAGCAAAGTTATTAAGTACAGTCTTCTAATTCAAGAGGATAGCTCAGAACTCACAAACCTCACCTTCTGCCTCTACTTCTGTTTTTGACCTATTATTTTGTTTAGAAAGTGTGATCAGGTTATTTTCTCTTTCACATAGCTAAAAAGCCAGACCAGTCTCCTAAGGGAGTTCATTTCAGTGACGTGTGAAGTGACCAGAGCCCTTTTTTTCCCCCCTTCGTTTTGGGGTAGTACAATATGTAAATTGGTCAGAATACTCTGGAGAGTTTCTTTTGGGAGTTCTCTTGAAGCCTGTGATGTCTCACACTTTTGTTTCCTTCCTGTCTGCAACTGCATGTGCAGCACAGTGCTACAGCATCTCTCCCGCTCCCTGACTGGTATTCTTTTAACCTAACTCTAAGAACCTATCCGGCAGAGATTTTTATTTTTATTTTATTTTGAGCTAATCTGTCCAGCCATCCTTTCTAGTCGATGAAAAAAGAAAAAGGCATTTCTAGGGCATGAGTCATCTTACCCGTAATGTACACAACTAAAACTGGGTAGAATGCTTTTGATTGAACTGGAAATGTGAAGTGTTCCAGGTTCAAGGCATTGAGAATCAGGGAAATTAGGATTTCAGCATTCTAGTTTCCTTTCTTTCTGCTAATGACATGTATTCAACTACTGCTTCCTTATAGCTGTTGTGAAAACATAAGTCATTAATAGCTCTGAGGTATTTCGATAGTGGGGTCACACTGGCTTGGTGAGTACAGGGATATCTAGGTAGCAAAAGCATTCAAAATGAATCATTTAGAGTCTGTGCATCGAAAATCAGGTTCATTATTCTTGGAACTGAAACTAATGTGCTCAGTGAATAGGCAGTCTGATTTTAAGCATGTAACTACCACTCTGTGTTCTTTCCTTGAGGACAGTTAGAAATACAAGATAGACCATCTTCCCAAGCCATGGGCAGCCAGGAAAAGAAAAGGCTGCTCTGAGATCCTTGCATTCTCCATTCTGCACACTGTACTGACAGGGTGTTAGCAAGCCAGCATTGCTCTGCTATATTAGAGGAAAAAAAATGTTTCCCTCACATTGTTGAGGCATAAGATGAAACGCAGTCTTTTGGGGAAGATACATGACTAAGTGTCATGACATCCGTGATCTCTTCCCACCTCCCCCTCAAGTCTCCGCAGCTTATGTTCTGAGATACAAGTGACTAGAATTACGTACCTAAAGCTGTAGGCACAGAACACAGACAAATGACTGCATTTTTTTTAGGACTGCTGAGTCACTGAAGCTGAGTTTGAAAATTAAGCTTGTAACTCATTAATATTTGGAACTTGTTATGAAAGCTGAAGGAAGGTACTGTACCAAGAATAATTGTTCTGTAACTATTACAGTGTCAGAAAAAGAATATTCTGAAGGGTCTGCAGCATTTTTATTTTTTTTTTTGAAGTATAGAAAGACATCACTAATCACAAAATGCCTCTAAAATCTCCTTGAAAGGTTATAAAGCCACAAAAAGGCAGCTCAGCTAAATCCAGAATGGTTCAGCCAATAAGATGCAAAGACTGACTTCCAGCAGATTCCGCTTTATTGCAGCCCCAGCTAACTCATCCACTGAGAATCTCACTTTTCTGGCCCACCTGGTATACGGACCACAAAATGTCCCAGATCACATCTCAGTTGTTCTTAATGTGCATCTTGGCCAGCGCCAGGGACTGCACTAATTGGCTAAGTATGTTCTAGTGTCTGGCCACCAGCTGCCAGACGCAACATTGCACAGTGCTGCCTTAATGCTGTTTGTTACAATCAGCTAATTTGTCTGGATTATGAACTCTTCTGCCATCAGGAAGAGAAAAGCACTTTAAGGCTATTTCAATCTGTCTGCTCTGCCTTCCCCTGTCAAAAGTCTAATTTGCAATTAGGAGTTTCAGCAGCACTTTCATGTGCTCGGAAAGCAGTGGAGCAAAGCTTCCAGAGAGATTTATTTCCCATAGAAATAGAGGTATCAGCAATTCCCAAGAAGCTGGTCTTTATCAGAAGTTAGTTAATTGTTAGTATTGTTGTCGTTCACGGAGCTATAAATGTGCACAGAGCCGAGTTGTCTCATTCAGAGACCAGCATGGTAACCAGTTCCTCACATGACTGGTTCTTTTCTCAGCCTGAGCCTGGCAATGAGGTGGCTGCACTGTCAGGGGATCAGGAAAGAGCTCTCTGCTGGAAAACTCTGAGATCAGGGTAGTCTTATCGTCTCTGATGCCCTAATAATATGCTGCTTAGTGTAAAATAGGGATGAAATGTGTCATATCCTTGCTTCCTATGGGACTCCCTGCCAGAACTCTCCCTCTGCTATTGTAGCTGTGCCTTTGCTTTTTAAGTTATGATCCTTGAAGCTGAGCTTCCTAATATTTGGCAGACACTAATTCCGGAAGATAATGATTTACCTCCTAGGAAAGTGCTGATTTTCTATAGTTCCCATCTATTTCTTCTGAAGCCAGTAATACCTCTGAAACGATGGCCTTTGTTTATTACTTTTGTTGTTATTATTATTGGTACTATGGAAATTCCTTCCAAATGAGGGATCCATATTTCTGACAGTGTTGTTTTATAATTAAATCCTGGGGCCATGCTTTCTGAGGGATTTCAGTCCAATGAAATAATTTCAGGCATTGAAATAATCTGTAAATAAAGAAAACAGGGATACTGCATGAAAACAGAAGGCAGGAATCATATTCTCACAGTCCCTTTCTCAATTAGTTGTCTTGAGCCATTTATAGTCAAGAGAGGGAAATGAACTGTTCTAGGCTGCAATTCCTGGTAGTCTAAAGCAGATATCTAAAATAGATCAGATAATTCATACCCTAAAAGTACCTGTTTCACTCCAGTGACTATAATGGGAGCCCGGGATGATTAGGTCAAATGTAGATGTCTATGCTGTAAATATCTAAAATGAAGTGAAACAAATCTTACAGAAGTTGTATTTCGGGGCAAAACCCAGCATCTTTCTTCCCAGGTTACAGGGCAGCTACAAAGAAGTCCAATGTTAAGCCTAAAATCCTACTAACTGCAAAATTAAAGTATTGCCTCCTTTTGTCTGGTGTTCCTTCCAGTGTTCCTCTGGGTCCTGGGGCTGACAGCAGAGTGGCTGGAGGAGGTGTTAGTGGCCACCAATGTCTTCGGTTCTTTCCCAGGTGGAGTTTGATGGCTGAAGGTCACTTTCTCCTCTGTTTCAGGATCGGTTTGGGTTTATGTGTGCCTGTTTTCTTTATACAGCCTGTTTTAAGATGGCCTTTCTTTTCTTTAGTTCTCTGTTGCTCAGTTTTGTGGTCTCTGTAATATCTAAACTGGTTTAGACAATTGCATGCCTGCAGTGACCACTGACTGACCATTGGGATTTGTTTTTACAGTCTGCGACCTCCAGTACCATCCTATGTTTGCATTCTTGCAAACCATATTTTATTCTAGGGTCATAGGTAATTTAGTCTACACAGAAAATGTACTGGTTGTCACTACGAACTAGAGCTAACTCAAAGCAAACCTGACTGCTGGACGTGTCCTACCCCAGTTAAATAAAACAAGCTAATTATAAGCTTAGGCCAGGACAAGCCCAAACAAATTCTGACACCTTTTACTGTCAGGTCAATAGAAAACATGTGGCCTTTTACTAGGAATGGAAAAAAAAACCCAATCAAAAAAAATATTTACTAGGCTGCACCAAATACCATTCAGAAACTGTTTGGCTGTGTTTGCACAGTGGTGTGCCTCGTCTGTTCTGCTCCAGAAGTTGTGTAGCTGTGTTGACACTGCTGTGCTAATACAGCTCTACAACTGCTGAGCAGCATTTAGCTTGCGTATGTCCGACTCAGCACACGGACAGAGAGAGCTTCCATCTGTCTCCATCCGTCTTTAGAGGCAGGTCCACAGTCTGTCTGTCTCTTGTAAAAATGCAAGCAAGTAAGCAGACAAAGATTCTTGAAGTGTTTCTTGTAGCGATGGCTTAGTGTTTAGAAAAGCCCCCTGAGTAATTCTAAACGCATGGATATTTGAAAACAACTGAACATCCAATGTCCTGGGCACTGCCACCTGGAAAGTGGTTTCAGTCAGGCATAGGGTAACTAAGGAATCACAGATCACCAGTCCCTTAAAGAAAAAATCTCAACTCAGATATTATTTGTGCCTCCAGTTATTCATTAGCAAAAATCAAGGAACCATGAAAAAATTAGTTGCACGGCATGTTCTTTAGTAGTTATAATTCCCAATGTCCTGGCGTGATATTTTTAAAATGCAATTTTAAAATTGCTGTACTGACAAATTGGAATCTTTCTAATTGTTTGAATGATTCCACACCACCAATCCGAACAGAATACGTACTCTATTAGGTTGATAATTACCATATATTTGAGTGTTTCACAGTCCACTTAGTGTTCTGATAGAGTTCCCTGAAAGATCTTCCCTTTGCATTTCTTCCTGTCTAGCAAATTTTTTAGGAAATGTTTTAACACCAGAGCAGGTGATAAAATATGTCTGGTAATCCTTTAAGGTGAATTATAAGCTTCTAGGAAGAAGGGTTGACTTTCATTTAAAGGACAAAATATGGCCAAATTCAACAAACAGTGAAAAGTAGCAGCCATTTGACAGTATACAGACAAAGACACCTACACAGACTGGTAGTTTCACTCTAATTTGCATATGTGGAACTCAGTTGGCTTCATATCTATCGTATAGATGACTGTGTTTCAGCTGGTCATGTAGGTTCTCTTTCAGGTCAATGTAAAGATATGGTGGATAGGGTTAGAGTCATCATGTTGTGAAAAAGGCTTCTAAAACAAATCAGACAAGTCATGCTCTGCATGTTCCTTTTTTTGTCTCTTCACTATCATGGGAGGCTCCACTGGCTAGCTTAGGTGTAGATACCTATTTTATTGTCATCTAAATTTAGATTAGTTAAATCCTAGACGCATCCTAAAGGCAGTGCCTCATAGCTAGTTTCCAGTGAACATGGGTCCTATAAAGCGCTGAACATACATGACACTGAAGCTGTGGGGCACAGCTTCACTTTAAAAGACTAAATCAGGTAAAAACATCAGACACATGATGCAAGCACAGAAATGATGCAAACTCATCCTGTCAATTCAAATGTAATGCTTTTTCCCTTTGAAGTGACAACTTTGTGCCAGTGGACTCTATTCCAGAGCAGAAACAGTCTCATGTCCCTCTCCTCTTTGAGTGGACTGGGTATTGAGTATCTTTTCCAAGTAGCAAGGAGCTGATATAAGTACTGTATCATTTTTTTCTCACATGACAGAAATACAGTCATGTGCTCTTCTTTGACCCAGATCAAATTTTTACTGTTCGGTAATGCACATATCAGGTATCAGAGAAGGTAGAACGAAGGGTATGCTGCAAGGGCTTTTATTCCTGAGCAATAACATACTAGCATCTGGCTCATCTCCTGACTGATCTGTGCTGGCAGACCCCATTTTGTAAAGTGAATAAACCTTATCAGGCACAGACATATTTCTGTTCATTGATCATAGTTACCTGCTCTACTCTCTCGTTTGTGCTGTCTGACATGCCTTTCAGCCCAAGGAGAGATCCTTTGAGATGATGTGTGAAGAATGGGACTAACATGTGCTGGCATCTTCCAGTGATGATGCTGATTCCATAACGAGCTTCATAGACTGAGATGGCTGCTAGTTTGAAAGCTTTATTGTCCTGATAAATGTTTCTAGCTCATGTTAAATGGGCTGTGAGCTTGATCCAGATGGCTTGCTGGATACATCTTTGAGGTCAGATGCTGCTGACACTTGAGCCTGTGATGTGCATGAGCTACAGCATCTGGGATCAAAAACATAATTCTCTTGTTAATCAAACCAGGCCTGTGTTAGTTGGTGGTGGCTTTGCACTGTGAATTTCTCACTTAATATATACGCTAACCAAAAGAGAACTACTTGTGTGTAATAACTTGAAATAATTGATGCAAAGAAGACAAACCGTCAGAAAATATTCTCCCTTCTTCCTCATTTTCTCTTGCACTCACGAAGGTAGCTGTGTCAACAGCAAGGCTGAAGGAGCTCCTATGGTGCCATTTCTCAGTAATGCTGGGACAGATTTCCCAGAATTATATGCATTTTTAAATCAACTGGGAGATTTGTATTCAGAGAGAATAATAAGACCGCACATTTACAAATAAAATAAAGGAGAATATAAAATTGGGCCAGGAGCCTCAGTGTTGTTTGTTGTCAGATATAGTTTGTTTTTCCAGAAGAGAAGATGTCAAACAAAGCTTTGGTGAGGACAGCAGAAATATTTTCAGTCAATATTCAGAGTGGAAATTCTTAGCAAGCTCAGTTTGATTGTGCTTGAACCTTTCTTCTGGTACTCAAAAAAAAAAATATATAGAGAGTAACTTATGTGAGACAAAATGATATTTAAATCACATAGTAAAGAACTTTTGCAAAGTAGAGTTCTTATTCATAATTTTGTGGTTGCACAACAGGAAGCAATTTGGATAGTGCATTCTTCATATCTGGGAGAAGCAACTTTCCATGCTACTAGTGACTCTCCTCTGAATAGTTCACATTTTAAATAAGAAAACCTTGCTAAATTGATTTAGTCAGAGGGTGTCAAATTTCTTGAGAAGATTAGACAGTTTCCAAAACTGGTCTGTTTTCGAAAGTGCTACAAAGTCTTCCCCTTCTACCACAGCTAAAATATCACTTTTAACTCTGCGTTGTCCATCTATGTACTAGGTTTTTCAAGGGCCATCAGACTTCCAAATCCTAAATGTTGAAAAAATCAGTGAGGCAACCAGTCAATCAAGATATTGACAAGAACAGATGCAACTCCTGTAGAGATCATTGCACTTTTGCTATTATTAGTGCTGTAGGGAAGATGTTTCAAATATTGCAATGTACAGTGATACAATACTCCAAATTACTTCATCGAATGGTTTTAGCTGTATCATTCCAGTCTGTTTTAGAAAGTCAGTCTACTCAGGGATGAGAAGAACAGACAAGGTGATCAAGCAAATCATTCATTGGAGTTTTTTTCTTAGTTGAGAAAACTTAACTAAGCTGATCCTTCATTATTTTTGGAATTTCTAGCATGACATATGAGGTCTATGAAATGTTCTTGCATTTGATTACCTGTTATTTGGTGATACTTTTTAGAAAAACTGCTAATAACAAGCACTATTCTGTATTTCTCCTCTGAAATCCGTCAAGGCACCTAAGCTGATTCATGTAATACAGGTAACTGATATCAATGAATGTTATCTATAATTAAGAACTTTAATTAGAAATATTAGATATGATGAAAGGTCAGTTTTGATGCCTTAGCATCCTATTTTTTTCACATTAGTATAGTGTTAATTCTGTTATATGATTTTGAATGCTTGCTTTCACAGAATCACAGAAGGATTGAGGTTGGGAGACGATTCTGGATGTTGTTTAGACAAACTCTCTTTCTCAAGCAGCGCCATCTAGAGCTGTTTGTCCAGGACTGTGTCCAGACAGCTTTGGAATATCCACAACCTATGCCAGTGCTTGGTCACTCTCCCAGTAAAAAAGTGTTTCCTGATGTTCAGACAAAACTTCCTGTGTTTCAGTTTGTGCCCATTGCCTCTGGTCCTGGCACTGTGTTCCACTGAAAAAAAAGCCTGGATCCATCTTCTTTGCACCCTTGCTTCAGGTATTTATAGCCATTGATAAAGTTCTCCTGAGTCTTCTCTTCTCCAGACTGAGTAGTCTCAGCTCTCTCAGCCTTTCCTCATAGGAGAGATGCTCCAGTTACATCGTCATCTTCATGGCTCTTGATTGTATTCTCTCCAGTACGTCCATGGGGAGCCCGTAACTGGACACAGCACTCCGGCCTTGGCCTCACCAGGGCTGAGTAGAGGGGAAGGATCACCTCACTCTACCTGCTGGCAATACTTTGCCTAATGCAGCCCAGGATGCATTTGGCCGCCTTTGTGACAGGGGTACATTGCTGGGTCATGTTCAACTTGATGTTCATCAGGACCCCTAGATCCTTTTCTGCCAACCTGTTTTCCCAGAATATGCGGCTTTCTGGAGTTGTTTCTCCCCTGGTGCAGGACTTAGCACTTTCCTTTGTTGAACTATCCATGCCTTTTTTTCAAATTACTTAAGCAATAAGGCTCCTGTCCTTTCTCTTAAGGAAACTACTGCATAATTTAATAGATCTCACTGTTTAGAACTCTTTTCTCACTATTTTGGCAAGACATTAATTCCACAACTAACACTATTGGCAGCGGCTTCAGGATGAAATGGAAAGATGAGATAAAATGGGAACAGTGAGAAGAGAAAATTGTTTCTTAATTTTGCTCTAGGCAGCCTTTTTGCTTCTCCTCTAAGCAGGAGGGGATTAACTTATGCCCATTTCTTTTTTCAGATACAGCAAAGGTAAATTGTGAAATGAACCTGTAATGATTCTCCATTTGCTTATCTCCAGACATACTGTTTCCAGCTAAACATCCAACTTGCAACGTAGGGAGCAGAATTAGGTTGTTTTGTACTTAAAAAAAATAGCCTTTATCAGAGTAACCAGAAAAGAATCTTACCTACCAGCAAAGGCAGTATGGCAAATAATTCTTGTATTATAACCACAACTGGTTGCAGTCTTGAAACAGCAAGGGTGTACATTAAATAGCATGTATACGTGGCAAATTGTGCTTTATACATCTTTTTCCACTGACACAGATATTTTGTTCTAACTCCTGCATGTAAATTATCCCACTGAAATCAATAGCATTAGTTGCATGCTTCAGATTAATCTTGTTTCTGTATGTTTCTTTAGATGGAGCTACCACCTTGCATGTTGAAGCTCTCCAAGAAAATCACACTTTTTTTGAAGGGACTATATCACTACTGCCTTCAGTTGAAAAGAAGGCAAACAAATTGTGTTGTACTTCTACACAGTGATGAAGTAAGTGACTCTTCAGTGAATAAAACTCCCTAGACATTTGAACTACTGAAACTGGGGCGGGGAGAGGGCTCCATGAGAAAAAAATGACATTGCTTTGATTTCAAGGATCTCAGAGAAATCACACAAACAAGAAGCTACAGCATGTACTATCCATTACACAACTCCCCTCCTGTAGAAACACAGGAGATATCCTCTTCAATAATGGTACAGCATCAGTCCTTTAAACATCACTCTTGGATCAGTCATAAGCAACTCAATTGTCCTGTTACAGTACTTCTGTCTTTTTGTCAGGCACCAGATGCAGCTCTCTATCTGTTTCTTTGGGTCTTGCTCTTTATACTCTGCAAAAATTTCCTGTCCTCTGAACTTTTGTTAAACTTCACAGTTCTGACAGATGTGAGCCTCTCCAGATCAAAAAGTCTAATTGACTTTGTTCTCCTACACCTAGTCCCTTAGTTGCACGCTGAGGTGGGGAGCAGGTACCAGGTTCTTCCCTCAGGAAGAGAGAAGAGCTTCCAAAACCTGTACTCAGTTTTACACCTTCTCAGTGTAGACTATTGCACTTTTTTTTTTTTTTTTTCTCTCTCTTATATCCAAATCATTACTTTTCCATTTGCCTGGCCTTTCTCCTGGGAAGGGGAGCCTCACCTGTGCAATGAAGCAGTTTGTCATTCCCCAGAAACACAGATTAACAGTCTGATAAAAAAATACTAATTACCATTTGTCCCTCTGAGCTTAATAAACTGTAGTCATCAGCAGTATCGCCATAAGCCTTCTCAGAGGTCAGGTACTAAGATTAAGTCTTTTCTTAGTGTTTTTGGGGCACCCATAAATAATGAACAACAACTTTCTTAGTTTCTGAGTTAATCTATCCCTAGGTAGTCATTCATCCATATTGATCCTTCCTTTGATTCTTTAAATGGGTCCTTCATTCACCCATTTAAGGCTGTTTGTTTCCTCTGGGTTAGAATGTTTCCATTGGTCTAAAATGAGGGTGGTTTTCTAGACTATACATAAAGTTTTTTATTTGTCCTGTCCTACTGCAGAGGTAACACCTCCTTGACTGACATTTGAGAACTTCTGGTAGAGCTTAAGGACATCTCCTGGGGAAAGGACCTAGATGGGCTGCAGCAAGGACGTGGTCTGCCTATCAGACTGGCCACTGGTTCAGGTGGAGTCCTCTGGAAGGAGAGAGAGCTTCCAGACTTCCAAAGTAACTCAACATGCTCAGCTGAGTACAGGCAGAGATTATTGAGAAGAATAAGCAGCAGACACAGAAGGGATAGAAGGAAAAAAAGACTTTTCTTAGGAGCTGAAAAGAGACCACATTGTTTGTTGCAATCCAGCAAGCCTGCTGGATTGAGACTGACCCTGAAGAAAAGCAGTCATCCTGCAAGGAAGGGACAAGAGGGAAGACTGCCTCACATCTCTTTTTTGTTGCCCAGTGGATCTGGGTTTCCCCTTCCATTTTAGTAATTTCAGTACCCTGGGTTATGCTCTAACAGAATCTCGTTAGGACATTTACAAGCCTTGTGGGTCTCCTCTCTTTAAGGAAAAGGCACAGAAAGATATATCTTAAAGCATCATCACAGTGTAGCTTGTTGGTTCAAGCACAGTAGATACGTGTACAGCATCCATACCTCAGGTGAGGTAAGTAGGTTGGTTCTGGTTAGTCATTGGGATGATAACCAGTCTGTGTCAAAAACTATAGGATAACTCAGTTTTGCGGCATGGGAAAGAGAGTTAATGTTCTTCATGCTCCTGGTGCACTGTCACCAACAAAGGACATTACTTCATTAATTTCTGCTATGTTTCATTATACTATGTGTTCTAATATTCAGCTTTGCTAATTATAGGAGCTTGTGCTTGGAGAAGAGGATGGCTAGTGGAAAGAACTATTCATCTGATAAAAAGTAAATATTCTCTGAAAATTGAAACCTTCTTACCTAATATGAAATTCAACAGCTATGAAATGTCCTCTCATTCCCAGGATGGAAAGAAAATTGGTGAAATTGAAATTTAATGTGAATGAAGCTATCACATTGTTTTTGTTTGTTGTTTCAGTTTGAACGTATGGGCTATATTTTATATGATGTAAAAACATTTTCAGACAATAATTTCAAATAATACGTTGAAGCATTTTAAGGAATTTTTCTGGGTTTTTTTTCAACAGAATTAGACTTTGTCAGGGAGTTCTCTCAAGATGTATTAGCTTAAAAACCAATGTTTTCCAAGGGAGAAATGCTCCATTAGTTATTTGATTAAGCATAATTACTTATATTTTTATTTCATTCGATCTGCATTTCATTAATTTTGAACTTTTATGTTTCTTATTTGGAATGAATCTTCAGTGTTAGCTGTCTATTTTAGTGGGGATTTTTATCTAGATGCCATAGATGGCATGTAAATGTAAAAGGTGCTTTAGATGTAAAATAAGCATTCATTTAATTCCTACTCACTCTTGGTAGGAACACATTTATATTCATGGTTTCTAAATTCAAAGTACTGTAATATCTAGATCTGGATGGCTGCTTTCAGGGGGAAATGATAAACAGCATTGTCCCTTGCAGTTAGATAGCAATACTTGAGAACAGTCCATTCAGCAACAAATCAAAAGATTTATAGTGAAGAGGAAAGCCGTAGTAATCTTGCCTATGTTGCATCAATGTATGAGACTTACTTGACATAGAAGGTAGAAACAGTAACCTGTGAAAGTGGGTGATTACACCTCAGCCCAGAGAAGAAATGATAACATGGTGATAGAAAAGGAACTGAAACTATTTTTTCTTCTACACTGAAACAGAATACTCGGTATCTACAATAACTGACTGAAAGGATGAGCTTATTTGGTATTAAACATGTATATTGCTTCATGGAATAGACAGAATACATGGGGAAAAGATGCATTGCGGTGTGTAGAAAGTCTTTGTCAGATACAGAGTGCTTTTGATTTTAGTGTTTTATCTTCTTGAATTTTTGTATAGTGTGAGTTTCGTGTATTATATATGGCATACAACAGTGGGTTTTACTGATAGTGAAGCAAAAATGAATAGCTAATGCAGTGTGACAAATGAGGTGGATATGATTTAATATATACAGCTATTTGTGGACTTTGTGCTTTTTTGAGGTGTGTCTGAGTGCAGAAGAGCAAATAAAAAATTGGAACTGATAGCTAGATTTTCTTTATTTTAACACACTCATAGCAAATACAGATAGTGGGTTTGTGACTGTTTTCCTTAGAGGCTCCCAAGTTCAGTTAACATAAAATATTTTCATGGACTCTATCAACCAGGGCTTGTGAGATTTGGGTTAAACTTCCACTTCTGCCATAGCCAGCCAGTAGGCTTCGCAGGCATAGCACAGTCTTTTAATTTTCCATCTATAATACAGATGAAACAACTGATAGCAGTAGCTGATCAGCCATGAGTCTACCAGGCATCCAAATATGAATTAGATGACTTCTTGAGGTCTTTTGCTGTCTTATTTTCTGATTTTTTTTTCCTTGCCTCTTCCATTTAAAGTGCAGTGCCTCTTATCAGTCAGTTCAGTCCATGTCTCCTATCCTGTATATAAGCAATTCCAACACAGTGACATCCAGTGCCAGCAAGGGGCTCCCAGCACTACTGCAGTACAAATAATAATAAAAAAATACAGCCTTGATGTGGGCTGGTTATTACTACTCACAAGCAATACAGCAGATTCATACAAACTATTTTTTATCTCCCAGGAAGAAGTTTTCACTGAGACAGAGGGAGAGGGTTATTGCTTCACGAATAAACAACTGCAGAGAGTTTGCAGATAAAAAAGCAGAGATTGCAAAAGGCTTTCTAGGAATCAGATCATTTCTTTTGTTAAGTTGCTCTAAAGGACATTGTGTTCCTTGCCATTGTACCTCAAAATATATATTTCTTCAGCTATGAAGAAATTTTTTTTCAACATGGTGAAGTATGGTGGTATTTTTAGAGGTGTTATGAATCTTGGGTAGGAAGCATGGGAACTGTTCTGATATATGGCAGATGTAGTACAACTACTGTGATGAAAACCACCCAAGGAGCTCATATTTCTCTCTTCTCCTCTGCTGTGTTCGGAAAATCGTTCAGTGCGTGTCATCAGTCTGGTGTCACACAGCTCCAAATCTGGGTGTCAGAAGATTCGGAAAACATCGCTGTTTCCATCTCAGTCCTCATGTGACTCCATGGATTTGGGTGAGATTATTCCAGGAGTAAACTGAGCCCAGTGATCTTTACTGAACCTGCTTGACTTCATTAAATCCAGCATGAGGATTTGTAACGCTAAACTGACAGTAGAGGCCAAAGAGTTGTGTAAGTTGTGTAAGAGTTGTGTAAGGAGTTGAGCTAGGAAATGGGGAAGGGGGAGGGGGAAGAGAAAGTAAGGAGGAAAGAGAAATCTGATTTCAGATGATTATGAGCTCTGCCTGTCTCTTTGCCCTTTATCTTTCCCATGGTTTTATATGGTGGTGTGTTGTTTTTTCTTTTGCCATTCATTTATTCATCTTCACTTTATTTTCCTGATTCAGTTATTTTAGCTAGCCTTTTCTCTGTGGTACTTGTTCAGTATTTTAGCACCATCATTTCAACAGCTTTTAACAGTTACACATATTAGCCAAGTTACAGGAATCCCCTGGGGGCAGATGATTCAGCCTTTTAGCAGCACTTGGGTAATTTCCTTTACTCTGATCCCATGGTGCTCTGTATATGCTTGGTAGCAAAAAGTAGCTGTGAAAAAAATGAAAAATTTGACTTCTTTAGATCTGATGCAGAGCAGGTGGAGATCTTGGGCTGTGGATCCACTTAAAAAAAAATAAATTCTCTCCATGAAATGAGAAAATCTGGACTGGATGCAGTTTACTGTTTGCTAATGTTGTGCTGTTGCAGTTCTTATTTCACTGTTAAGCACATTACTACAGTGCCCAGGAATCGCAGTTGTGGACTATAACTTGTACTTGCTACACACGCTGGCCATAAAGCAGAGCTCCTGTTTCAAGGAAGGCTCTCCTGGATGAAAAGATAATACTCTTTTCAAGGTGAGCAGGAGGTAAAAATATAGTAGCTTTGCAGTTCTTCTCTGAGTTTCTTTTATCAGCAGGTCTTGGTGACATTTTCAGGAGCAGTCAGGAAAAGTCAAATTAGAAAGCAATTTGAGCATTCCAATCTGCACAGATACTGGATTTAAGCCCTTGACTGACTTAGTTACGATTTGAAAGTATTTTAGAGGAAATATCTTTTTTAAAAGATGATCGTTTACTACTTGAAATGATAATTTGCAAGAGAAATCTGTTACAAGATCAGATGGGAACTCTTTCCTTCTTTGATGAGGACTTTGAAGAACAAAGGACAAAAGGTGAAGGCTTTTTTGTGTTCTTTTGCTTTTTTAAACTTTACAAAGATGGTGACTGTAGTGAAAGCTCTACTCCTAGGAATATGAGGAAAGCAGAGTGATCTGTCAAATTCTCTCTTTCTGCTGTGAAGTGCAAAGGTTAAATGTATTTGAGGAAATAATATTTAATACTACGCAAGGTGATTTGATACACAGTTTTCACTGCAGAGAAGTATCTGTGTGCTGTTTGAGAGCTTATCTGGTTTCCTCTAGGAGGAGGCAGTTTATAGTTATGCTCCTAACAATACAAATGAAATAGCTTGATAATGTTCGAGACTGGTATATGAATATGTCATCTTTGCCAGTTCAGGTATCATCTGAATGTTTTCTATAGGAAGGTTGCAGGATACTAAAAATAATAATAATAAAAATCTTTCTAGCTTTACTTTGTTGATTGAAGACACAGAGGATTCTGTTTTAACTGATGCTTGGATACGCCATGTGTTCAGTCTTTATTCTTTCTGGCTATATATATATATGTGTGCATAAATGCATTTTTTGTTAAAATTAAAACCAAGTTATTGATGTGTCAGGTTGCTTCTGTAAGTTTCATGTCAAGAGCTTTGCTGAGCAACATGTAGCCCAAAGTAGCTGATTTACAAAAGACAGATAATTTAGAGCAAAGTTGTCATGACAACATTAACTCCACCTCTCCCTTTTCTTCCATGCACACATTATGAATGAAGGGGTTGGAGGAGTTCTTAAAGGAACACCTGTTGAGCACCCTGATTTCTGTGGATTCAGAGTTTAGTCTAAGCACTGTTCTTATTTAGTTTTAATTACTGCTTCTTATTCAGAATTATAGTTAGTCCTGTATTTAGACTTCTATGATATTTGGGGATCTTATGGATGAATGACATACATAATATACAAGAAGAAAAAAGTGGAAAACAATACTCTAGGAAAATTGCATAAAACTCCTATTAAAGCATTGTGTTAAACCCCTCTTTCAGCAATACTTCCTGTGAAGGGAAGGATCTTTGATACCATTATTCTAAACACAATGCCCTTCATTTTGATTTCATGGCAATTTTAACCCTGGGATAACACCACAGAGCTAAATGACACTGTTCCTGTTTCACAGCAGCGTAAGTAAAAACAAATCCAGGTGAAACTGTTAAGAAATAGACTTTCCTTCATTTTTTTTTCACTTGTGCAAACAAAATAAAATAAACACAAGAATCTGACTCTGATCAGTCATTAAAGGACTAATGATTGTCACAAATCCAACCAGGAACCATCTTCACTTAGTTCACAGTGTTTGGTACAGCGAATGCCGGAAGTAGCAGAGATGTTGGATGTCCGACTTAATTTGCTGGAGCAGAAACTTCTCCGGAATAATTTAAAATACTATCTTAAGTGAGAAAGTAATGGACAGATGGCTGTTTCTTTGCTGGTACTCGCAACAATTAAGCATGTTCACTAACACTGTTTCGGACGAAGCCGGGGCTGCCTGCCATCTACAGGGATCTGCAAGCCCACCTGCTCCCCATGCATCCAGCTGATTTGTGAGGGTTGTTTGCAGTCTGTCCCTGACCATGCACTTCCTGAAGAGCCCACCTGGCAGGTTGCAGCACTGCTATTAGGACGCAGGGAAATTTGACATAATGTCCAAATGCAAGATGTTAAGGGTTGGAATTAAACTGATGAACTGCTGCATTTCAGTACAGTGTTCAGGACTGTAGTTGCTATAGTCTGTCTTGATTCAGCTGGACCTGAGCTTTAAACTTTGGGCAGATGTTGATACCAGCTGACGTAAGCGGTATGGAGCAAAAGCTGCTGGAATGCAAGAGTTTGAGCATGAATTGCAAACTGAAGACATACCAATGAATGGCTTTAAGCAATAACTTTTGGCTACAGATACCTAGGGTCCATCTGTGCTAGGAAAATGGTCAGCTGCTGACAACTGTCGTTAACAAGAGTGCTTACAATGGCAGGAAAATCTCCAGGGCAGGATTAAAGTACAGGCATTAGCAGGAAGCTTTCCTTGATGTTGCCCTGAATGTACCTTTTCTGCAGATGAGAAGCTTCACTCTACTGTGGTGCCTTGCCAAGGGTACATTTACCATATTGTGAAAAAGAACTATGCTAAAGGGTAAAGCAGATGGAAGCTTGCAGAAAATTATTTAACAACCTAGGAGAAAATATTGCCAAGCAGAAGCAGGTCTGCATTTTGAAATGGCCCTTTGGGAAAGACTCCTCGAGGTTAGACTCCCGGACAAATTTGAAGAGCTGCTGCCTGTGTTTACAGGGATGAATGATTGTGACAATCCATGGAGTAAACAGCTTTTTCAAGAGGAATGGAAGAAGCTTGATCTAGAGAATGCAAGCAGAGGCAGCTGTTGTCAGCTGAGTGGATGGGATCACTGGAGTAGAAACTGAGGTTTATAAACATTTGGGGCAAACTTCTGTACATATTTCTGATGTGTGGATGTTCCCATCCCTGTGGCAGATCTGCCATACATCCTGTGCAATTCTCATTGACATTGGGGAAGATCACGCTGGAATAATGTAAGTCATATCTGAAAACGTAACTGATCTACAGTGCAGGTAATACATCTTATTACACACCTGGATCAAGAAAGGTCTATGCAGTGTCACTGACTGTGTGTTCTTGTCAGTAGAGGTGTAAATGAAGTTTGAATGGTCACAAAGCTATTAATAACCTAACAACTAAAGGAGAGGAGGAAGACCCATCACAACGAATTTTACTGTCTTTAAGCACAGAAAGTCTCCCAACGCTGTGAGAAAAATATTGAATTGTGTTTCAAATAATTAGACAACTTGCCCAAATATGGGGGGGAGTGGGAACAAAGCCAAGGAAGCTTCACTTGCTCATTTCCAAGCATATGGAATGGTTAGTAATGGACTGAAACTGTAAAATTAGAGCTAGATATCAGGAATTTTTGAGAGTGTGCATTGTTTCAAGAGGAACAGTACTGGAATACCACAGTGATGGGTACATACAAGGATCTGTTAGTGCATACATTCCAGAGATAGAAAAGTGTAGAAATCTGCTGATGCATAAGGGAAATAAGTGAAATTCAGCTATTGCTTTTATTGGCTGTGAACACTTCACTAGAGAGGCTTCATTACCGAGCACAAACTGGCATGGAAGCCCCTTATATTCTTATTGGCTGTGAACATTTTCCATAAAACTGGGACTTGTAATGTCAAAGCCAGAGAACTGTTTTGGACTCTTAACTCAAGAACTGTGGTCTTCAGATCATAAATTTTATAATTTCATAGCTCACTTGCAAAACTCCGTTCCTCTCCCCCCACAGCAAAGTTTGGTAGGAATTCAAGTGGACCATTTACCCTTTTTGGAAAAAAGGTTGTTGAATGATTATTTTTTCTTGTCATGCATGAGTTGTGTTGTTCATATGGGATCCTGGGCAGAGCTCCATGGCACATGTGAAAGATAGCTGTTCCTTTGACCTTTATGGACCTATCCTTTCAAGGCCATCATTTTTAATGTATACATTTTCGTTTTTGATGTCAGAGAGCCCACTAGTCTAGTGTCTTTTCTGGCCTCGTTCTGCAAATTGTTACCTGTGACTGCCCTTCCTAACTTCAGGGGAAGCAGTTTCATTGGTATGACTATGTGTGCTTGAATAAAAATTTGGGGGAGGGGAACCTTCCTTTGTTCTCCTTTAAAAATACCAACTGCAAAGGTTAAAGCGCTCACTTTAACCAAAGAATCAAATATAAGTTAATATACAACATTAAATCTAAAGATCACAGAATTGGGTGGGTGTATGGGAACTGGGGAAAATGCCTTGTTTGACTTTGATATGCATTATGCACAAATTCTCCCTCTCTTGTATTTCTTGTACGCGTGATGGCCAAAGAAAGCACAGCAATTGCAGCTAATCTGGTCCAACTGTAAAGGGTTCATAAACTTGCACAGGGGATCCATGAAGTCCAGTCGGAGGGGCAAGAAATGACTGTTCTGTGTAATCTAACTATTTTGCTTTGGTAACATCTTCTGCAGCTAAGCCACTACTGACATCTTGTGCCATTTTGATTTCCCATCCAATCAAGCATACATTTACCCAGTAGAAGCTTGGATATGTAGCTTTTCAAAAGCAATTTGATATTTTTATTTGCTAGAATGGCTGTTTCCCCTGGTTTACCATAGTAGTTGCTCTAGGATGACCATATATAAATGCATTAATGCATTTATCTGTTTTATTTTTACAGAAGAAACAGAAAGTCTGGGAATATTTTTTTTTTATGATTCTAGCTAGTTATGAAGGGTATCTCAAGGTCCCTCCCAGAGGTTCATCCTTGTTATGATTGGGGAACGAATGTTCCTCTGAAGTACTTAGCTGTTTGACGTTAGACACGACTGGAGTGAGAAGTGGAAGTGGAGAAGAAAGGAATAAGCAAGAGCCTTTTTTCAAGCACGTGGTGAAATGCTTTCACCTCTGAGCAAGACAAAATAGGAACCTGTGAATTCTTCCCAAAGCTCCTTCCTAATGTGGCATAGCTAAATGTTACCCTCTATGGAGAGCTGTGTCTGAGTGTCACTGTCAAGCCCTAAGGAGGAAAATTCAGAAACCCCAAGAATTATCATCCTTTGTGCCTCCAGATTGTAATGTTAATTGACTGATTCAATGCAACACAAGTTACGAATTTCATCTGGAGACAGCTCTGCTTTCCTCAGTCTGTGTCTTAGATTTCTCTTATATAAAGTATCGTCTATAACTTTGAATATTTTGGATTTGTCAGTTTTTTGTAGATCAAACAAAGTAAGTTTTAAATGCAGGATTTTTAGTATATGTGTCTTCTTATGCCTTATTAATGTGATCAGTCAGCTTAGGAAAAATATGTCAGCGATAACAAACTTCTTTCTTCCTCTTCTCCTTCAGAAAATATAGGTTATGCTTATGAAGATTAACTGTTTCTTTTGGAAACTGGAGTGATCTATTTTTATACAGGTGAGGTAAAATATGGACAACTGTTTATGCCTTTTATGTCCTTCAGGGCCTACTTCTGTCAAGTTTGGTGTAATATTGCCACATGAAGCCTGAGTCTGGCACAGGCAGATCCCAGGACATCAAGGGAGCAAAGCCAGCTAAAAGTGTGAGTCCAGGAAGGAGCTTTGGCTGGTCTGTAGGTTCACGGCAAATTGCGTGGTGGACATCCAGCCTTCCCAAACCTGTTCTTGGCCTCCACGCAGTCAGGAGGGTTGCAAGGACAGTGGACTAATCTCACAAGCAGCATAAAGCCATTCACACTTTGGGGTGATACCTGGTGCGAAGGAGAGGGAGTACGTCTCTGATTCTACACTGGCTATCATTTCTCCAGCTGCCTTTTTGTTACGTGAACCAGAGCAACCTTATGGTAAATAATAAATAGCCACTTGATTTCCTCTTTATTCTATTGGATGTTTTTAATCTTTGCACATAAGGTACTGAGACTTGACTAGGTATCTTCGTAATGGAGTGTGACTTTCAGGATGGAGCCCACACTAAAATATTTCCTCTCTCTGTTTGCATCACTACATGGCATAATTCTACACCAGCACGGAGTTTAAAGATGTGGTTGCTGGACTGACAGGTGAGAGCAGGAAATATAAATGCCACTTCAATTAGTCTTCATACTTCTACAATTAGTCCTTCCTGGGGTGGTGTTTTCAATGTGTGCTAACCCAGACCTATATTGTAAGTGCGGAAGAAATAAGAACCTAATTTACTGCTTTTGTCAGGTAGTAGCTTAAAACACACCCACCGTAAAACTGTTTATTAATTGGATCTTACATGCCGAATACCTAAGCCTTGTTTGCAGCGGGAGGTCTGAGGATTTACAATTTGCAAAACTTATAGGTGGTGGTTAGTTTGTTAAATACTACTCAAAACTGGCCTGGCTTATTTCTCAGCTGTGAGAGAGGTCTTTAGGCAAATGTCCTAATACATTTGCCATGTGAACACTTTGCAGGTCAGTGACTGTACATTCAAAAGTGTTTTACTCAGTGATAAAATTTTCATCACGATTTCATTACCACAAACACGTGGTGACAAAAGTACTTCGGTGCTTTGCACCACACATTGGCTTTACTTTAATTCTTAATTACAATTCTCCTGGGGTTATCCACAATGACTCAAGGTCTCACACTAATTGAATAGGAGGAAAAAATAAAATTAATGGACTGCAAAGGTCAGCATGTGGCTTCTGACTTATATAATAACTTATAGTAAATACATGAGACTGGCTGTACAAGGCTGCTACCTGTGTAGTCAGACGACAACCAATAAAGATCTGGCACGTGGGGTTTACTGACTGTTTTCATTTTCAAAAAGCAACCCTTATTAGTGCTTTGGGCATTCATGATATCCTTAATTTCTCCTGCTTTACTCCTATGACATATTACACCTCTTGTGTTTTTTATATTTCTGGTCTTGCTTAAGAAAACACAA
This sequence comes from Baryphthengus martii, assembly GCA_013396935.1. Taxonomy (NCBI): domain Eukaryota; kingdom Metazoa; phylum Chordata; class Aves; order Coraciiformes; family Momotidae; genus Baryphthengus; species Baryphthengus martii. Next base: position 89,108 of record VWZK01017412.1, on the reverse strand, counting down.
ATTGTGTTTGACCAAAGGTCGTTCTAACCCAGTGCTGTGCTCCCAGCAGTGAATACTTATTAAAAGAAATGGAGCAATAACGGTGTATTTTTTTTCTCAGAAATCTGTCCTGACTTCTAGTTCAAGGATGCTAGAGTGTTGTGTGTCTGGCAATGCTTGTAACATGGGTGTTGTTGGACTAGTCTGGATTGCGAGGTTCTGACCTCTGTGGCATGCAAGAGTCCTTCCAGTACTTAGGTCCCATCATCACAAGCTTGCTGTAGGATGGATGAGATTTGCTTTAAGTACACTGTAGAGTAGTTCTGTGTATTAGCAGAGAAATCCACATAGAAGAGAGAGACACATTATAAAATGTCCCAGCTGTGGGAAATGCATTTCTCGTTCTTTTGGATTTTTTGTCACACCACAATGATTGAATTACAAGACAAATCTCTAGAAAACTAGATTCGGACATTAAAAAAATGTGAAGTTTTTTCACACTCTTCTGTCATTTCCCAACAATGTTCTAAGAACTGCTCTTGAAAACACTGAGAAAAGGAAAAAAAAATAAAAATTTAAACTTAATAGGGAGATTGGCTGGGATATCAGATTGGCAGAAGCAAAATCTGGACCTGGTACATTTCCTAGGTCTCTACTGAAATAATTTACTAATGCCAGCTGTGGCAGTGACTATTTGTCCACTGTAATGAAACCAGTCATTAAATACTAATGCCTTCTAGTCACTAATGATCTGCTCAAGATTTGAACCAATGATTTACAGGTTAATGATCTCGAATCCTATTACGAATGTGCATGAGACTAATTGAGAATTGTGGAGCAAGGGCGACTGAGCTACTTAGTAACACTCGTTAAAACAGTAAGTAGCGTTTTTCCTACATATGAATTGCCTCTGAAATGTTCAAAAGTGATTGTACAAACTTAGGGTCCTGATTCTACCCTTGGTCTCCTGAGTACCAGAAGAATAATTTTTTTCTGAGCACCCAAAAGTATCATCTGGGATCCATAAATGAATGAAATCATGATCAAGTAAGCCACACTTGCTTCAATTCCCTAACCATAAGCTTTGAAAATTGCTTTTGAATGCTCATAGTTGCTGTGAAACCAGTAATTCCAGTGTGACTTGTGTTCCCTATGAAAGTCCATCTGCTGGTAGAAAATTTGGACTCGTGTCTCTGATTTAACCCCTATTCAGCAGTGTGAGCCATGGCTTGAATGAAAATTGTGCCTTTGAGGTGATGAATAGAGCAATATATCACAAACGCATTCCACTGTACCTATATGGCTTTGCTTGTTCTTACAATGAATGGTTTCCATATCCTGAGTTTCCAGTTCCTGTACCTGAAAACTATGAAAGATGGTATTTGAGTGAGAATGGGCTCTTGTCCTACATGGCAAGGTGAGACCCTTACTGTCGTTCGGACATCCTTCAGAGTAGAAATGTGTAATTCATATCTATCTCTATACAGAGTGTGAATAAGTCTGTGCATGTGTAAAGGCACCAGAATTAATGGCAAAGTAGTATTTAAAATAATGCTGTATACATTGTAAGTCGAAAGACTGAGAAAAGCAGGACAAAATAGAAGAAGGATGTAAATAAAAGCAAGCACGTGTTGAAAGCAGTGATAATTGCTCCAAGATCACGGGTCTCATCACAGATACAGATCCACACTGCTGCAAAACAACCCATGCTGGACATGAACCTTCTTTGGCAAGGGAGACTGCAAAGGCTCTGAAGCTCATACAGCTCACCAATCAGGATGAACCCAGAAGACTGAATGAGAACTTGTTAGCTGGTATCCCTCACCCTCAATGTCACCATAAATCACCCTGGACAAGATACTTAGACCCACATGTCACAGCACTTGTAACCACAGAGGAATGAGAGAAGTTTGTTGATGGAGGGGAATCTATTTCTTTGAAAATAAAAATCTACTTCTTTATCTGTATGGCTTTGCGTTGAGTTTTCTTGCTTTGTCTGCTGTACAGGAACCCTACTGGGGTACCTGAGCCTGTTATGGTTCTTTCTATAACTGCCTTTCAAGCCCCATGTTCTTATCCCAGTTCTGGAGGCACCTGGTGATTTGCTGAAGTTTGTTAAAGGAATCTGCAGCAGAGCACAAAACTCTGACACAGCCCTAGCCAGCGGGTTGTCCTCCTCTGAAGTGCTGTGAAATAGTTTGGCATTGGAAATAAGTAGGATAATAAATGGCCAAGAGATTATTGATCTATTGTTAGGAAAGTTATGTGGTAAAGTTAACTAATTTAAAAGCCAAGCTATTCCTGTGTTGCTGCCAGTGGTGGAATGGCCTTGTCAGGGTGTTGTACTGGCTTAATTCTTGCCTCCACACACCACTTTGACCAAACTTTTGGTATTTTGTATAGACAAGAAATAAATTATAGAGCTTTAGAGATAAAGCATATATATGTGGTTATTTTATTTTCTACAAATGCAGACCTAACATTATGAAAGGGACTGCTAAATTATGGTGCTGAAATTTTATGAAAAGTAATTATAGGTCCAAAGATATTTTGTGTGGAAAAAAAAAGCTTACTGTACACTATTAAAATGTTTTATGTCCAGAGATGACTGACACAATGCATTATGGGTCTAGAATAAACATAATTGTCCAGGAAGAAGTAATTGAAAATAATCCTTTAGATGTCAAAATAAAGCTATACATCATATGAAAATGTCAGCAGTTATTGCATATCTTTGGTTGCATAGACAAGCTTCCTTGGAGACTCATAATTTATTCTTCTAGGTAAACAAAAATACCGTTAGTTATTTAGGACTTCTGTTTCAACAGGTCCATGTAGGTACTGCTGGACCACTTGAGTTTCAGGTGGCCACATATTTTGCCTTTACCCTCCTGGAGTAACTAGACTTTGTGAACCATGTGGAGCGGTGACACCCCCTAGTCCCCTGCTCTACTTGCCCCAGCTTGCATCCAATGTCTCAGCAGAACGGTGGACTGGGTGGGAGCTCGGGAAAGACGTGCTAATGCCTGCAGCAGCACGAGCACATGTGCATTGGCTGCAGCCTCAGTAGAGCTGGTGTGCACAGCCTCTCTTTCCTGCAAGGACCATGTGCATCTGCTTTGTGGGATGGGAAAAGTACTCTTCAAACATGAGAAGCAGCAACTCTGGCTTTGGGCCCACTTACATCTCGGTGAGGAGGGGCGGGATTGCATCTTCAGCAAGCATTTTTAATTAATGTTGTCTCTTAACTGAAAAGAAATCCATGAATGTGTGACTATCTTGATCTTTTTGAAAGCTGAGAGTCTTTGAATGAGAATAATCATGTGTTTTGCATATGGGTTATGTTAATTACTTCAGTCAGCTTGATGGTAATTAGAAAAGTTTGTTTTGTTTGTGAATAACAATAGCAAGGTACCACACAGGAACACCATGAGAGTTAATTAATGTTGGATAACCAATTTGATATTCCTTAGATAAAAGCTCTGTACAAGCTTATTACTCTTGCTGTTCAGGAGAGGCTGCGGTACCTTTGCTCACATGCAGCAGTGACTTACTTCTCAGGAAAGCCCAGCAGAGTTCATTGAACTTCCTTTAGCAGCAGTGACATACACGAATCACCAGCTAACCCTCCCTTCTCCTATTTTACTAGTAATTAACACATATTTAGTACCATGACAGTGAAGAAAAATCATACTCATTTTGTTTGTGTGTGGCTGTATACTTAAAATATAAAATAGTATAAAGTTAATCGAAACTAGAATCCGTATTTGTATCTGAATGCTGCTGTGAAAAATGTGTTCCACTTTAAACTGCAGATGACATCTAACTATGTAAGATGAATACTGCTCAGCTGTATGGTAGATAAAGTGTTTTGCAGCCATAATAATAATTATTCTCTCAGTGAGGATCGTGGCTAGACAGGCTGGAGGAGGAGGAGAAGGAGAAGGAGAAGGAGAAGGAGAAGGAGAAGGAGAAGGAGAAGGAGAAGGAGAAGGCAGCCAGCAGTGGAAGAGGGCATAGCTTGCTGTAAATGCTTTTTAATAATTTGTTCAGCATCTGCTGGTGATTTTAACAGCTGGTTTTGCTAAATGAGGTAGAATTGCACACATTCCCATGTATATATTTTCACTTATACAAGCACATGCATGAGATGCAGTCTGCAAAAACTGTGCTTTATATCATAGTTATGCCAAGAGAAAAAGGAGGCATGTCTATGCTTACTTGAATGTCCAGGAAGTGATGATAGGATTTTCTTTACAAGAAATTATTGGTTCAGCTGGGAAAGTATGTGAAACATGCTTAACAGCATACGAAGCACTCAAAGAGGTGAGAACCAGAGAATGTAAGTCCCCTGGAAAAAGCAGCATGGCTGGACAGATGCTACCCAATTAACGGTTTGGAAATCTGGGAACAATTTTTCAAATATTTGCTTTGTTTGAAGCAGACAGAATTATTAATATAATAGGAAACAAAATCAGAAGGGATCTGGGGGCAAGCTATCCCCAAAAGTTATGATTCATAACCTTAAGGGGGAGAAGAAAAAGAAGCAGCTCACCTATCAACTTTGCAGATATGGACAAAAGGGGATGTGTAACAAGAAACTTGTGACTCTGTTATAACATCCTAAAGATCCAAGAGTCAAAGAACAGTACAAAAATTTGTAACAGATATTTCTGATTGTAAATATTGAAAGGCTTATGGTCAAAATAAGAGAACGACATGAAATATGGTACAGACAGCAAGGACTATAAAAAATTAAATCTATTTGTCTATTAGGACAACAGACTGACATGGACTTCAAGCATTTCAGAAGATGGGCTTAAAACTGAAATTAATCTTATTAAAATCATATATGGGTGGTTTAAAATCACAGAAGTGGAATTGAATAAAGACCAATCCAAAGACTGTATTTCAGGAGAGGAAAATTCAGTACAGAGTGGAAGAAGGTGGTTACTCTACAGTGCTGGGCAAAAAAGATCCGGTAGTAGAGTTGCATCAGAGTGAAGACAGGTCAACAATTTAATGTTGGCATAAAAAGTACTGATATCTCTCCTGAGTGCATTGACAGTCATGTTCTAGGTTAGACGTGATGTTAAGTAATTTCTTTCATTCCACATTTACAAAATCTATGTTGTAGCACTATTTTGGATGTCACGTTTTAAGAAAAATGCAGACTAACTTGAAAGGTGCTCGACAGAGAGAACTGTGACCTATGAGAAAAAGATGGAGGAATCATCTAGAAAAGAGAAGGAAAAATGAGGAACAGGACTGGAGTCTTCAACCGTATTGAAAGTTTAAGCAGGCTAGTGATCAATAATTTTCTGTGTCCGTGGAGAGCAGGATGAGAAGTGATCAGCGTAATTTGTAGCAAGGGAGGTTTAGGTAAGATATTAGGAGAAACTTTCTAACTATAAAAATAATTAAGCACTGGAACGGATTGCCTCAGGAGCGTATGCAGTCGCAGGCACTGTCGATTTTTAAGAAAGATCTAGTGCGTCAGAGATGATCAGTCTGGCTGAGCTTATCTGAAAGCTGGAAAAGCTGATGGACCCTTAAAATTCCCCCCTTTCTTATAGTACACTGATATATATTATATAGATGATGTAATATATAATAAGTAAACTCTTCCATAAAACTTGATAGTTTTGCATCTTATTAGCCTTTGAAAATCTTACAGTTAGAGCCTTCACAGGATGAGTCGTCTTGGGAGTTTCAGGGGTTTAGGAGGTATCTTGGAAGCCTGAGTCTGAACAGCTCATTGCATAGTTCTGCTTCACCAAGTCGAGTCTCTTCACATTACCTTTGCAGAAATCAAAATATAGTGGATGGTTCATTCATGTGACTTTCTACCTACTAATGAGCGCTTTACTGCAGTGCTGTGCTTCCCAGTAGAAGAGACTAGAAAGTGTCATGCACATTGCTCGGTAATATCTATTATTTTCCTTACAGGAATTGCACACTGACTGTGGGAAGCAGGGCAATAGAGCCAAAATGAATAAAAAACTCCTGCAGTCTTAACTGAGGGCTTGGTTCTGCAATCTACTGTTTGGAAGCCAACTGTAAAGTGGAGATTTTTTTTCAGATGCACAGAAAGGAAAAAAGTATGGAATTTACATAACTTCTTCATAGATTAAATGGTGTAACATGTCTGAAAGGATGAAAAAATTTGGTATCTCTCCAACTGAGTAAATTCTTTATCAAAGGTGATTTAGCTGTGCTTGGATTAAAAGTAGCTATATTTAGATCAAAAGCAGTTTCCTTTATGGTGGTTTTAGGAGCATTTGGTCATAGAATCATAGCATAGTGGAACAATTCAGGCTAGGAGGTACCTACATTAGTCCAAGGCCCTGCTCACAGCAGGTCCAGGACCTTGTCTGGTCGAGCTGTGAGTATCTCCAAACGTAGAGATTTCACAATCTCTCTGGGCAGCCTGCTCTGATAATTGACCACCTTCATCACAGAATCACAGAATGATGGGGGTTGGAGAGGACCTCTGGAGATCATCTAGTCCAACCACTCTGCCAAAGCAGGTACACCTAGGGCAGGTTGCACAGTAACATGTCCATGTGGGTTTTGGAAGTCTCCAGAGAAGGAGATTCCACAACATCTCTGGGCAGCCTTGTCCAGTGCTCTGTCGCTCTTACAGTAAAGAAGCTTTTCCTCATGTTTAGGTGGAACTTCCTGTAGGGTTTTGGGCTTCCTGTTGCATAGTTGTATAATGTCTGCTTTGATAGATCTAGCTGAATGTTAATGTCACTTTGTAATTGAACACAAATATATGATATTGGAGATATATTTGAAGGTACAAAAGAATGTCTTTGTGGCACTCTGAGGTTTACTTGTGGGAAAGGGTGTATGCATAGAAGCCAAGTGAGTAATTACGGGTCACCGGGGGTTGTGGGCTGTCACACTTAGTGAAAACTGAGTGAAAATGGAAGCAAAGCTCCAAGAAACAGTTCAGGAATGCTTAACTCTGTTTAGAGCATTTAGGATCATTGTGGCTATGTTTTTTTTGCCCAGCCTAGATAAACTAGTTGAAAATAAGCAAGGAGTAGAAGCTGTTGCCTTTGTTGTGCTTCATCTGCTGGGGGTTTAGGAGCTGAAGAAAGGAGAAACAAGAGTATGCTTTGTCCTTACTCCATGCCACACAAATAAGCCATCATCTTTCTGTATGGGGCTGGTGCGTTGTTGGACAGCTGAGGCTACTGCATTTTAGACATTTTGGTCCCTGTGGGCAGGTGCTGGACACAGTGGTCCTGGCTGCACTCAGTGTGGTAGGTGTAACATGGAGCATGTCTGGAGTTGTTGGTTGCTTCCGTTTCATGCCTGTTAACCCCAGTGACTAGAAAGGAAATACAGACTGGAGCCTATTCCCATGCTGAGCTATCCACATGAAAGAGTCAGGATGCCTGATTTCAGATTTTTAATTTTGCCTTATAAGCACAACTGCCAGTAGAGTTATTTATTTTTAGAAATATTAGGGACAGACGTTATGCAATATGGGCATTTATTAATTACTGAGAGAGGAACAAAAATAATTAATCCCCTGTCTCCTTTGCTGGCTTTCATCCAGTCAATAAAGTGAGCCTTGTAAGATACAAGCAGTAGGAACCTGCTGTGGCCACCCTCACAGTGCTTCAGACTTAGTCACTCTGAAGCAAATAGCTGTTTCCATACAGTCGCCTCAGAGTGACCTACCTAGTGACACCTAGGCGGCTTTTATTTTCTGACCAGTTCTGACCACTGGGGGGCTCTGCAGCTGGAACAGTGTGGTGAAAGTCCCCTGTCCATCCAGCCACTGGAGTTTGCTGCAGTGTGTATTCTCAAGCTGCGTGGCTAGCCTCACTCTTTGAGCAAGCTTTCCACTCTGCCCATATTGTTTCAGTGAATAGGAGCATATATCACACAGCATTGCTTTTGGAGGGTTATCGAATAAGGTGACATTAGGTCCTGAACCTGGGCCAGCATGATCCTACAAAACAACACAGGCTGTGTGTCGACTGGATGCTGTGAACAGCTCTGTTTCTACAACAGCTCAGGAGACCTGGTGGACAATAAGTTGAATAAGAGTCAGCAACATGTCCTTGCAGTGAAGAAGGGTCAGAACCACATCATGAGTCGCTTTAGTGAAAATGTAGGCAGTAGGTTGAGGACCATCATTCTTTCCCTCTATTTGGGATTTATGAGTGGCACCTGGAGCACTGTGTCTGGTTTTGGGCTCCCCAGTAACCCAGAATATACCCATTCCATTCCTGCAGCTCCATGCCTCAGATAACTCCTATTTTGCCTTCTACACGTCGCCTAGCTCAACTGAGAGAGCTAGTCACAGCTGAGGCTGGGCCAGTGCTCACATGACAGCAGGTTCAAAAAGGCTTGTGTACATTTTAAAGGTACAGGCTCCTCTGATTTTTCATGGGAACGTTGTGCTGCAAATTCCCATGAGCCCCTTCGACAATCTCATCTATGCTAATGAATGTTCAAGACAGTCCTTGGACAGAGACAAAGACCTGCGCTTGTAGACTCTGCAGGCGAAGGAGATAAAGGAACAATTATTATCTCCATTAATAATTTTGTTCAGCTCTTGATTCACCCTGGGATTATTGGAAGAGCTTCCCTGGTGTGTCTTGAGCCTCAAATTCGCCAACACTTTCTGCACTACCAGGGCTCAAGTGTAAGTTATGAGAGAATAAAGCATATAACAAACTCCTACACAAGCCATAGGTTTTGGGCTATTTAAATTACAGCTAGGAGAGGGGAAATTATGTGAAATCTTTTGGGGGTACTTGCTCAAAGAGCTGGAAAGATTCAGCACAGTTTCTCTCTCTCGATTTTATGGCTTCCTCACTCAGATGCAACAATAAAAATGTTCCACTGGATTAGCTGTGTGTCTGAACTGTGATTTCTCTGCAACACTTTTTTCACACTCTGAAAGCCTAATGATAAGCAATCAAGAAAATGTTAATTGGGACAATTACCCCCAGGGGACCCTAGGGTCCTGGGAAGTTGAAGGTTTTCATTAATTGTGTAGAGTTGGCTGAAAAAAAAAAATCATTTCTTATCCCCAGGAAATGTCTTAGAAATGTTATAAAATATGAATTTCCAAGTAAAGGTAAAGTGTCCTGACCTTTTTACTTCACCTCCTGGAGGGTCTTTTTTAACATATTTTTGTCTCCAGGGCTTCCTTGCCTCTTGATGGCTCCTTACAGACTGGCATTGAACGGAGATTGGGGTTAGGAGGATAATTATGCTGCTCCTCAATGCCTACAGATCAGTTCAAGCACACTGGAGAGGAGCTGGTCTTTGCAGACCTTCAGCCACAGTACAGTTTGTGACCCCCAGGGACCAGAGACAGCAGTTGGTCATCTAAGCAGCCCAGCCACCCTGACTAACTAGAAGGCATGCTGTGGCTTGATTGCTTGATTTCTTTTTTTCTTTTTTTTTCAATAGTCCTCATTGAAAATAATTGAGGAGCCTGCCATTTAAACTGCCACCAGTAAGCTCGTTTCAGCTGGTTTAATTGACAGTCTGCTTCACACATCTTGGAGTGAGTGCCTTGGCTTGTTTGCTTGCCAGAGCCCAGGGCTTCATCTAGATGGACATCTATACCTATGCAAAATGGGTGGCTGTCTACTATGGAGGCGTTTTGTAGCAATGTCTACAGGAGCTACAAAGGTCTGGAGAAACAGGGTCATGGTATGTGTCTGAGTCAGCAATAGCTGCCTCTTTTCTTCTGTCCTGCAGGTTTGTAGGATTAATATGGATTTCCTTAGAGATAGGGCAGCTATTTGCTATCAGTAAAAGTTAATGTACCAGGGGAATTTATAGGAAAAATGCATTTAGTTAAGAGTTCATGGCTGTTGAATCCACCCACCCATCACTCAATGTAAGTGAATTCTGGCAACTGAGGTTTTATTATTGCCATGGCTTTGACAGATGATGATGTTTGTCTCAGTAAATGCTTTCTTTCTGAGTGCCTCATTAACATTAGGAGAGGTTTCAGCTGCAGAAAGAGAAGGGATTTCTTACTCTCCCAGTGTTGGCAGGTGCTGTGGAGCCAGTGAGCCTGAAGTGACCTCTGTGGTAGGGAATCTTTGACAAGGGGAGTGGAGTAGCCCTCCTGCACCAAGCCTTGGAGGTCCTGCTCTCAGGGACACATCTCTGGCCTGCAGCAAGCCACACTCCCTGTCAACTGCACACTGAGGACCACTAATAACCTTTTGCTACATTAAACATTATTATTTTCTGTATTTGGTTGGTGGGTTTTACGAGTCTTCCAGGAAGCTCAGATACTGCAGTAGCTTTCTGCAATACAAAGTGTGAGCCTGCTCAGTTATTTGTAGTGGTTTGTGCTCTTCCAGCAGATGTGCCTTGTGAAAATAGGGCTTACTTGACTAAAGCTCCTTGCTAATAGGGTAAGCATCCCTCAGGCTGTGTGATGAGTGGCTGAGTGTTGCTCCACATTTCTACCTCTCCTCTAGTGTGGGATGGACTCATCTCTGAAAATCAGTGCAAAGCTGAACCCCTGCAGGGTTCGATTTGCCACTTATTGCTATGTTGTGTTCTTCAGTAGTAGCTTGCCTGCAGATATTGAAAAGTAAATACTGCAGTAGAATCACCCAACTGAGTATTAGCAAACTGACACTTCACTGGGGTCATGCAAGAGTGGCAGAGTAGGGATGAGAGCTCCTGTCTAGACTTCAAAAGTTCTTCTGTGATCCCTGGGCCACTGTGTCTCTGAGCTGAACAGGAATTAGCCCTTTTATCTTTTAACACAATTCTTCATGAGGACTGCATTTCTAATTCCTTATTTCCCCCCTGTAACAAGCCTTAGTATTCTGATGAGATGCTCTCCTTAGGTCCCCAGCAGCTACCACTGCTGTCCACTTCTGCACCATCCTGTGTTCCCCTTACTGCCTTGTGTTGCTCTCCTGACCTGAAAATGAAAAGTGTAGCAGGAACCAGTAAAAAAAACCTTACTTGTTATTCTTTAAACAAGTTGCAGTAAAAGAAACATAAATCAGGAAATACATTTAGATTTCTGAATTTTCACATATACCTTTGTGGAGCCTGCTCGGTAAAGGCAAACCAATCAAATATAAGAAAAGCACAGCCTTGAAAGAGGATGAGCATCCCTCAGGAAAATTTTGGATCCTATCTGAAACACTAAAAAAACATGAAGTTTCTACCCTGTGTTGGAGAGCATTAACTAAGAGCTGTGATTTATTTTTGCATTTATATGTAATTGTCATGGAGTCACAGCTAGTAAGATGATTAATTCCTCCACTAGTTATCTGTGCTGAGAGCCAGGCAGGTTGGCTTTTGCAGATCCGCATCAAGATCCAGGTCAGCAACTTGCCTATCCAATGTACCCATGTTGTGTTGCTGGGAGTGCACCTCAGAAGAGTCAGACAAAGGGGTAATGTTCTCTGGGCTCCTTGTATAGACACTGGCATATTTTTGGAGTTATCCCACACCTGAATTACTTCACAGATAACTATGCTGCACCGTACAGATTCAGGAGGCGTAATGTATGTGCTCTGCACTGGAGCCTGGTTCTTGTCTGCAATGTTTTCAGAAAGATTTTGCACATGTGTTTTGATTTGAGAATATAAAAAAAAGATTTTCAAGGGTGAGTTTAGAAAAAGCAGGGTTAAAAACAACAGCAAAGCCGTTTTCTTCTTCTCCCTGACAGTTTTGTCTCCCTAGCCTGCCTCCATCCCTCTGCTCTCCCTTTTCACAGGCCTGTCACAGTGTCCATTGGCCTCTGATGCTGCCAGTTTGCACTGCCTGAGGAGGTGACCTGTACTGTACAGTTCAGGGCAGCTCACCAGCTGGATTCATGTATTGGCTTGATCAGGAATGCGCAAGTTACTATAAGACTCAGAAACCTCATACTGTGCTGGGGTAATCACACGAGTTGGGAGGCAGGTGAGGCTCCATCACTGAGGAACCTCTGAGGAATTTAAGGACGCTTGGCTGAGCTGCAGTGTGTCTGTATGCTGCAGGTGCCTTATTCCCTCTACTTGCATTTCCAAAATAGTCATTAACATCCTCTGTGAGTCAGAAACACTTTGTAGATGAGGCTGCAGCCAAGAAATTTTGCAAACTAAGCTCCCTACTGTGTGCACCTGAGCTCTGCACGTGTGTGAGGACATCACGTTGGTGCAGGGCTGTCTATACCATGGAGCCATAGTCAGGAAGGATCTTCAAAGTTTTGTCTCTTCTTAAACTACAGTTTTTATTGCTCTGTTTAAACTCCACTGCCTTTTTTTTTTTTTTTTTTACAATACTCTGACACATATATTAATGGGTATGTGCTGTATCAGAGCTGCAAAACAACTTGCAATTCCCTAGGTTCCTCTGTAGTTTTTTATGCTGGTGCATCCGTAAAAGAACTCCAGTCCTTCCAAGTTTGCCCCATGAGAACAGAGTAACACCTTTCCTCTGGAAATACTGTAATAAAACAAAGGGAATACAACACTCCCATTATGAAGATCCCATGGATGGCCTTTATCATTTATCAAAAGGAAAAGATGTTCTTGTAATATCTGTTAGAACTGTACACGGGGGACGCTGCTTGGTGGAGCACATTAATAAAAAGTCAGAAACCTGAAAGATACATCTTTTTGCAGATTCACAATTGTGCATTAATTTATTTTTGTAGCTTTTTCTCTATAGTCCTGTGGCTTCTGTCATGATGAAATTTCATTAAAGTTTTGATCATAGAGGCAATATAAAACCAAGCCTTCTGCAAAGGCTTCATTGCCCTAAAGAGTGAGTAATTGGCCAAATGTCTTAGAAAGTTTTGCTTGGTTTCTCTAGAGCACAAGTAAAAATTAATTACCCTAGCAGTAGTTGCAGTGCCATCATATAAGGGTATCAAAGCTACTCTTTCCAAATGGCATATTCTAACAGAGCAAGAGATACGAGACTTGCCATAAATGTGATTTGTGAACATCATTAATGAAGTACTAGACCTAATTGACTTCTTCTGGCTTTATGACAGCATAAAAAAAGTTCTACACAACCAATGGTATTTCTTTTAAACTTCAGCTGAATCTCTAATGCTGCAGAGCTCTCTTAAAATGAAGCTTTCCCCAATATTTATTTGGGAAAAAAGGAAACTGACCGTTAGACAAGATTTCAAATTCTTTAGAAATAACAAGGGTTTTAGAGCAGTTCTTCCACTGCAGAGTGAAATGAAGTTGCTTTGCAATTACCCCTGAAAACCCAAGCACATTAGAGAAGATCAGCTGAGGGTACTTGCTTGCCTGATCATTTGAGAACTCAGTCACAGATGAACAGAGCCAAACTCAAGTCCCTGTTGTGATGTGGTTTAGGGATTTCCACTTGTCTTTTGCATTTCAGGGAGAAGCATTAACTTCTCTGATGTGATTATATGTTCTTGATCTGAAGCCATAGCCATTATCTTTTTTGTCAGTAATGATCATTCTAGCAAGATATTTTGTTTTCCAATCATCTTTTGTTCAGACTTACTGAGGTCTGTGACAACAAATGTCACCATTCATACTGGTACTTGCAGTAACGTATTATAGTAGTTTATATTGCTGCTATAAGTATAAAACAGCCCAGACCCAGCTTTGACAAGTATTCTTCCAGGATATTTTGCTATTCAATTTTATATGCAGCTTGTGGTCATAGTCCTATGAAAGATTCTATGAAAGGAAAAGAATTTAATTACAGTCTAGTGAAACTGATTATTTTTTGTATTTATTTCTACTTCTATAAAAACAAAAACATGGCAGATGGGTTGGAACTCAGTGGTCTTCAAGGTCCCTTTCAACCCTGACAATTCTATGAAAAGTGAAATTTATTGTATATAGTAGCTGTTATTTTGTGCCACACTAGGCAGGCAGGTTAACTTTTCATATGATGTTATTACAAGTGTACAATAATCTGAATGGTAAAATCTGGATGGATTGAAATTACTGACCTTTAAGTATTTACTTGAAACATTTAAGATTAATATTTCACAAATTAAACCTTCACTTATGAATCATAGAATCGTTGAGGCTGGAATAGACCTCTGAGATCATCAAGTCCAGCCTGTGACCCAACACCACAACACCTAGCTAGACCATGTCACTTAGTGCNCCTAAAATCATTCTTCATCCCTCTCAGACTTTTTGTGTTGATTTCCTCACTACCCATCTGAAAGATCAGTAATGGGTAGTAATCAGAGGGGTGCACCAGGTTAGAGATCTTCTTTGCAAAGTCTCTTACCCGGGCCCCAGGGAGACAGCACACTTCCCTATGGGTTGGGTCTGGTCGCCAGATAGGGCCCTCCATCCCTCTGAGGAGGGAGTCACCGACAACAATTACTCTTCTCATTTTCTTGACAGAAGAGGTTTTCACATGAGCAGGCCGCCTTGCCTTGGCCCGCTCCTCCAACCCAGGTGGACTATCGTCCGTGTCATTGCTAGCATGCCTTTCTACCTGCAGTGTCTCATACCTGTTCTGTAATTGTATCTGAGGGGGGGGTGCAGGAGGGGAAGGGGGGTGCCTGCGACCACGCTGAACGGGTAACTTTTGCTATCCCCCCCTGTCCTCCAATTCATCACCTTTGTTGGAAGAGGGGGAGGACAGAGGGCTGACTGTAGCAGGTGCTCTGTCTGTCTGCTTATCCTCCCCTATTGTCATTTTGCAAGGCAGTAGGGGCTGAAGTGCATCTTGCGGACCCTCCGCTGTCCGCCTAAGTCTCAGGTATGATAGGCTCCACCAATCTATCTCCTTCTCACGCTCCCTAATAGTCCTCAGCCTCTCCACCTCCTCCTTCAGGTCAATCACCAAGCTGAGCAGATCATTCACCTGGTCACATCAAACACAGGTGTTATCACCGCTGCCCTGCACTGCAAGGGCCAGGCTCTGGCATTCACTGCAGCCAGAGCCCTGGGCACTCACACGTTTCTGTGGGACCTCTGTTTGGGTGGCCACACTTTTCCTAGTGACAGCCCTCTGCCGGGTTACAACCATTGCGAACAGTGTTGGGGGGTGCAGCTGAGCCCCTCTGCTCTGTGCCAGCAGCGCCGCCTCAGTCCCGCGCGCTGCCCCTGCGCTTCTGCTGTCCCGCGCAGTACAGCGCGATGGCCAGCCTCCTTGTCAGAGAGTCACTGAATGGGCGGCTTTCGGTTTTCCCGCGTTTAAATAGCCCATGAAAATTCCGGAACCGTCCACCGGCTTGTGAAAAAATCAAGCCCCAAAATAGCCCACTTATCTGCAGACTTCTTGAGAGCTCAAACTCGCAGCTCGCAGCCTCCTCGCCAGGTAGTCTACGTTTCTGTCAGCAATAGTATGGAGCAATAGCATAAAGCAATAGAGGTGGAACTACGGAGTTGTCACAGAGGTCCTGATGTCCACACTGTACTCATTTTGGAGGTTTTATATTGGGCTATCCTGAGAGCCCAATGCTCACTTGTGGTTAGTGTGCAGGAAGTGCACCTCACTGCTTGGCTTCATTGGCAAAGAATCCAGCTGCATTCTGAGGTTATCTAAGATGCAAGTTGAAGCCTGGAGGTAATTGCTTCACACATGAACTTCTGATCTAGACTAAAACACTAAATAGATGCAATCTTTGAAATTGTTAGATTAGAATATTCTTAAACTTTTTTGAGGATAATTTATGTTCTTTTACTCCTGCACTCAGGAGATGAATTTAGTTGCAGCTGTGGACTTACATTTAACATTTTGAAATCCTTGTGGTTTTGTTGGCATGATGCAGCAGTTTGTCTTTTGGATACCCCCCTGCCATAAAGCATGATTTGTGATGTGAACGTTTTTCCATCTTTCTTATAATAATCTGCAGCTTGAGTATTCCAAAAGCATTATTTATACAGCACTCTTGACACTGAACTATGCTGTGCTGCTTCCATGGAAACCTCTGACAACATATTACTGTTGGGCTTGACAGATACACAATACCTCGTTTTCCTTATGTCAGTCATCAGAAAAGCCCTACTGTGTCAGACCAAAGGTCTATCTGTCCAGTATCTTGTCTCTAACCATAGCAAATGACAAATGACTAGGGAAAAGTGTCAGAACAGGGCAAAATATATCAATACTGGTGTAAAATATATCAATACTGGTACAAACTTCCGTAATTTTGGAAATTGGGGAACAACATCTTTAATTCAAGGGCCTTTAATAGTTTTTTTTCTTGACTTTGTCAATTTTTGGACGTGTGCAATAAACCAGAATGGGATTCAAGCATAATTTTATTTCTAAGAGATGACTTCAGAATGTCTCTAGTCTGACCTTCTGCTCAAAGCTGGGTCAGCCAGGAGATCAGACCAGGTTGCTCAAGTCTTTATCCAGCTAGGTCTTCAAAGCCTCCAAGGATAGAGAATTGTACATCCTTTCTGGGCAACTATTTTTTTATCAGCCTAGGTGATTCTCTCTAAGAAGTAAAGTAAACTTGTTGCATAAAATGTATATTATAAAGTCCCTATTTTGTCAAGGCTAATGAATAAGAGTCAGTACCTTGTGGAAATAGTGAAGATTTCCCTTGAAGAGACAGTTTTTGATTTCTAAGGCTATTGAAGATACTTGATCCAGAAAAATGCAGTATTAATTAAGTATGCAGTTCTATACCTAGTAACCTACATTTGACTGAAAAAAACCAACCCAAAACAACAAGCGAGGAGGAAAATCCAGTTGCTTGCTTCTCTGTCAAATGTGGAGGGAGGACGACAGGTCGTGGAGGGTTGTGGGGCTTGGAAGAGACACTAAAAGATCAGCTTATTTTCCCATGGCCTGTGAGATGGCACAGCTAACCATGTGCTTATGGAAAGTCTCTTTGAATGAAGCCACTTTATGTTTTGGAAACCTGGAGGAGGAGCCACCTGGTCAAATGTAAATGCCTACATATGAAATTGTGTTCTCATCCCTTATGATCAGCAGAGAGAAGTATTGGCTTTTAAGCCTCAATTCCTCTCAATCTAAAGCAGATTTCTAAAATGGATTAGAAAATGCTGAAAATGCCTATTGGTCTTCGTTGACTACAGTGGGATAGGATAATAGGGTGGCTACCTCAGATGGCACTTTGAAACTAGACACATCTGATAGAGTCATCTCCTGTTGCCTAGCATAAAAACTATCAGATGGGAGAAGTCTGCAGCTTCTACCTTTACAACTTATTTTCTGTTTTTTCTCTCTTTTATCTCTAAGAACAAATGAGAATTTTTTTCTTGTCCTTTGCACTAGATTTTATCATTTAAAAGCGATCTATGTGAAATCTATTCCACTTTACAGAGTAGATTCAAAGAATTTGTAGAAGGCATTTTTTTAGGTGGAAAGCTAGACAGTGTTGAAGATGGGAAATTCCCAGCTACATTGATTCAGAAAGAAGAATGTTTCTGTAGTTTTTGGTGTGGAAACATACAGGAGGATACTGGAGTGGTTGGTTGTAGAAAATGAAGGCGTTCATTCAATCAGCAAGTTTTTATGGGCTGGACCTGGGGATTTGTTGGGACTGTATCTTTAACTTTCCGTAAATTCCCAAAACAGCTTAGTCTCTGGGTGCTGAGGGTACCACATTACACCATCCTTTTTCTAGGCCCAGTTTGAGTTGATTCAATGTAGCTCCAAGAACTCTGCAACGCAGCCCGGATCCTTCAGGCAGGGTGAAGGTGGAAAGAAAAGGTGAGATTTTAACTTTTTTTCTTCTCACAAAGTGCAGCATGACAGTGAAAGCTCTTATTTTTGCACACCTGGCAAACTCACTGTGTGTTTTATTCTTAGAGCTTTACCTTTAGCTGTTTGCTGTCTCCTTTTCTGGTCTCCCAGGCCCTTTAGAACTTCTAAAGGTTACTCATGCTGAGTGAATAGGAGTCCATCCAGTGTATATTCTTGTTCTCTTCTCATCAACCTAGTGTGCATTTGAATGTTAGAAGCCTATTTCTCCTCCCCACTCCCACCCCTTTCTGATGCTGGACATGAATTATTGAATTTATCTTTTACTTGGCTGGGCTAGAAGGATTTTCTGAGGAGAGTAATGCACACATTTGGTTTTACTTACTTGACTTCGAGTAAGATCAAAGGTAACATTGGTATGCTTCATCCTTCCTGTCTGTGTTATTCATAGGTGGAAGAAAACTTCTTTATGGAACCTTTAATTAAGCTCATTTTGACACCACTTCTTGGGTTTCTTTCATTAAGTAATTTCTCCGTGTTGAAAACTGATTTTTTTTTTTTTTTTTCTTCCTGCTTTCACAGAAAACAGGTTCTGAAACTCTTTATTTAATGAATTAGGAGTCAGGAGATACTAACTGTACCAGTGTTTAATAATATTGTCACCATATGTAGCACCATTGGAGTATAATCATCACAATAAGAGACTTTTATTTCAAAGATGATTACAGATGGCTGGATCACTCCCAGATGATAAAAGTATTTACTAGATAGCTTTGCCTTGCAATAAACAGAGTAGTTGATGAGTACAGTTGAACATGGCTTTGTTATGATCTTTGAATAATGTTAAATGTTAGCAGTATAAATTTTTTTTATTCATTTGTTTTCTAGTGTTTTTCTACTTGCTTTTTGTCTATTACAAAGAAATATTAGCAAAAGCTGTCTGTGGAAATTTTGCCAGTATAGTTTAGCTATCTTCTCGAGTGACTTTTTGAATCATATCCATCAAGATAACAGTTTTTTCTGCCTGGTTTAGCTGGTCCACGACAAAAATGTGACAGTCCTTGGATTTGCCATTTTTTTCCATGCTTTTAATCAATTTAACTTTACTAGAAAAAAATCTGTATAATTAATAATGTTTTATTAGTTGCCATCCTCTTTGTTCACGTTGTGGCTATCTTCTGGAGCTTGGTAACTATTGCAACGGTTTGTGGTTTGTGTGTTGGGGTTTTAGTACTGGGGGAGGGGCTACAGGAGTGACATCTGTGAAAAGCTGCTAGAAGCTTCCCCTGCATTTGATGGAGCCAATATTAGCTGGCTCCAAGATTGACCTGCCACTGGCCGAGGCTGAGCCCATCAGCAATTGTGGTAGTCCCTCTAGGATAACATATTTAAGAATGGGAAAAAGAACACTGCACAACTGCAGCTAAAGAGAAGAATGAGAATATGTGAGAAAACCAACTCTGCAGGCACCATGGTCAGTGAAGAAGGAGTGAGAGGAAGTGTTCCAGATGCCAGAGAAGATATTCCCTTGCAGCCTGTGGTGAAGACCATGGTGAGGCAGGCTGTTCTCCTGAAGCCCATGGAGGTTAATACTGGAGCATATATTCACCTGCAGCTGATGGAGGACCCCACACCAGAACAGATGGATAGACCTGAGAAGGCAGTGATTCCGAAAGCAGTCTGTACTGGAGCAGATCATGATGAACTACAGCCCATGGGAAGACTCGCACTGGAAAAGTTCATGGAGGACTGTTTCCTGTGGGAGGGACTGCATGGTGAAGCAGAGGAAGAGTGTGAGGAATCCTCTTCCTGAGGAGGAAGGATTGGCAGAGACAACATATAATGAACTGACCACAATCCCCATCCCATTCCCTGAGCCACACTGCCACTGTGGGGGAGAAAAGAATTAGGAGCAAAGCTGAGCCCATGAAGAAGGAAGATATGGCAGAAGGTAATTTTAAGATTTGGTTCATTTCTCATTACCCTACTCTGATTTTGATTAGTAAGTTACTACTGTAGTTGTTGTTCAAGTTAATTTTACACTTTTTTCATCAAGTCAAGTCTGGTTTGCCCATGACCATAATTGGTGAGTGACCCCTCCCTGTCCTTATCTCGACCCATGAACCTTTCATTAGGTTTTCTCCTCCCCATTCCACTGCAGGAGAGGAGTGAGTGAATGATTGTGTGATGTTTAGTTACCAGATGAGCCTAAACCATAACACTACTGTAATATAACCCCATTTTCCAAAGCTGGTCTTTGGCTGTTTAATAGCAGGGCAAGCTCTGAGTTGAGCTCTGTGACTTTCTATCTCAGGTGTCTTTTTGAGTTGTATTTTTAATTATTTCTGATGTCTGTAGTCTCAGGATGCTCTTGTCTCTTCATGTGTTCTTGTATGTGTTGGCATTTTTCAAATTCTTACTGCATCATATGGTAGTTCTTACAGGTGTCTATAAATGTTTTACCTGAATTTTTGTTCATGGTCTTTTCTCAGGGACTATTTTCCACCTGAGTTCCTTCTCTATTTACATCTTTGTTTTATATTTTCTGTTTTAAAAAGGATTTTTTTGTATATGTCATTTTATATACAGTGCAATTCTTTAACACAATTTCAGTTAGCCGCATCTGCTGTTACTGGAAATCTCTTGAAAGCATCAAGTGCTTCACAAACATATATTTTCAGAAATAAAACTACTCTTTGCTTCACTCTTGATACAGTTTGTGCTCAGATGCAGAAGTAAGCGGTCCTTAAAACTTCTCCAATTTTTTGAACTCTGATGGAGATTGTGACAGCACCTTTCTTCCAGTGATGTTTCCCATCCTCCTTCCAGAACCATGTGTTGGTCAGAAAGATTGACAGAGGTGGCTTAATTTTGTACATATGGAGCTGCCATTTCTAGTAAAGGAAAATAAGCTTCCCTTTAGGTAAGGAAGATGATTTGACAGGGACCTAGTGCAGGAAGCAGAAAGGGAAGCAGAGCTATTGTGAAACCTGAGCAGTTGCTCTCTCTTGTTTAAGTCATGAGATTTTTGCTTCCCTTGTCCCATGGCAGCCAACTGACTACTGGGCATATGCCTATCCTTTGTCTTCACTTTTGCTGTGATCTAGTGGATAATCTCTTCAGAGGGAGTGTTTGCTTTTGTGAGTTTGGATTACTTTATCAAGGAAGGTATTTTTATCTGGCTAAAAGCCTGAGCTTACTACTCAGCAGGTCACAGAAGCATGACAGCATCTTCAGAGAGCACCCTTGTGCTATCTACCTTGACCTAATTGAGACCATCATCCCACCAGAGAGGCCTTCAGAAATTATTGAGGAGCTGCAGAAGAAGGGAGACTTGAGAGGAGGGAGGGAAGGCAGAGAGTCAGAAAAGGCCGCCAGACGAGCTATTTGAGAACATACCAATTTTCAGTAGGATCTGGAGGACAGAGATTAGGTTATCTGTGATTTATAATACATGTCCATCCAAGGAAGATATTCCCTAGACGAAGAGCTGATAATGCCACCTACTCCAGAGAAAGCAAATCTTTATCAGGGATGTGACAACAAAGCTCAACGCCGACAGCCTAGCAAGTTTGCTACCAATCCATCATCCTCCTTGAAGGCATGAGCTTCAGCATAACTGGGGCAGCTTTGCCTGGTAAGGACTGGTGGTACCTTAAAGAGGATGCTCTCTGCTGAACAGTATCATGATGCCAGGGGAAGAAAATCCTTCTTGCTCTCTGAAAGACAGCACAACCTTTCTGACTGACAGGCTTTCAGTTCGGAGTTGCGATGTGTGCAAATGCCCAAACATGCAGCCAGATGTCCTCAGAATTTGTTAAGCTGAGAGATGTTTTCTCTATAGGCTCCTAACAACTCCAAGTGATATTTAAAATATTTAAACAAAATAGTTAATCAATCTGTTCTAGAGTAAATACATTCATACGATAATCCATAAGGGTGCTGCTCTTCCCTTATATTTCATTATTTGGAAAAGGAACGTCTGTCTAATGCCTCATTTAAGATTCAGTGGAATCTTCCTTGCTTCAGTAATTTTCCTATTAAATTACATCTATTAACACTCATTCCTCACCCTAAAGGAAACCAATAAAATCACCCAAACTAATGAAGTTGTTTTCAGCAGTGAGCACCTCGTTACGGGGGTACTTCTAATTACTGCTAAAATGAACTGGAACACAATGCTTCCAGAATGGGATGTCCCAGAGCTATCAACCCAAAGCATAAACATCTGTGCAACTCATAACCTCTTCATTTAACTTTTTCAATAACAACACGACCTCAACTAATTTTTTAAATGCTGGTAAGCATTAAAATAAATAGATATGAAAATGTCACTGACACATTATAAATAGCAATCTAATGTATGAATGCTACCTTCCAGTGAGGAATTTGTTTTTTTGTCTTTAAAAAAATAACCGTGCCACCTGGAGTTTATCTTTCTTTTATATTGCCTAGTCTGAACTAATTTTTCCCTTCTGCACTAATTGTTATATTTGGATATCATCGCCCAGAAGACTGTGTTGAGGAGTGATTAGGGTATAACTTACACATCTGAATGCATGAGCTAACTAGAAAAGCAAAGCTTCAGATCAGATTTAATTAAGATAGCTTACACTCTCAGTTCAGTTTTCTGCTTAAAGCAAGGAAAAAAATGAAGACTAACGGCTTCTTGCAGAAACATCATACTCCTGGGATAGGGATTTAGAACTCCTTAAGCAGAGTAGCTTTTACTCCTGTGACTAGTCTTCCTGAAATCAGCATGACTAGTTATACGAGTAAGTGATTCTCTGCATAAATTAATAATGCACAATCTGGTCATATAGAAATTCTTGTTCTGGAGCAGATTAGTAATTGCCTGCAAGTCATTCAGGTGATGAAAGAGAAAAATAAATAATATTCATATGAGTGATGATTTGCAGGATTTTATCTTTTTATTTTCATATATGTAAAACTAAAGCTTTAATGCAAAAATAAATCAAACTGAGAGTCTTCAATTGGAGCTTCCTAAAGGGCAGTGTCTGCAACTCATATTGCATTCACCTCCTTACAAGAACAAAGCCGATTTGTCAATACCAGCAGCTTAGTCTATAAACATCATGTTGAAACTTCATGCATAATTGTAATCACCATCAATTTACTGTTCATTTTACAAGGCAGCTAGAAGGTTGGGAGCAACTGAGATCCTCTTCCATAAACAACAGACAAGTAAATGATGTAAGTAACTGCACTGGACTATCTGTGTTAACTTTCAGTTGTAGATCATCCTTAGGCTTTAATGTTGTGTATAGGGAAGCATGAAGCAAAATATATTCCAGCCCTTTCTCCTGTTACTGAGTGCTAAGTGATGGGCTCTGCAATGCTGACTGAAGTAGAAGGCAGAAGAGTATTTTATAAGCACTGGAAATACTGAGGGCTGGTGTCCTTTGGATTTGTATCTTTTGACTCATCAAGGAGAGGGAGATGTGAGAAGTGAGAAAAGAATTTAATCTGAACCTTTTTTCTCTGGGTTCTATTCACGGTGTATACCCACATGCCTATAAACTCCTGGGCGTCCCTTTGGCTGAGGCATGAATGGGATCCTTCCTCTGCTTCTGGCCATCCATTTATATTCATGAAATATATAGAAAACTAATTATCTTGCAGAATGATGTCAATTTGCATTAAAATCAACCTGTAGATTCCAAAGATGTTGAGAAAGATGCACAGACACAAACACAGACAAAACACCTATCATCATATCGGCAGGAAAAATGAACTAAAGTACAGAGAGGTTTTGTTGTGGTGTTTTTTTTTTTGTTTTTTTTTTGTTTTTTTTTTTAGTATATTAAGTGGATATCACAAAGTGGGAATATTTTGAGTTTAGGATTAATATAGATGTTAACAAAACTGTATCTATTTACATAATCAGATCTTCAGTGGGAAAATGTGCTACAGAGCCACAGAAGCTGCCATCAGAGGTGATGACTCACTATGCTAGATGCTATTTAGGTAGATAGGGACAGTTATGTTTTCGTTGGATTGCTTATGACCTATAGAGACAGAAAACAAACAAACAAACAAACAAACAACCCAACAGATAAAAGGTTGAAATACAAAGAACAAAACCATACTGTTAATGCAAATTATATATCTCCATTCTTTCTCTTTTTTTATTCCCTACCACTCTCTGAGCTTTACTATAAGCTTGACAGAAAAATACCTGTTTTCTGGTAAACTGGTATACAGGGACTAAAAAAGTGCCTTGGTTCCTAAAGTCTTGTCCCCAAAATGCAGAAAATTATGCCAAAAAATCTTCAGAATTTGTTTAGGAATCTCTTTACATAGTCTAAAAGAAGATACAGAAACTGTTGTGAAAGAAGCAGACAAGTGACTGGCATCATTCATTGGGTTGAGAGAACAGGGAGACAAGATAAGTGACAAGAATAACAGTACCAACTGGCAGAAATGTATCTTTGTCAGGAGCAATTCAAAATCTACTCAAGGATATTATCCTGCTGCACATCAACACGGAGTTTGAGCTGAACTGGAGATTCTGGGGGATTTCACAAAGATTTCATCTTTTTATCTTCATTTTTAGGGGAGATCCTTTGCAGGATTGTTCTTTTGTTTTGTTTTTATTTTAAATTATGGCCAGGATTAAAAACTATTTTGTAGTTGATTTGCTTTGCAGTTCATGCAGGTCACTTGAAAGCCTCTGGTGTGAAAGGGAGGAGCACAATTACACAGCCACACAGGGCTGGAGAGGACCACTGGGATGAATGGAACTGTTCATGTCACTCTTACCTGGAAAGGCTGCAAGGAAGAGTGAGACTGCAGCTCTCCATCAAGTAGTCATATTCTGAATATGTGCTATTTTCTTTTTCAGTTTAAGACATACAGGTGGCAGCGCTGTGTCACATTAGAGGTCACATCCTGTATATTTGGCAACGGTCAGTAGCAATGATGGAAGAGGATAAGAAGCCTGCAGCTGTACAACCACCTGTGGTTCAGAAAACTAAAGTATCTTTAATACTCTTTGGTAATTTTTTCTTCCATTACCTGGTCTACTGTCTTTTGGAACCCTTGTTATGTCAGTAGGATCCAGAAGGCCAAAATATTCTGTTCCTGGCTGTTTTGCACCTTTTTTTTTTTTTCCAGTTTTGTGATCTGCATTTCCTGAAGATGGACATAAATCTGATGATTCACAGGTCTGCATTTCCCTTATTGATCTGATATTGATATAAGGAACACTGAAATGATGAGAGTTTAGAGTCACTGATGTCATTGTCATGGTTTCTGCCAAGAAAGATGACAGGCATTTCCTGCAGAGCTGGGATATGTGACGTCATCAGATTCAAATACAATAATCCAATTTGAACATGATGGATCAAGTGGCCATTATGCTGAGAAACATGGTTAGGAGAAAGGATAAAGTTTCTTAGATTTTAGAGTTAAAGAAGCCAAGCTTTCAGACCAACAAAGTCTGAAAAAATGACACAAGTCCCTTCTCAGTCCAAAATGTAAGATTATAAAGCTAAATTGAAATCCTGAAGCATGAAAACAACTGATCAGAGATAAATATGTGCAACTGAAGGCTTTCTCTGTTGTTTTCAATCTCTTAGATCTACTAAGAGGTACAACTTCTTATAAATCTTAACTCATTTATATAGATCATTACAGGTGCAATGCTGTCAGTCGTCTGAATAAGCCTTTAGTAGATGGTGGTGGAATCTAGCCACAGGACATCATAACACAAGCCTCTCACTTTTTCTCTCTGAGCTATGAATGAACCCTTTCCAACAAAGTTTTAGGGAAGAATCTCATTTTTCAGTCTTGCTGAAGCTAGGTACAGTCAACAGCAGTTTTTTGAGCATATAATCTCCTGGTGACTTTCTGACATATTACCTGGGGAATTGTCTACCTCTGTTGAAAATGAGAGAAATAGTTGATGTTGATATATTGTGGATAGTTGAGCTTGCTGAAAATCAAAAGAATAATATGTTTTTACGCTTTGATCACCAAGAGATACTGTTTTGAGTAGTGAAATTGAAGAGTTTGAGATGTTCTTCCTTGGAAATGATATATTAATTATTTTGTGACTTTAATGTTTTCTATCCTCTTTTGACCCTGAAAAATTCTAGCTATCTTAGCATTGTTGTCAAAGCTTGTGTTTTGTTGTCTGTATCTTTATGTTGGTGCTGGGAGTACTAAAGGCCTCTTGATAAAGTTATTTTAATGTATTTCTATTGATTTTTGTCAATGACATTAACCTTCCTACTAATTTATTGCCTTTATATACAATGGATTATTCCTATAGAAGGATGACGATGTTTCTAAATACACCCTTTTCTCTTAAACAAAAACATAGGGAAAACCAAAATGTCTTTTTCTGTGGAATCATGGCTTGCTTTTTTTTCCTCCAAATTAAAATTGAACTCATGTAAATTAAAGTGTAACAGAAAGCTATTAATTTTGTTGATAGTATTGTTTTACTGCAAAAATTAATCTTTATATGTGACTGATTTTTTTTAATCTCTTATTCTTCTCTGGATGATGTCCAGATGAACTACTCCGGAATAATAACATGCTCAAATTTCAGAACATCTCAACAACCTTTAAGAGATGGCATAATATGTCAAAAGAACCTAATTTCACCTAAAATTCATTTACAATAGAGTAATAGTGATACAGGATGGTATTTATAGGGAAATATGAAATCATACCACAGATGACTAGCAGGAATTCACAGAAGGGAAAGAGTATCGGGCAGTTTGCTACGATGGCGCACACATGATTGTCATTAAGAATATTTATTTACAAAGTGTGTTGTTTTCTTACCAGCTCGTTATATTAGTTCCTCATTGTGGAGAGTTTATTTCAGATTAAAAAATATAATCAGCAACGTTATGAACTAATAAGCGCATCTAATTCGGATGTTGTTAGAGCATTAAATGGAATTAGTGACAGCACCATTTCATTTCATTTTGGTAAGGTTATTATCACCTACATATTACTTCCACAAAACGGGGCCATAACTACTTCAGTGGGTATAATGAGATATTTCTTTGTTTCTGTTTTTAGGTCCGCTATCACTATTAGATAATATTGATCATTAGGAAGGCAAAGTGGTCTATTAGATGGAGTTTTTTTTCTCTGGTGATACAGGAAACTTTGGATGATCTTTCTTGACTTCTTGTAAAAGAACAAGGGGCAAGCACTGAGATATACATGTTGCAGCAAATAATTTCAGGAGTATCCTGTTGGCAGCTCATGCCAGGGGTGACAGAGGGAACAAGCCCTCCATTTTGCAAAACTTACCTGCAAAACTTACTCAGATTCATGATGGATGTGCTCCCCCACCTCCCAGTTTTTGTACAACTTCTAATTGGGGCCACAGAGAGCTGCAGCGTTTTTCAGATGGCTTCCTTTCTTCAGGTCTTCTTCATTCACAAATTCGCTTCTGTTCAACGATGCCCAAGACAGCACTAACGAGTTCACTGAAGTGCTGGAAGCAGGATAGCTGGTTTTTTTCGTGGCGCTCTGCCCAGGTTAATCAGCCCTGCTTCTCAGCAGTGTTAATTAGGCGAAGCAGAGATCTCCATGGTGGTGAGTATATTTGCTCTGCCATGCAGTTATTTCAGGCAGGTCCACGTGGTAGACCTACTCTCAGCATCAAGGACATAAAGAGGGAACCCTGTTCAATAGCTCTGTAGGCTTCCATCTCTTCCTTAAGTAAATGCAGTGCAATTTTTTTGTCATAAATGATCTAAGTGATGCTTATCAGAGACAGACCTGCTGCCTGACTGAAACACTGCCCTCTGATGTGAGTGCTCTCATACTGGTATGAGTACTGTCTGATATGATACTCTGATGTGAGTAGATGTACTCTCATTAACTCAAGTAGGGTGAGAACCTGACTCCAGGTGAGCAACATGAAGTAGACAAACTTGTCTGAAAAACTGTAAAACAAACAACTACCTAAATAGTATCCGTTGGACACTAGCCTTGTCGGGTGTTACTGGCTTTTGTCACTAGTCACCAGAGGCAAGGTAGCTTTGCTGGCAAGAGTAAGGAGCTCATTTTACCACTGCTGTGCAATAAGTACCCTGCTGTAACTTGCAGCTGTGGAAACCTGTGCCTAGAGTGCATGTCAAATGTCATGCCCTGTGCCCAGTACGGGATGCTGCTGAGGTCTGCCTATCACTTTGCACCCCTGGGACAACCTTGCCCGACTTGTGAGCATGTGTAGGGGAAGCTAGGGTAGTATATGGGTGCCATGAGAAACCCCTGGGGAGGCCAAAGAGCTGATTTGCACATAAAAAAAATAAAAAGAGAAGAATCCAAATCTTCTCAGTGTGCACTGAGGGTGGTGGGGAGGGGAGGCACCTTCCAATTCCAGCTGAACAGGCCTTTTGGGTACTTTACATTGGGTCCCAATTTCTCTTCTGTAACAACCCATCCCCTTCCTCTTCTGCCACAGCCAACACTGTAATTATTCTTTAAAGACCATCTCCTTCATACAACATGTGCATAATAAACACTCAATGACATATCATGTGGCATGTCCTAGGCAGCGCTGCATGCTCCTGACTCAGGAGCTGCCGTAGCAGGAGACCCCTTGTTGCTCATCTCTCCATGGGGAGAGCTTTTGCCTGGCTCATTATTTCTACTACTTGCCCTGGTAAAGATTTCTTCTCTCTTCCTTCCTAGACTATACAGAGGTAATGGGAAAGTGGCATGTGGTCGTTGTGTATTCGAATCCTGTAAGGTGAGCTGAAGTGATCAGAAATGAGTGCTCTGGAGGGGACCAGCTTCTCCCAGCTGATGCAGGAGGGGCTGTTCCTATCCTGCATCCAAAACTAAGTCTTCGTCTCTCAGAGGTTGAACCTGAAGCAGTACAAGGCAGGGTGAGTTTATTCCGCTTTCCATGGCCCTGGTGTGCACTGACTTTTGTTCATCCCAGAGAGGGGACAAAGGTGGACCTCACAACCAGTTGTTGGATTTTCCCGAGCGGTGTGTCCTTGCTCTGCAATTCAGCTGTGAAAGCTGCTGCCCACACACAGTCTACTGCTAGTGTTTTACTACAAACAGTGTGGAAATGAGTAAGAACTGGAGTGAGAACTTGTGTCTTTTTACAAAAGAAACTGGTTATGCCCAGCATGCTCAAACCATTACACTACCCGCTCTCTGCTTGTTCCAGTGACAAAGCTTTCCACTGCAAATATTGATTGCAAAATTAATATGATGTACAAGGCAGAGGAATCTGTGAGGGGGCTGGGAGGAGGCATGTTCTCAGTCAGGAGAGTATCAGGGCATCGCTTTGGTTTAACAAAAGTTAAACTTTGTAATGCCATACTTGTGAAAGCTCACAATAAGCCAAATGTCATCTTTGCAAAATCAGAGCATTTCACTCAAAGTGTGCTGCTTCCAGGCAGAACAGAATTCCTTCTATTCTTCTTCTTCCTTTATTCCTTTTTTTTTTAATTACTTTTTTTTATTTAAATACATTGTGCAGGCCTGCTTGAATCAGAATATACTAATTGGATTATTTATGCTGCTTTTGATCAAGTAATTAAAATAAAGTGGAGGGCTAATGATGACTCACTGTTTTGGTGAATCACCACGGAATAAGCAACCATAACAGGGAATTAGCCTGTTTCACAAAAACATTTTCTGAGGTTATGATCTTTGATCAGCTCTCCTATGGCAAATTGACACTGTACCGATGACCATAAAATCAATGTGTGATGACAGAAATTTGTTTGCTGTTTTTGTGAAACAAGAACGTGCCCTGTGGGTGCCACGCACATTTTTTTCTCTGTCCCATGACCTTTCTTAAATCCATTGACAGGGCTAAAAAAAAAAAAAAATCATATAATCCTCCAATGTTACCCTCAAAATGGGACTGTAATTTAGTCCCTTCCCATATCTGTGGCTCAGCTCTTGACCTCAAGTTTACCACATGAGCAAGTTCACTCTTTTTCTTGCTTTATGCCCCAGAGACATCTGTTGTGGCTCTGAGGAGCACTGGGTGAGTGTCCACTCACAAGCCTGAATGCCATGGGCTCCCCAAGCACCTCTATTTTGGCAGCTGAAGGGTTGCATCTTCCTTGCCTGCAGGGGTAGCCACAGAACAGCAAAAGACAAGGCCACCTCTCCCTGCTTCCAAAGCTATCATTCATTAGCGCCTGTCACTGCTCACCGATGCTGCAGTGTGTGGCTAATAGCAGTGGGCTGCTGCACAACCCTGCAGATGAGGGCAGGGCTCAACCCTTCCCTACCATGCCTATGAGCAGCACAGTACTAAGAGTAGTCTAAACATTTCATATGATGTTATCAGTCTATCCTGCAAACCACAGTGAATGTAACAGTGCAGGGAAATATGCTAAATACATGTTGCCACTGTTGGCTTTAAGGATAACCAGATTCACGGAAGTGGGGAAAAGGTATCAAAACAAACCCTTGACTCTCAGATGATGTGATGTATACTGTTGA
Source organism: Baryphthengus martii (assembly GCA_013396935.1). Classification (NCBI taxonomy): domain Eukaryota; kingdom Metazoa; phylum Chordata; class Aves; order Coraciiformes; family Momotidae; genus Baryphthengus; species Baryphthengus martii. Next base: position 59,006 of record VWZK01017412.1, on the reverse strand, counting down.
GAGTAGAATACTGTTAATCAGGAAACTATTCTACTACATCAATACACTTGACAAGCTAAAAAATAGCTACAAAATTTCATGAATATTTCTGTGTAAATCACATTTAAATTAATGTCAGTGCTTCCCCTTGTAGATTCCAAATTAGGAGCTATTCTTCTGTTAATGTAAATTTAAATTCTTGTTGTTGTTGTTCTTTACTTTTGTACCAGCTCTATTCCAGTAGAAACTGAAGCATAAACTTCAGAAGGATCCTTCTCAAAGCGTCCAGATGGCAACAATAATTATTTATTATCTTTAGCTACCATGATTATGTTGCCCAATCTGTGATATTGTAAATTAGTTTTCAGATGGTCATAAGAGTTGTAGCAAGTTTAGTGAAAAAAATTGCTCATTATATGTTTGCTCAGAAGGACTGAACAATCAGAGAAATGCAACTCTTTCAGCATAAGTAAATCTAGATGGAAGTTTAGATCTAAAAGGGACACCGAGAGTGCAGGGACCAGTGTAGTGGGATGTGCACAATGAGTAATACATTATTTATGTGGCACCAAGTCTGGTTTGCTCTGAAATTCACATTCTCAAAGTGAGTTCAGTCAAGGGCTCTGCTATTTTCTTTTTACTGGAGCAAGATTATAGTTTAAAATGAGAGAAGTCTCTTCTTTGGGCTAGTGCAAAAACATGGCACATCATGAGATTCTGATGTGAGGGTTTGACCCCAGTGCAATTTTAGAGATTTGCGTGGTTTTCTTACAAGCTTGCATAGGCTTTACCCTCCAGAGTTTATTTTGCCCCTTAACCTAATTCTATCCAATCTGTCATATTTTCTTAGTAATGTTCTGAGGTCACATTTTGGTTTTTTTTTCTTGCTGGAAAAATTATCTCTAACTGTTCTATATTTGCAGGATAATGGTGACATTGGAATGAAGGGTATGACACACTGATTTTCAGCAAGGCTTTCATAAATTGTCTCCTTAGATTTATGATATGTCACTTGATTTACAGCCCTCCATTTTTTTGTGGATGCTATTATCTGTTAACATTTCTACAACAACCCTCTTCTTTTTGTTTTAGCCTCTCAGAGTCTAAAGGAACACATCTTTACAATTGTGTTTTTAAATTTGGATAACTTGATAGTCACAGTTGCTGATTTAATAAGAATAGAGCTTATTTTCCAAGATACTGTTTCTTCTTGAGCCACCGATGCTGTTGTTTTTCATCTTGCACTTACTGTTGAAAAAAATGTAGTTTACATTTTAAAGGTTCTAAAACTTACTCTGACAAATAAATCTGTCTTCTGGTATGCTCAGAATTGCTCCTAAGTTTGATGTATTTTATACTCCTCAGGGTCTCCAGCTTTTTTTCTGGAAGATGGTCAGTTGTCAAAGGCGCTAAGTTTCTATTTTCACAAGGGATGAAGACTGAATTGTGTTGTTTCAATAATGAACACACTATAGTATCTTGAGTAGAAGGAGTTCAAGGAATTTTCCTTCATATCCCTTCAGGTTATGCACTTATGGCAATTAAGAGTCTATTTATGGTCCAGAGCATCATTTCCCACGCTATAGTATATAAATGCTGTCAAGTGAGTGCCTCTTCCTCTCTGTGTGCATTTCCAGGGGCTGGTCTTGCCACCATCAACAGTAGTATATTAATAGATCACATTCTTCCCCCAGCTGAAGGGAAGAAAAATGATGATTCAGATAAGTGTTACAAACTTGACCGAGGCCCTTCAGGTTCCACAAAGCTCCTGTTTTCCTTTTGCCTATCATTGGCTAATACTTATTGCTGGAAAACATCTAACTGACACCTGGTATTACCTACTCTGGCTTATGCTGCTCAGTGAGAAAGATGTTTCCTTTCCTTGTGGTACCTATGAAACTTAAGGCACAAGGCTGTTTTCAAAGACTAATCAGAGGAGGAATGCAATGTTTTGTTGTCTGGACTTGCTTGGTCCTTTGTGGATGAACCATCTCCATGGCTGCTTTTAATCTCTGTGTTCACAGCCATTTCCCCAAGGTCCTTAGGTTGTTCCAACACCAGGAGTGTGACGTGATAACCAGCAGATTTGGAAATATCCCCAAGCACTTCCATTATTGGTTCTAGCTGTCATAGTGTATTGGGTTTGGGTGAGCTGGAGTTAATGTTCCCCAGAGCAGCTTTTATGGTGCTGTGCTTTGTACTGGGAGGCAGATAAGATGCCAGTGTTGTGGCTGCTGCTGAGCAGCGCTCGTACAGCACCAAGGCTGTCTTACCAACATCTTCCCCCCCTCCCCACTCAGTGGGATGGGGTGGGCAAGATCTTGGGAGGGGACACAGTCAAGAGAGCTGACTCAAACTGACCAAAGAGATATTCCACACCTAGTGATGTCAGCTCAAGTATAAAAGGGAGAGAAAGGAGAAGGGGGTTGGGGGTCATTCATTTGTGAAGACACTTGTCCTCCGAGCAACCGCTACACGTATCAGAGCCCTGCTTCCCGGAAGAGGCCAGACATTGCCTGTTGATGGGAAGCAGAGAACAAGATCTTGTTTTGCTTTGCTTCACGCACATGCAGCTTGCTTTTTGCTTTTTCCTTCCTATTAAACTGCCTTTATTGTACCCTATGGGCTCTTCCCATCATATTCTCTTCCCCCCTTGTCGTTCTGAGGGAAGTGGGGGGGGAGTGATTGAGCGACTTGGTGGGTACCTGGTGCTCAGCCAAGGTCAATCCACCACACATAGCCAAGGTTCTTGATTGTCTGCTGGATTTCTCATTTCTCTCTTTCTTTGAGCACATTGCAATAGAGCATGTGAGTAATTTGAAAGGTAGTGAGCTATGAAGTGAATACCTTGTGTGATCTGATCTGTATTTTCCTTTCTTTTTTAGTTCTAGTTTAAGGTCCATTAGGCTATTTTCCAATTTAATCTAAGACTAAAGATATTGTTGTGGGATTGGTTTGTTGGTTTTTTTTTTGCTTCCCCTTAGTACAAGTATGTTTCCTGGTAATTTAATAAATTTTCTCCGAACTTGCAAATTGTTGTGACAGGCTTTTACCTCCTCATTCATTAGATAGCTGTGGCTGGGCTTCCTGTGTCGAAGTCTTGACTCACATGCATCTACAAGAAGGGCCAAGGAAATGTGTGAAGTTGATTAGAAGAAATACCAATGATGTGGCTCATGTTCCCTGCTCTTGCAAGGACACGGATGATTTCTACTATGACTTGGGATTGTGTCTCTCTTTCTTTGCTAGATATCATATGGAGATCAAAACAAGGACTGAACAAGATGCTTCAGACAGTACTGCTGAGGAAAAAGAAGAAAAAATGCTGTCCAAAATAAGAAAAGAAAAAGGAGAAAAATACATTTCCTATCGTCTTGCAACTGTTGACTAAAAGAGCTTACATTTAAGACCTGGCTTGTCAAGAAATATGGCAACATCTGTTTTCTGCAATGCATGCTTCAAGCCTTTGAATATAGACAAAACAAAAAGCTCCTACCTGTATGACAACTGGACTCTGTGTACAAAATAACAAGGCTCTTTCAGGACTTATGAGGCATATTATCAGCTACTTTACTGCCAAAAACTATGAAGAAAGATGCAGCGCAATATTTGCCATTGAAGATGGTAATTTGTCCAACTTTGTTACTGGAATTATTTGCTGGAACCTCCTTAAACTCTGATTTAGGGAGGCAATGACTTCTCTTAAGACTTTGACAGCTGCTGTTATCTTCCCCAGTTGTCTGCTCTGTCTTTACTGCAAGGCTTGGTAAAGTCAATGAAGGTGATTTTAGAAAGTCATGATGGTGACCGTGGACTTTGTATACCTTTTTCACAAATAATTGGGTTGTCCATGTGTGAGGAGTGGAGGTGGAAATCTCCAAGCCTTTTTGGCTATCCTAAGAGATAAGATCATTGAAATAATCAAGCATAAATGCTATCTGTGTACTGTTTTAGAGATGTTGTGCTTACTAAATTTGCTCCTAATCTTTTCTAATTACCTTTAAATTTCAATTTGTTGTTTCTAAGTGTTTTGTGAGTTGGAGTCACACAAGAATTCTATGGTGGAAATAAAACCTGAAAGGAGGATATATCAAATCAGCCCTGTTCCTCAATGATTGAGGGTAGCTTGTGCTTCTGCCAGGGTGCAAAGGATACACTAAGTTCAAAAGTTTGCCAGTTAGGGCTCAGAAGAACTTTCTTAAGGGAAAGGAAGAAGTGCCCTGAAAAAAAAAATCCTTTAGACAATTCTTTTTTTCCTCCCTCCATCTAGAAAAAAATAGCTGAGGTGCAGTAATAGCACAGTCTGACACAGCTGAGAGTGAGCCTGTGCACAGTAATCAGCAGGAAAATACAGGGACCAGGATTGTTTTTTAATTTGTCCATTGCCTGAGGAAGAAAGGAAGTTGCTGTCAGTCACAAAGCGCAAACGAAGATATTCTAGTGTGCTTGGGACTGCAAAAGGGGCTCTGTTATCCCTCCAGTGATCTATGAGTAATTTCTGACATAAGACCTCCAAGTCACTTGCAAAGCCAATTTGAGGAGTTCTGGAGAAAAAATAAAAAAATCCCTCCTGCCCTTTATTTCGCCTGGTATTATCTGTTGTACAAATGTCATTAAGTGACATTTCTCTCCTAGAGGCCATCGAGTATATATGAGGATTATTATTCCCTCCTTCTTCTCTCTTCCACTGAAAAACAGATAGTGGCTGACAGTTAATGAGGGGGACTCTAATCTGACAGCACTATGAAAGCTGCTGCCAGGAAAGATCTTGATAATGGCATAAGAAATCCTTTCTATCTCAAAACTACCATTAAGGTGCCTGTCTGCAGCTGAGAAGACAGGACATTCTCCTCTAATTGAACCTTGTTAGATCTGTGTTCTCTTATACATCTGTGACCTGTTTAAGAGGAAAACCCAAAACAGTTGTAGGGAAAACAAAATAAAAGAAAAGAAAGGCTGTCAAAATATAAAGACCTAGTGAGATAAAATTCCTAAAGGGAATTTGTTGCCATTGTTCTAGGCTCAATAATTTGGGTAAATTTTGCTTTCAGTTACTACATTGTTCCAGAGTTATTCTTTGTGCATATATATGTGTATAGAAATGGAGATTTCACTGTGGGAGATACTGTATATTATGTGGGACTTTCTGAACCTGAGAAATTGCTGTCTAAATTTACATGGAAGACAGCCTCCTCGTGATTTTACGTAGTAAAAGCTGTTCTTGTTAACCTGCTCTAGATCATGTAGCATAAACAGAAGTTGTTTCCTCAGCCTCAGTCCCGCGCCTTCAATTCCAGGCGACCACTTTGTGGTAACTCCGAAGTATTTCAGAACAGAATTTTATTCTAGATAGTTACTTGGTCAGGATATTTCCTTTGGTACGGTCAGTTCTATAGTTTTAAATTATCAGTCATTTACACACTACTGGTTCTGGGAGGGAAGTGTCTGTCTGTTGAAGGACAAAAGCTGAGAAACATCCAGTTGGACACAACTTCTCATTGAGCTCATGCAGTGATTTAGCTTTTGAGATCTTTTATTGTACTTGAAGAAGGGGTTAACACAGACCTAGATTGGAGGCTATGAGAAAAGCAATGGTGGGAAGTGTAGCAAACAAAATGTGACCAGAGAATTTAAAAAGGAAACTTTGTTTTCAGAGAGCCCCAGAGGAATTTTAGCATCAGTTTTACTACTTATTCCATCTCTACAGAACTTTCCCAAAGGACTGTTCGTTATATATGTATTTCAGTAAAGAGAGAAACACATCTCTTTTATGTAGGTTTCCTTTCTTTGAGCAAAGAACAGGCCATTGAGGTGTTCAATCCTTCCTAAGAAGAAAACTTGAACAGGGCAGTCAGCATACCCGGCCTGTCCCTTGCATTTTGTAGGATTAAACTTCATGCATTCTTGCAAACAGCTTTGATCATTTGTGAAGATGGCACATCTGGTGCATGCTGTGCTCTCTGTATCATTTTTCCCCTGCTATATTGTCTGCACACAAAGAGTTGTATTTCTGTGGCTTTTTCTCTAGATATCCCTACTTTTAGTTTTGGGTCTTTTTCACCTACACATTCAAGTTTAGTGTGCCATCTGGTTTCAGCCTGCTTAACGTTGTACTTCAGCCTGTAACAACAAAGGGTATCAAGTGCCAAGGTCCTTATTTTATTGCTAAAGATGATATGCAGACTTTCTTTAAATGGTTCCAAATCATCTGAAGCACCTATTTGGATGGTTTCAAAGGCAGTGATGTTATCAAGCTTCTAGTGCAGATCTTGATAATGCGTCATCCTCTTTTAGCAGGTTAATTTTTTAAAAGGCCTCTCTCTGAGCTTCTTTAACTTCGTGAATGCTCCTTTTTGCCTACTTCAAAGCTAGGAAATACATATTTTCTGTGAAAATTGCATATAACATTGTCTTAATTTATCTCGAGAGGTGCAAGCTGTTGTGTGACCTAAAATCCAGGGAAAAAACCCCAAACCAAAAAAACCCCTACCTTATAAGCACATAAAATATTTTTTGTTATTTTTATGCTTCAGATTGAGACATTCTTAAATACCTGATGTTTTAGTATCTTGAGTCTTGCTTGTTTCTGCAGAAGAAGCTGAATCCAAATACTGTGGACCTTCAACTCAGGATTCTGATCTTAATTTTGAAGTGTCCGCCACTGCTGGAACAGCCATAATAAATACCCCAGTGATTTGGGCTACTTTTTGCTTCCTCAGCTTTGGGTATGGCAACTTTTTCATGTAGGACAACTTTCTGAGGTGCAGTAAATAACTTCCATGAATGCCTTGGGGTCAGTGTGTAGGGTGGAGTCTTCTCTGATTCCCTGAAATGCAGAAAGGATTGTGCTGACCCAGAGACAAACTGTTGTCTGGGACAGACTGCACCAAGCATTTATTTTCCTCAGTTTAGAGATGTGGTCCACATGTGCAGAAGAGCCATGCTTTGTGGTGCCGGTTGTGTCCCAAGTACCTGTTACAGTAAGAAGACCACATAACTTGGTGAGTGCCAGTAAAAAACAATTGTCTGTATGGTATTAGATTGCTTCTGTGGCTTTTGTGCACACAAAAGGATGCTTTTCTCAGGTGGATTTCTGAATAGAAGTTTTATTTCCTTAGATTGTAAACTCTGATTTTTGCTTGCATATAGGTCTCTTAAGGAGATGTGAAATCCCAGTAGGCAGCAATCTACATCTTTAGGCACTTTAAATATCTTTACAGTGTTGTCCTTCACTCATCCATGGGGATATCCCTCCTCAGCAGAAGCTAAAATTCTGTATACAAATACTTCCATTGTACAGAAAAGATATCTTTCTCCATAAAATTTGTAGAGTGGTTTTGCTAGCATTCCCAAATAATTTCGCAGCAAGGATCAAATTCTCTATTATACAAATCCAAAAGAAACTTTTGCCCTTTTTTTTTTTTTTCTTTTTCTTTTTATAAGCAGAAAAGTCTAATTGGAACAGATGAAATGACATTATTAAATAGCAGAATGAAGATCACCAGGGAAATAATCTAACTGCTGATACTCTAATGATAACTCGGTGCTTCGAAATAATCAGTAATCAGAAGCTTGAATTACACTGAGATACATTGAGCTAAGTGCTTGGCTATTCAAACTGAGTGCAAGGGTTTTGGTGGAACGTTCAGTGCAGTCAGGGAAAAAAATGTACTGCATTAAATATGCAAGACTAAAGAAATCATGCTTCTATTTTATTTTAAGTAAACACATTATCTTTTGATATATCTTGGTCTTTCTTCACGTGAATCATGAATCATGCAGCACTTCAAGCCCTGATTAATATTCTTAATTGCTCTCCCTTTTTCGTTCTTGCAGCTGGCAGATGGAATGCTGCAGATTAGACAGTGCCATATCAGTAGTGTTTATACTGCTTCAGAACAACTGGTGTTACAGCCTACATGTTTATCCCCTTTGATCCACACACAATTGGAACAAGGTGCAATAATCAAGGCCTGCTTTTTAAAAAAAAATCTTTCCTGTCTCTGTGGTACTAACCCTGATGGGAGTAGATGACAGGACATGCACCATGAGCCAATTTCCATAATGCCAAACACTTTGCAGCAACAAGGTCAGGAAATGTTACAGGATGTGCCAGGAAGACGTCTATCTTCCACCAGTTTGGGTTGAACTATTCTTAGTGGGAGTGTTGAGATTGTTTCTATGCTTTTCCATGCTAGTGCTTATTAGAATGGACATAAAATGAAACCAGGAGAAAGAGCATGATATTAGTAAGAAGCTGAATGATGATATCTAATTAGCTGAAAAATGAATGAAGGATCAATAATTCCTTCTGTTTATTAGGGGCAAACAATGAGCTCTTTAAATGAAAGAATCCTGATTACCTTAGAAGTTTTAAGCTGTTCAGGTCTGCCCTGGTTTGAGCTAGAATAGAACAATTCTGTTCAGTGATTTTACTTTTCAGCTCAGTTCCTTTAACTAACTGCACTTTCTGAAATTAGCAGCATGTTTTCACAGTCAGTGCCTGCTTCTAGTAGTGATAACACCTGATGTTTATAGTTAGTACCAGGCCATTGCTAGATCTTGTGTACCACCTTGGAGGATGGAGAGAGAAAAAGATCGTGCCTGCAGGGAAAAGGGGACAGATCAGTGCCCTTAAACTGACCAACGAGGTATTCCATCCCATAGATACCATATTCAGCTGCTGGGGGCCCTTGCTCTGTTGCTCTCGACTCCAGGGCTCTTGCTCTGGACCCTTGCTTGGATTCTTCCTCATTTCTTCAACGGCTGGAATCCAAGGAAGACTCTCCATTCTGCCTTCGATTCTGATCTGAGCGTTCCTGAATCCAGTACCAGAATCCAGCACCTGAACATGGTTCCCGCCTGCTGCTGGGCCCTGTCTGGGACTTTCCTGGTGCCTGCTCCACAACATCAGTGGTGATGGTGGCATACTTGCCATCAGGGGGGTTTGGGTTCGATACTGAATTCATATGTATTTGTATATATTCCATTTTATTCTTCTTACTATTTTTCCATTTTCATTAAATCTGTTCTAGTTTCCTTTTCTAAACCATAATTCTCTCTCCCTTATTCCTTTTCTCTTCCCTTTCAGGGAGAGAGGGCAGTTAACAGAGAATGTCTGCTACATGTTTCTGGGCTGCCCTGACCCTAAACCGTGACAAGATCTTTCTGTTTCTTGTGCTTTGGTGGTTATCCAGCAAAACTACCTTTCAGGTGAAAGAATGATTTTTCTTACTAACAGCAATGCATACTCTATTTTGATATGAAAAGGAAAAAATCTTCCTTCTCTGTCATGAACATTAACAAAACCAGTTAATAAATGAAGTGGAAGAGTGACCAGTTCATTTTACAATGTCTACATTGTTTTGTCAATGCTAAAATTAGATAACGTTTTTGTGGTCAGCATTACTACCGTAGTCTATTTGCAATGAAATTATTTTTGCCTAAGATCAGGCATTACACTATGCATAATTCAGTTGACTTTTGGACACAGGAAAATATGTGTATTTTTCAGCTAGCTTTATCAATGACCTGGCTGAAGGGATCGAACGCACCCTCAGTAAATTTGCAGATGACATGAAACTCAGTGGGAGTGTCAATCTGCTTGAGGGTGGGAAGGCTCTGCAGAGGGATTTGGACAGGCTGGAGCGATGGACTGAGATCAATTGTATGAGGTTTAACAAGGCCAAATGCCGGGTCATGCACTTTGGTCACAACAACCCCCAGCAGCGCTGCAGGCTTGGGGAAGAGTGGCTGGAGAGCTGCCTGGTGGAAAAGGACCTGGGGGTGTTGGCTGACAGCCGGCTGAACATGAGCCAGCAATGTGCCCAGGTGGCCAAGAAGGCCAAAGGCATCCTTGCCTGTATCAGAAATGGTGTGACCAGCAGGAGTAGGAAGGTGATTGTGTCCCTGTACTCGGCACTTGTGAGACCGCACCTTGAGTACTGTGTCTAGTTTTGGTCACCACACTATAAGAAGGACATTGAGGTGCTGGAGCAGGTACGGAGAAGGGCAACGAGGCTGGTGAGAGGTCTAGAAAACATGCCTTATGAAGAGAGGCTGAGGGAACTGGGGTTGTTTAGTCTAGAGAAGAGGAGGCTGAGAGGAGACCTCATTGCTCTCTACAACTGCCTAAAAGGAGGTAGTAGCGAGGCTGGTGCTGGTCTCTTTTCCCAAATTACTAATGATAGGATGAGAGGAAATGGCCTCAAGTTGTGCCAGGGGAGGTTGAGATTGGATATTAGAAAGAAATTCCTTACTGAGAGAGTGGTTAGGCACTGGAACAGGCTGCCCAGGGAGGTGGTGGAGTCACCATTCCTGGAGGTGTTTAAAAAACGAGTAGATATAGCACTTGAGGCTATGGTCTAATGGTTAGGGATGCTGGGATGAAGGTTGGACTAGATGATCCTAGAGGTCCTTTCCAACCATAGTGATTCTATGATTCTATGATTCTATAAGAGAAGATGTGTTTTATTAAGCATTGTGTAGGACTCCCAAGTGAACCATCCCATGAAGGCACCACATAACATAAGGTGACTGGCTAAAATTTGGGACTGTACTTTGAATAGTCTTCTTGTTGGAAGAATGTAGGTAATAAATCAAATTATCTTATGTGATTTCTTAGATGCAACTGTAAAAAAAAAGGTAAAGAAGAAGCAATATTACAGATTATGGCACCAGCACATAGCACTGCAGCAGAGCCCCTGAGCTCAGACATTGTAATTGCTCATCAGCTATTTCTCTGAACTGTTCTGGGACTTTGACATTAAAAGGACGCTGTGATTACAAGAACGATGTCAGCTTGAAGGAATTTCGAAGATATGTGTGTAGGCGAACATTCAGTGAAACTACTAGATGCAATGTTACAAGGTGTCCATTTAATTGTCAGGAACATTCTGAATGTGTTTCCATTTAGGACCCATCAGTTCCACCCTGGCTGCAGCCTTGGATGTCAATGACAGCAATGTAAACTCAGCTCAGTGATTCCTATAACTCCAGAGATAATGTGGAAGTCTAAGCAGGTTCCCACACTGGCATATTTACGTGCAAGACTTTCCTTTTCTTATAGTATCAACTTGTTTGAATGGAAACTATATCTCAGTTTATGTTATCATTCTCAGTATTAATAGCTGAAGGGACTCCTCTGGACAGCTGGTATCTGATTATAATTTCCTGGGAGTGCTAATGTTTTTTTCCATTGCTATAGTTGTCAGTGAACTTACATTTTTTGTGGATTATTGGTCAGAATTCTAAATTCTCTCAATTGCTGCATAGATGTTGTGAAATATTTTATGCATTTTGTGCTGGAAACCAAAACATCATGGGATTGCATGCTGTATCATACTAAACTAACCCATAATTTTTTTGCTCCATTGTCTATAATAGTTATAATTAAATTGCTTAAGTTGGAATAAGATTTGATGAGGTTTTTCCTGTATCTAGTGAGGTAAAGATGTGTCTTTTTGATTTGATTTACCACCCTGATGTACAGAGGGTACAATTTTCCCCCTGGCAGTATGTTACAGTTATAACACAGTTCGCATTCCAAGCAATTTCCAGGCTAAAACCAGAGGCATGTTAGAGAAATTGTCTGGTACAAATTGATCCAGTTCTATCAGGACAACAAATCAACCATCTTAACACCTATAAACTAGGATTTTTTTTCCTCCTTCCAGACATTCCATCATTATTGTTCTTCAGCATCGGGACTCACAGTGAACTATCTGTTCTAATAGGCTTCATCTTCATTATGGGATAATATACTGTATAATTGTAAATCGGTAATTAGATATTAGTGCTCTTGGAGTGTGATTTACTAGAAGGGAACCAAATTCTAGTAAAATAAGTACACTTCTCTTTAAATGTGTGCAGAAGGTAAGTAGAGCATCTGATCATTCCTTATATCTTTAAGAAGTGGCTTCCTAAGAAAATCACATACTTTAAATATCTAGATCTCTAGCTCAAGACTTATTGACATTTCGTTATCATGTGAATTACATTTTTAGCTTGACAAGTTTAGACATAAAACTGGAGACTAAGTACTGTGTGAAAAATTGACTAGGGTGATTATATATATTCTAATATCTCAGCATTTTTTTTGCTTTTATTGATCACTGCAATCCAGCTGATGTGTCAGCAGCCAAAAAGCATTCAAAATAAGGTGATATATTAAAAATGATACANATGTTAGGGATTGGAAGGGACCTCAAAGGATCATCAAGTCCAATCCCCCTGCCAGAGCAGGAACCTAAATGACATCACACAGGAAGGTGTCCAGGCGGGTCTTGAATGTCTCCAGAGAAGGAGAATCCACAACCCCCCTGGGCAGCCTGTTCCAGTGCTCTGTCACCCTTTTTTTATTGATTTTATTTGATTTTATTGATCACTGCAATCCAGCTGATGTGTCAGCAGCCAAAAAGCATTCAAAATAAGGTGATATATTAAAAATGATACAACCTTTTATCTAGATTTGTATTAGATGCAATCAAATGACACAGCACTGTGATCTACTTCATGACTTTCAAAACTGATTATGTCAAAATCAAAGGAAATTGGACTCAATAATATTAAGTGCAAGTTATGCTTATCAGGTGACACAAAACTGTTGCATCACTCTAGCTATCACATTTTGGCTTTATACAGTTTTTACTGAATTATATCCTGAATAATGCAGGGAGAAAATACTGTTAACAAAGCTGATAGATAACAAAAAAGACAACAACTTTTAGTTGTGAAAAATGTATACGATTGGTAAAACTTACAGCAAAACAAAGACTGAGGGTTTCAAAGTGCTATTTAACAAAGAGATAGTTCTGGTTTAGAATACATCCCAGACACATCTGCAGCTATAAGTTTCATTTTTATCTGGCAGAACACAGAGAAAGCAGGGGAATGAACAGCTATGTACATAAAAACCTCTTCCTTGTGCTAAACAGGATAAGTCACTGAAGGGGAGTGGTCCAAGGAGAAACAGGTCTCAGGGAGAGACGGGCTAGAGTTCATATTCTAGCACAAACTTCACTTGAGGTAAGCAGGGAAAGACTTGTGATTGCATAGCCAAAGACAGTTTGTTTTCATTTTCAGTGAGTCATAGAATCCTGAGGGCTGTTATAGGCCTAAGGAGAGGCTTGTGCTATACATTCCTTAGTTTCCTGAATGGGATTTATCAGACTTTTCTGGTTTACAGCATATATTGAAGTAACAGAAAACACACTAAAATTGGTGTTTGTTTCCCTTCAGCAGTCTGGAAACAAAGATCACTGAACAGGGCAATCCAACAGCATCTCTCAGGGCTGTTCTGGAAACCTCTGAAGGAACAAAGAAGGTACAAAAGGGAACAATACAATTGTATTTACATGTAAGGAAACCAGGTGGGGGAAACTCCACAAAAACGGTACATTTCCAGGCTATATCTCTTTCAAAATAGCACTGTGAGTAAGAGAAATGATGATAAAATAGTAATCTTCTACTCTGTTGACACTGTATTTTTTGGGGAAAATGAAGCATAACCCTTAAGAAAGCCTGATGTGAGAGGAGTGTGTCCCTGGGGGTTGTTTCTTCACACTGTTGTGGTGGATGCCACGTATCTGCTTCATTACATCAGAGATGCTATTCTTGCTTTGACATCCACAAGGCTTATCCAGACCTCTGTATCTGTCTGGTCTTTTCTATAGCAAAACTTCACAAGCAAAGCTAATCTTAAATTTCTCCACCAGATTACTTCCTTCCTTCTACATTTACCTCTGAAAAATCCCATTTGTTTTCTATGCTAGCCTCTATTTCTCTTCACTTTGTACCATAGAAAGTGCTCAGAATGCATTTGACTTTCTCTTTCAGATCAGCTCTCTTCTATTATCTTGTAATTTTAGCCTGTGTCAAATTCATAACCAGAAACACACCTTTTTCCCCTTGCTGCTGTTAACTGCTTATTCTTTGTAGGTAAGGATTTTTTCTTCAAGAAAAAACATCACTAATGTAGCTGATATCATTTTTATTTACTTACTTAACATGTATATATTTATAGTATCCTTTCCCAGTAATATTTCAGCAAGGAAAGCAAAGAAATTTAATGGTGCTGCCCAGTAGAACTCTATTCCTGACATCTAGTCTGTTTGTTGTGCTTGTGCCTGTTACAGCAGGAACATACATCAGATTAACCAGCTCCACCTCTTCAGTGCAGCAAGGTGGGCTTTAATCTACTGTTTGCACAAGTGCCCCTGCTCTGTCAAAAGGCTTTTTTTTTTTTCCTATTATCTCTAATAGCCCATAGCCTCTCACTGTGCTCCCTTGCTTTTCTTCCCTATTACCATTTCCAGATTGAATGTCTGATCTTCAGTTGCCTGATCCTGACCACAGTATCTAAGTGGCTTTTTTAGCTGCTATTTCTCCTGCTCACTTCCTCTCATGCTGCTGACATATTGCACCTCCAGAACTAAGGGACATTTATCAGTACTGTGCTACACTTCTTCCAAATCAGCCCTTCTTTGAGAGCAAAACAAGTGCTGCCTTCCGTTTAACACTGCTGGCCCTTGCCCAGTTTTCGATATCTAGTGGGAGGATTTATATATTTGAGAAGTGATACTTGTGTGTGCTCCCAGAATTAAAGACCTTTTTCTGCTCAAGGCAGAGCTCAAGCAGTCTCTGCTCAGGTATTCCTGCCTTTCATTGCCGATGCTTCTCGGGAAGCTACAAGCTGTGTATGACTATTTGTTCCCTGACCTTTACCAAGACAGGAAGCCATTCTAGAAACAATGGAAAGTCACCATTGTTGTATTTATAACAGGCTACAAAATCATAAAAAATATACCATATTGAAGGTATATAAAACCCTTAGTGGCCAATAAAGCCAATTCATGGAGCTGGAGCTTCTACTAGCCTCTGCAAAGGGCACCTTGGGGTCAGTTCCTGCTTTGGAGGAGCTGAGTGCTTTCCATACAGTAAGGGGATACTATTAAGGAGAAGTACAGGGAATTCTTTTAAGTAACCTAGACTGAATAAAAAAGGACAGGTGGGAGGTTCTGAGAAAGTTGTGTATAAGGGATAGTTCTCTGCAACCGGCCTTCTGAACATGGCCAAACTTTTAGACAGTTAACAGTGGGGTTGAGGCTTTCCAGGTGAATGAGAGATGAAGAGGGTAGAGGTAGATCTGGAAGATCAGAATGATCTTAAAAACTATCCTGGGTAGTCATTTTCTCTTCTAAATTGCAGGCCAAGAAGAAGCTTTAGTTGCTAGTCTGAAAAAGAGCTGCAAGTGGAGCTCTAGAGGGAAGAAGATTTTCACAAAGGGGAGTAATAGCTGGAAATCAGAAATCAATGCACACATCACAGAGGGAGTGAGGACTGTGAACACTGCCTGGAAGGACAGGTCTAAGTCCAGGTGAAATTGCTTTCCTTAATATTTCCTAAATATTTCCTAGACTACTTTATTCAGCACTCTAGACTCGTACACCATTTTTGAGTCCATGTCACTTTTTCCAGCTCTCTATCAGGTAAGTGAAACTGTTTCAACCCTGCCCAGTACTAGGGCTGTGAAGACTATGCTGCCCCTGGTGCAGGTGAGTGCTGCTCTATTACTGTTACCCTCCAGGAGAGTTTGTCACAACAGGACATCACAGGGATGCCAGATTGCCCGAATGAAACTGTCTTCTAGTTCTCGCCATGCAATTTATTTCATTCCTGTTCTGCTTCCCTGAGACATGGTTTTTGCAGAGACAACACTAAACAGGACTTTGCATTCACCCTAAAAGGCTTTTACTTTTGTGCTGATAGCTTAACAGAGAAGGGAAAGAGAAGGTACAACCATATTCCTGTTTTGCCATAGAAGGCAAATGCAAGTGGGCTTTTATGGATGTGATTATGGCTTGAAAAAGTTGTCTGGATACTCTGGGCTCCTAGTGACCAGTTTTGTATCAGTGAATCTTTACTGATTGCAAGAGTTATTTTTTGTTTCACATCATCTTAAAGGGGAGCGACACCTGAGGTACACTGCTCAGACGTGAGGTATCAACTGCATCTTCATGCCATTTAAGGTGGCCAAGAGGAGCGGATTTATATTGATGGAGTTCCATTGAAATGGTACGGTTTTGGGGAGATCAGAGCTGTGCTTAGTGCCTTGCACAGTATGGTTCCTTCCTTGCTCCAACATCAGTGATTTCCAAAGCACAACTACAACCAAAACTTGAATTGTTTGATTGCCCGAGGAGTTTGACCATGTGCACACATTATAGTCCTATGAATGACATCATCATTCACTGAAACAATCCATTAGTGATCTAATTTCAATAAAATGGGATTTTACCCCTCCCCAGATTGGGAATGAGGATATTGAGGGTTGCTCTTTCATGCTGCAAAATATGACCAAAACTGTCCCTTACAGACACACTGCTGAGGTCACCTCTCACATCTGAAGTTTAGTCTTAGTTTTGCTTCTTCAAAATTCTTCTGAAATGAAAGATGAAGAAATGTGATTCTGGGAGTTACTGACAGCAGGAGATCTGTCTATCAAGGCTCCCAGAATCACATTTTTGGCCCATTTCTGACAGACTTCTCCTGTTTAGTGTTCTTATTTATGGACCTGTTAACAAAATACTAGTTTGGGATATACATTTTTTTGTTTTATGAGAAAAAGCTTTCACACTCGGGCTGCAAATGATACTCTTTAAACCATTGCTTGTTTTACACTGTAGCTACCACATCTGCAGCTGGAAATGTGCCAAGTCTCTGATGGAAGAATAAGCAGATGGACTTCTAACCTTTACAAAGGGTATATTATAGCAAAGCAAATGGGAATTAAATTAGTGAAGACATTCACTCAGTCATTTTATGTGAAAATGGGAGGAAGTTCAGACATATCTTTGTATTTGAAACAGTTCTGTCCTCATATTTTTCTTGGTTTATTTTATGTTATTTTGGGGAGAGGGAAAGAAGGAGT
Organism: Baryphthengus martii; assembly: GCA_013396935.1. Taxonomy (NCBI): domain Eukaryota; kingdom Metazoa; phylum Chordata; class Aves; order Coraciiformes; family Momotidae; genus Baryphthengus; species Baryphthengus martii. The sequence goes on along the minus strand of VWZK01017412.1, from coordinate 42,097 downwards.
TCCTCTGCTCCAGTGGTGCCATAGCACGAAAGGAAAAATTCGTTATTTTGTTCCAGACATAAATGTTTTCAGTGGGATTTTGAGAAAACACTAGACTGGAATGGAGAATTAAAATCACTGAAAAATATTGTGGCTTAACCCTGGAAGACAACTAACCAGAACCCAGATGCTCACTGGCTGTGATGGGGGAAAGAATTGGAAGGGTAAAAACATGAAAACTTGTTTGATGAAATAAAAACAGTTTAACAGGTAAAGCAAAAACTGTACACACAAGCAAAGTAAAATAAGGAGTTCATTCACCACTTCCCATTGTCAGATGGGTGTTCAGCCATCTCCAGGAAAGCAGGGCTTCATCACATGTAACAGTTATTTGGGAAGACAAACGGCATTACGCAAAATGTCCCCACCTGCTTTGTCTTCCCCCAGTTTATATTTCTAAGCAAGACATCATATGGTATGGGTATTGCATTGATCAGTTGGAGTCAGCTGTCCCAACTGGGTCTCCTCACAACACCTTGTGCACTCCCAGCGTATTCACTGGTGGGATAGTGTGAAAAGCTGAAAAGGCCTTAATATTGTGTAAATGCTGCTTAGCAATGACAAAAAAAAATCCCTGTTTGGTCACTCAAATGTCAGCACTTTTCTGGTCACAATTCCAAAATGTAGCACTACACAAGTGACTATAAGGAAAATTAACTCTATCCCAGCATACTGAGTTTGTATGAAAAGATTTTGGTAGCTGGGGAGCTACAGAGACAGCATCTGTGAGAAGCTACTAGAAACTTTCCCTATGTCCAATGGAGCCAATGCCTGCTGCTTCTAAGACTGAGTTTATCAGTGAGAGTGGAAGAACCTCTGGGATAACATATTTAAGAAGGGGGAAAATAACTGCTGTGCAACAGCAGGAGGGAGGAGTGAGAGTATGTGAGAAAACCATCTCTGCAGGCACCAAGGTCAGTGAAGAGGGAGAGAGAGAAGGAGCTCTAGGTGCCAGAGCAGAGATTTTCCTGTAGCCTGTGGTGAAGACCATGGTGATACCGGTTGTCCCCCCACAGCCCATGGAGGTTAACAGTGGAGCAGATATCCACCTGCAGCCGATTGAGGTCCCCACACCGGAGCAGGTGGATGTGCCTGAAGGAGGCTTTAACCTTTTTGGAACCCCACAGTAGAGCAGGGTCCTGGCAGGATCTGTGGACCTTGTGGAGAGAGGAGCCAACATGGGAGCAGGTTTGCTAACAGGACTTATGACCCAGTCGGAGACCCATACTGGGCACTTCCTGAAGAACTGTAGCCCATGGGAAGGACTCACATTGGAGAACTTTGTGGAAGATCATCTCTTGTGGAAGAGACTCCACACTGTAGCAGGGGAAGATCATAAGGAGTCCTCTCCCTAAGGAGGAAGGAGCAGCAGAGACAACGTGTGATGGACTGACTGCAACCCCCATTCCCTGTCCCTCTGTGCCACTCGGAGGGAGAACTTGGGAAGAAGGGAGGGGTGGGGAGAAGGTGTTTTTAAGATTTGACTTTATTTCTCGCTATCCTACTTGGATTTGATTGGTAATAAATTAAGCTAATTTCCTGAAGTTGAGTCTGTTTTGCCCATGACAGTAATTGCTGTGTGACCTCTCTCTGATCTTATCTTGACCCATGAACCTTTCTCTCCCCTTGTCCATCTAAGGAAGAGAGTGATAGAGCAGCTTTGGTGGGTACTTGCAATCCAGTCAAGATTAACTCATCACACCCAATCAAAACCAGTACAAAAAGAAGTCTCATAAAGCCAAAGATAAAGATGATGATTATTTTTTTTGTGTGTGTGTATTATAAATGTGATTCAGATGAACAAATACTGCTTCTGCTTTTTAAATTACACTTTTCCTTATGTCATACTTTTGACTTTCTCTTTAGATTTCATTTAAGACACTATTAAGCAACACTTCTTGACCTAAGATTCAAGTTTGGAGGGTGATGAATTCAGTCTTAGCAGCTCACACGTTTCACTGGGAATTTTATTTGTGATGAAAAAGTTACTGATAGCATTACTCGGCAACAATAATATTAAAACCAAAAAAATCATACAGTTAACTTGGAAATGAGACAAGAAACCCAGAAGAGGAGTCTTTTTTTAGCATTCTGCCTAAAAATATTTTTTTTAGGCCATACTGTAGGAGTAGAAGAGAAGTAGGCTTACGCAGATCATAACTTTTACGTAGAGCACAAGGTAAAAAAGATATGAATATGTACTACTGCCAGCAGAGTGTCTGTTAGCAGAAAGAATTATCTACATGTTTAGTAAAAAGTCTCCAGTCTGTGTTGTCTTCAGGTTCAGTGGTGCTAGTGATGTGCCTCTGGATAAACTAAAGCAAAACCTCATTAATACGTAGCTCCTGGTGATTTTCATGAAGGCAGCATTATCCAGATTGGATGATAGCAATAACAAAACCAACGTACCCATCTATTTCTTTGTCTGGTTGGCAGCTCCATACTACTACACGACATGCCAGAAAGAATATGAGAGCAGGTCACGGAAACACAGTGGTCTTGATATTTCACTGAGTTGGCTTCCATCCATCAACAAGTGCTTTAAATATGGCCAAAGAGAAAGATTAAGTTTTTAAGGTTATACGGAGGATCAAGTAATGACATGACTACAGGCTAAGGGGGAAATTAAGTCTCTGAGCAAGAACTCTGAAGAGAATATAGGATACTAAAAACATGCTGTGGCTGAACCGAATATTTCGAATTTCAAAAGGATAAAAACCCAGAACTCCTGGTGAGAGAAAGATACGATATCTACCCTGAGAAGGAATTTGACACTGTAGACAGTCAGTTGGAATAGATGATTTTTATAGGTCCCTTACAATGGAAATACTCNCTCTTCTCTTCTCTTCTCTTCTCTTCTCCTGTCCTATACTAAGCTATGCTATGCTATGCTGTGCTATGCTATGCTATGCTATCCTATCCTATCCTATCCTATCCTATCCTATCCTATCCTATCCTATCCTATCCTCTTTTTATTTTTTGCAGTGGTGCAGGTCGGGGAATGACAGAATGGGCAAAGTTTGCACTGGAGAGATACTGACAGAAGGAAATTTTGTTCACCATAGTAACAGTCCAGCGATTGTAGGATGTTCTTGGAGGTTTTCAAGACCCAGCAGGATAAATCCCTGAACAGCCCAATCCAAATTCATTGTAGACACTACTTTTAGATTAGTCTAGAGCCCTCTCTGAATTATTCTGTGGCACTGTGATGTCGGTTGCATTCTTGTTTCTGGAATGAATGCAGTTCTGGTGTTGTTATTTAAACCAAAAATGTACAACTTTAAGGAGACTCAAAGATTCAAAAGTGAAGATTAAAGAAATTCCCTCACTATGAAGTGTGACTTCACTTCACAGTTCATCAGTTAGGTTATAAATGCAAGCATGAGAAAACTTGGTAATACTTGTCTCTTCACAGTATAACAAGATTATTTGGGCCTATTAAACTATTTGTGAATGAGCACCCTAATTGGTATGTATCCTTAAAATCAAAAAGGAAAATTGTGTCTAATTGCATAACTGTCTTATGTATTAAGTTAAATGCTAAGGATGCTGACGAAGATATACTAGTTAGAAAGACCAACAAAAATCATCAAATAAACCTTCAGTGAAGTGATCTGGTTAGATGTGCAGTTTTCCAAGCATTGCTAAGAAGATTGCATGCTTGAGTACAACATGCCAAACTAATGAGGGGCTGCAGACTGTATCTAAGCAATTTGTGATTAGTTATCAGATGCAGAGTACCAAGGCTGGCACCTGAGTACTGCTTTACAACACTAGAATTCTGCAGTGAAGGTTGCTAGCTATGCGAGGATTTGCTCTAATTAAGCTCTGACTGCAAGACTTGAAGCAAAGCAGTTGTCTGAGAACTGGTGTACACAAATTCAGGTTATTCTGTTACTATAAACCCTTTGGCCGTGCTGGCAGGACCAGTGGAGAGAAGGGAAGGCATAGCTGTTGTGTCTATGAGGAGGCCACAGGCCTCATGCTGGTTGAGTGGGAATATGGCCACTACAACATGTTGACTTCCTATTTATGAGGCTGTTCAGTTCTTATCCCTGAGGGAGGGGGTAAAAGCAAGGCTAATGTCATTTACTATTTCTTGAGAGACATCTTAATTTCTTAAAGTCACCATTAAGCAATTATGTTCCCTTACCCAGTACATAAAAGGACATAAAATTTCTAAAACCCGTATTGATGATAGAAAAGCACAGAAATAACTCATTCTCACAGTTAAACAGCACTTTACAGCTACAATCCATCAAATTCTTTCAAAGCTCTGTAAGCGCACTTCACGTTGCAGATCTACAGTGCTGGGTTTATTCTTCATCCATGAGCCACTTCTCCACAAATATTCAGAGTAGTTTCCATGCTTATGACTGTACTTGTAAACTAAACACTGTCAGGCCATGGAGACCCGCAAGGGTGTGTGCTCATCCCCACTGTTACGTTGTGAGCCCAGTCCTACCAGAGCTTTGGCTTGCTGCAACTAGTGTTTTCCAAGAAAATGCTCAGACTAAGGCTGGAGAGACAGCAGAAGCCAGGGACAATGTCCAGTAAACAACCACTCTGTTTTTGAAGATAAGAATGTTTAGCCAGAGGGATGAAAGTCACGCTCTGCCAGTTGGCCTCCAGGCTGGAAAATGGTCCCTGTCCCATTTAATTTACTAGAATAGACATAGCCCTGGTTGTTGTGTTCACAAATCTGTCCTCAGCAATTTGGGACCCTGGTGATAGTCTCGTCTGCTGCTTGGCCACCCCTGGCTGCTGGTACACAAAGTTGCAGTCCTGTGAAGGGCAGATGCTGTGCTGCATATTCACTTCTTTGTGTACCTTGGTACTGTTACAGTGCAAGAGGATATCCTGAGCTGCCACTTGTGCAAATGAAAACTTGTTCCAATTAACACCTATAGAATGAACACGGCACCAGATAATTACAGGAAGATATCTTTGGAAGGATAAAAAAGGTATTTTTCTTTGGAAAATCAATGTCCTTTCACCCTACCTCTTTAATGAGTGTTCATACCTGTCATCACAGCCTTCCCATTGAGACCACACGTCCTCCTCCCCAGGCCATTAGCTGTCTCTTTGCATTTGTGCTGCCATGCCATAAAAAATGAAAACAAACACTGTAGGATCACAAATGTGGCCATAATTCTTTATCGTGCAATTTAAAGCAGAAGCTAATAACAAGGAAAAAGACTAATACTTGAATAAGTTGCTGCATATACAAATAGTGCAATAATTGTCTCTCAGTCTGAACAAAAAGATAATAAAAATGTTTTACAGTGCTCCTTAATTGTACCAAAAATTGAAAATCAAGACTTTATTGCAGAAAAAGGAAGTATTAATCTGTCTGAGGGCCATTTTGTGGAGAATGCTTCCTGGGGAGATATGGTGATAATTACTTATCTTTAATAGGTTTCTGGGTTGTGGAACCAAAATGTGGTGGCGAAGGTGGTATAGGGGTTATTTATGAGCCCCTAAGCCACCATGCTCCATTACATCCCACATCTTACGTGACTTACAGGTCTGCATCTTCAGCATGCTTGTTTGGGTCCCTTTTAGCATCCAGCTGTTGTGGGTTGAAGAAAATGTGCTAGCTGAGTCATTCCACAACGTCATGTGAATTTACGGCTTTCCTCTGTAATGCATCATGCTGGCAGCTCAGAGTGCAGAAAGGACTGATAAAACATGGTGATGGGGCATCGCTTATGGGCATCAGGCAGGCAGCAGAGACAGACAGTTGCAAAAGAACATACTGCAGAGCACCAGATTACAGGGCGTTTGCGGCTGGCGTGGCAGCCAAAATGGGCAGGCAGGAGCTTGGCTATAACAAGGTCTAGCGAGGGGAGCCAAGGGAATGTTGGTTCAAGCACAGTAGTGGAGGAGACTGAGCTCTTTTCCTGTTTGAAGTTAATGGCAAAATTCTCATTGACCTTCAAGACCAGGAAGGGTTATATTATATACAAGGGTTTTGTTCTTGATAAAGGGTCAAGTTAATGCTTACTGTAAGGTAATTACTGAACAAAGTGTCTTAGTTGGTCTTTTTTTTTTTTTTAAAGTTAGTTTGATAGAAGTCACCTATTGACATAGCTTTTTAGCGGGACAAAACCCCACATGTTTTCTGCTAAGTATTGTCTACTCCTATATGACCTTGTAAGAACTTTTTTGGTTTTACTTAGTGAATATCAGAATTCTATTTAGATACAGATATTCAGCCTTCTTTCTATGGTTTGTGTTTTGCTTATAATTATTCTGCATTCTTGACAGACACGTTTATTTCAGATGTACTCTATATAGACTCTAAGTTCAGGTGACAGCCCCTAGAAGGGAATGAATAGTGCTAAGAACCTCTCTACAGTTACTGACACTTAGCTATGTCGTAATGGAATGAACTTTAGCCTCTCAATGGCAAGTAAAACCGTATAGATTATTTCTGTAATCTGAAAAATCCTGGTCTGCTGAAAATAAAATACTTCTCCAGCAACTCTATTCTGCAGAGACATTGAATATTACTCTCACATTTTAGTTTTTTTTTCTCTTTCAGTGTCATTCTACTGAAACAGAACATGTACAGAATCTGAAGGTAAGATACCATAAATTGAAGGACCTTGAAAAATTGGGTAGGTCACTGTTCCTGCTGAGTGATCTCTTGCACCCTTTAATATTGCTCATTGTATGGTATATAGGTGTTGTGTATTACACAAAATAATGAAAAACTAATAATCATTAACTATTTTAATTAGCAATCTCTATCTTCATATACCATACTTCAACTTGTTCCCTGACCTCTGCCATGGAGAAACCAAATGCTTTAGTATGAATGAGAAAAACAATTCAGCCTCAGAAGGAGAAATGCACACATGACATTGTACAGATGAACAGATGAGAAATGAATGAATGCACATATAAGAACAAAATAATAAAAGCAAGACATTTTGGCAGCAACTTCAATGCTTGAAACTCTAGCCATATCAAGAAACATTTGTGAAAGGGCTTGTGCCATAACAAGTAGGTAGTGTCATTATATATATAGTAACTGCAAAGTAGATGGAAAAATAATTTTGATTTCTTTAGGATACCATTAAACTTTGAGGCAAAGCTGGAAGTAGAGCACTGCAGTGCATATAGCCACAGCTCAACTTGGAATCTTCCCAGAAATGTCCTGTGATGAAAAGGCAAACACCTGTATTTGAATTACTTGGGATCAAAGCAGGGTGAGTCGGTTTCTTTCTTTTTTTTTTTTTTTTTCTTCCCTGTAGCTACTAAATATTGTCATTTATCATTGTTAGAAGAAGTACTTAATGACACTTTAAATATAATTTATCACTGTGGCTACAGCAGTAAAATGTCTAATCAGAAAGCCCAGACAGGAGGCTAGCACCTTTCAGACTGATCTGTACAAGAGAGTTTTTTGTAGGAACATACACTAATTTCAGCAATATGATTCCTAGAGGTTTTTGGCTTATTAAGATGATCGTGGCAACTGGACTACTTAAAGGGTAAAACTAAAATATAGCAGCTACATTGTTCTGTGTAATGACAACTGTTCTTTTCCAAGTCATGCCTGTATGAGCTGTATACTAGTACATACTGACTGAATGTGTAGAAACCCACATTTCCCTGTGATTGGCTGGGACAAGTAGCTTCATGTCTTCTACACTTCACTATTTGAAAGTAGGATCATGGAATCATAGTATGTTTCGATTTGGAAGTTGATCTAGTACAAACCTCCTGCAGTGAGCAGGGACATACTCAGCTAGATCAGGTTGCTTGGAGTCTTGTCCAAAGTGACCTTGAATGTTTCCAGGAATGGGGATTCTATCAGGCTTCTGGCCAACTTGTTTCAGTGTTTCACCATGTAACAATGTCCTAAAAATAAGAAACATTTATTTTAGGCTCCAGATAAACATAGACTGTCCTTTCATTACAAACTAGGGTAACTAACCGTGCTGTGCTGCTCTACACTTCTAATAATTTTCCTTGTTTCCTTCATGACTTTAAAGAGCTTCTGTGAGATGGAGAAGGAGATCCAAGGCTGAGTATGGGTGGTGCTGATGAGGACAGAAAGAGCTAGCAGTGCTGGAGGTCATACAAGGGAAGTGACATGGTTCTCAGGATGGGGAGAAAGAGCAGAAGGGAGTAGGACTCACTGGAGTCAGCGTACAGCAGTTTGTATTGAGCAACCTCTAGCAGGTATCTGAAACTCACTACAGGAAAGACTAGCAATGATCCTGCTCCTGTGACCTTGAAGATTGGAATGATGCTAAGCACATGCTTAGTGGGTCTGTTGTAATATTCAGAACATGCTTCTCAGGGGACTCTGATCAGGATAGTATGCAATTGCCCAGTTGTCAATGTTTTGCAGGTAGGAGGCATTGGCATGGAAGATAGAAGACGTGTGAGAATTCTTGCAGAGAACAAAGATGAATCTCTGGGCCCCATGCTGTCAAGTTAAAGGAGAAATGACATTTCATTTCACATACCTATATGAATATCTAGATTAGATGCTTCCAGTAGACATTGTGACTTTCTTTCTTTTCACATTGGTTTAGCGATATGTCTCTCAGATGCATAGTGAAGATTGCCAGATCAGTCTTTATTCACTCACACCTGACCAAGCATCTCCTCATATTTCCCACTGAATTTAATAAGACCAGGTCTGAGGTGCAGAGAATATAATAGATTATGAGCCAACTATATGATCAAGTATATTCAGAAACTCCTTATACACATGAGATGCCACTTTGCCTCCTAGCTGCTGCAACATGATTATGGCGTTGCAACTCTTCAATAACATAGTGACAGTGAAATCAATGGTACCTGTAGGATATAAACTTTATCACTGAAACTCCACAGAGTTTGGATGCCTACCTACTCTCCAAACTGATGATCTCTACATGAATTTTTAGTATTTTCTGCTTCTTGTATGATTTACTTTTAAATCTGAAAATCTGTAAGAGTTATAACAGTTATAATCCTTTTCTGTGCAAACCAGTGCAATAGTATTTTTTTCTATTCAGCTGACATTGCTGACCACAGAAGCTGAGGGTGCTCTGTTTTGCTGAGATAAGGGTTTATTTGAGACCCTGTAGAGTCCATGCCACTTCCCTAACTCTTGTCAAAAGCAAACAGCATGTTTGTGCCTATACCTATGACAGAGGAATTGAGCTGGATTTACATGTGGGCAGTGGCAGACGGTTGGTAGCATTCACCAGCTGTGGAGCATCCATCATGCCAGCAAGTTTTGACTGGTCCTTGTCACCTCCTACTTCTGCTTGCTGCAAAGTGAACTTGCACTGATTCGGCTTTTAATTTGCTTGCATTCATGTTGCATTCCTCTGACTTTGTCTTCTTTAATTAAACTAAAAACTCTTTCAGACAAGAATTTGACTTCCCTATGTTGTTTTATTCCTGACCCTGGTCAAAGCTGAGATCTTCTGTCCTTTTACAACTACAGCTACTGGTAGCATTACTACAAAAAAAAAATAAAAAAAAAATCAATGACATAACTAGAAAATAAACCTCCTTTGTGTTTTAGTGAAGCTAACGCCCAGGTGATACATAGCTGCATTAAGCCATAGTAATATCATACTCACATGTCCTTGTTAGTGATGGTTGAATGATAACATGGACCTTGATTCTCGACTGCTTTTATGAGTTTCCCTGGTGAATTGAGTTTGCTCTCGTTCAGAAATCAGAACAGGTTATCAGAGTTATCTATGAACGTATGAACTTTAACTACCTTCTCTGCTTTGCTGGATTTAAGTTCTGAAGTATAACAGCTACATCAAATAACAGCATTATTGACTAAATAAATGTTGTTGGCAACAGGCAGCTAATCACCAAAGCAGAAGCATTTAGTGAATGTACTTATTCAAGTGCTCTTTTTATTGCATTATGACTACAGATCTTAGATAGAAGAAATTGTGCACTGTTTCACATTAACTTCAGGCTTTGGATGACCACCTTTCTTCACTTACCTGGTAGCTGGAATTGCATCTCATGATGACCACATCACAGTTTCTATCTCAAAGAAGGTAATAGTAATTTAATGTACCTTCCTTTTTGTGCTATCCAGTCACAGATGTTTCCTATCCTACTGATTGATGGGCCCGTAAACAATTCTAATTTCTCTATGTAACCTGTTCCTAACCTTTGGTAATATAAACTAGTGATAAGTAGGCAGCTAAGTTGAAAAGGATGCCTTTAAATAACTGGTCTGACTCTCCAAGCCTGGAGTACACTTGTCACTTCTTGAACTGTGTAATTCATCTTTTTTTCATAGATGGTCTTCAGAAATGCTTTTTTTTTTTTTTTTCTTTTCCTCTCAGGTACTGGTAGCTGTAGTTTTCTACTCTAAATGTCCCATGGGCCAAGTAAGTCTACCTTATGTCTGTGAATTTCTTCCTGTTCTACAAGATTTAAGTAAAATAAACATAAAGTGTGTGAGCAGGAAAGGTAGAAGAAGAAAATGCTGTACTAGATGGACAAATAATTTATGCTGATATATATTGAGACTATTGTCTACACATGCAGTAATGAAATTCATGGTTGCTGAAATACTCTTTGCTAGAGCATATTACTTTCTCTTTGTGAATTTATTCTGGTATACCATTTCATAGTCTGCCAAACAAACAAATAAAAAAAAAAGATAAAAAGAAGCAAAAAGTTCTCAAACAGAAAGATTTGGAAAGCATGGTTTTTAGCTCATTTCTTACTCTTACTGTTTCTAAAGTTAGTGGGTGTTTTTTTAGTAACTTTGGTCAACTGAAAGCAAATACAGTGAATTTCAAATGGAATGTGAATCTACATGTTTCTGGAATTCCCTAAGAAGCTGTGGACTATGGTCCCTAATCTCTGCGTGGATAATACAACTGTAAACACTTTGCCCACAGGTAGTACTAACATCGTTAGTGCTGAGTTAAGACTACTATCTATCAAGATAGATGATTTTTTTCTTCTCAATGACTAATGTTATTGTTAAGTCCTAATGTCTTTCTACTAATGCTTTACTAACTTACTCATATTTGTCCATCAAACAGAACAGGTTATGATGTGCCAATGTTGGCTTTACTTTCGTCTTTCTACTTCCAGAAAGACCTATGTTCAGGCTGAGGAGTATTAGAAATCAGCCCTACAAATCCAAGTTCAGAAATTTCCCTTTCTGCCTCTCTGCCGAAAAGCAGAGTAGGGATACTTTAGCACACACCTTCTGAATAGGATCCTGACTCTGAAAACTTTTTGATAGCTGATCACAGAGACATGGAGTCCTTTATGCACTGAATAACCCTAATACGGTCATAGTGTGCAGCCCTTGTATGGTAGACTTTGTTGGGGTCTTGGTCTGTCACAAACTCATGCAGTGACAAATCCACTTCAGCACTAGACCTTGCTCAGAGCAATGCCTTAATGGTGTATTTGATAAAATGTGAAACAATTTGTAAGTGTTTGAAGAAAATGTTGCTAAAGTTGAGATCAGTGAAGTCTATAACACTAAGTCTATAACACCTATTCCATCTAGGATTGTGGGAAAGGAAGTATTTGTGTGTGTGCAAACAAGCAGAAGTAGTCAAATAGACCTGTGATCTGCTGTGGAAAGGACTTCTCTGACATCATCTGTTGAGAAATTGAAGGCTAAAGCTGAATGAACAATGCTCTTTTGATGAACTGATGACAGTGCAGTGAGAATATTGCACTTGTTTTGGTAAGAATTCATTCAGTTGTCAGGAATGGGGCTGTGAAATTTTACCACTTAAAAATTGTGAGAAAATATAGTCAGAAACTACTTTATAGGGCCCAAGAGAGAGGAAGTGGTTGGATTGAAGAGAGTTTTTGTTGTCTAAGTATTGACTTTCTAAATTTATTTTTGTATTCCGTTTCCTCATCCTAAAACCATTTTTGTTTCATACTTAGACTCCAACATGTGGAGTTGTTGCTATAGAATCCCTATTTGGGGAATGTTGGATATTCTGTGATTTCTGGGTGAATGTTCAAGCTATGTCATTTTTGCAAACTTTCAAAGGAATTTATCAATATTTGAACCAGGCTTTATTTTCTGTAGGCAAAACTTGCCTATTAGGTTATGTGTGTATCTGTAAACAAACAAATAATATTCACAGCTAGGAAGGATATGGATGAGAACAAGATGTTGTTTCTGACCAACATATTTACTGTTTAATTTCACAACAGGCAATGTGAAAAGGGGGGGAAGGGCTGTCTCAATGTCAAAGAATGACAGAAGGTAGGTAGACATGATGTGAAGAAGTATGTGGGGTTTGGAGTTCAATCAGACATAAAAAAAAAGGAAAAAGTCAAATATCTGGGAACGGGGCTACCCAGACTGACAAAAAGCCTTGGCACAGGATGAGGACAAACAGGTTAATGGAGCATGTGGTGTTATATGCACTACCACTGTTTCAAAATTGCCATTCTGTGGTACTTTATCTTAGAGATTAGAAAATCAATATTTACTTAAATATATGGTGCATTGCTAGCAAATAAAAGTAGAACAGCATTTTTCCCCTTCTCAATGGGAAGTGACTGGTAATTAGTCATTTGGATGGAGTTAGGGGTGGGAAATCTATGACCACGGCTTCTTCAGGCTGAGACTTGTGGGTTTCCATAACCAAGTGACAGATAATAACCAAGATTTGTTTCTTTATATCTCATGAATCCAATTAGTAAGGAAACTGTGGCATCATCAGCATTCTTCAGAGTCCAGTCTAAGGAAAACTCTGCCCTGTGGGAAAGTACCTTTTCAAATGAAGTGCTAATAAAATATTCCATGGTAAACACATTTTCTTGCTCAGAGAATCTCGGGATAGATTAATTGGTTCTTGCATGGACTTTTAGGACTATATACTTTTAGTACTGAATTCACAATGGTTATCATAACCTAATTATAAAAATTTAAATTAGGCTTCCAACAGTGAACATTTCAGTCCAAGATAGCTGGATAAATAGTTCCTCTGCAGTATTCTTAATTTACTTGAATAAATTTGTTGCCATTATATATGTGCTATGAACTTACTTTATATAATATATTATTGCTGTTTCCTTAATATATTATAAGTGTATTTTTGCACATTCCTAGCCGTGCATAACAATTGTAACAACCACTAAGAAATGATGTGACAGGACACTGTCTGTCAATGTACATTTCCCTTTTGGAACCAAGAGACACGGTAGCGTAATGGTTGGGTTTCTTTTCAGAGTTTAATGAGTTCCTGCGAAGTCCAAGGCAAAACACAGAAGGACTGGCACTCAGGAAGCTGGGTCTTGCTTGTGAGTGGTTTGGATGAGGGAGAATTTTCTGTATACCCACAGAGGCAGTTTTTTCTTCAAGCTCGTATGGAGACAGAGAGAGAGGGATCTCAAAGGACTTTGCACAGAACTTAGCTGACAAGCGAAGAGTGACAATTTATACAAATGAATGCTATAGGCCACACAAATCTAAGTTATATTTACGGGTAGACTACTCTGCAGAAGCCTTTTTTAAGCCAAAGCAAACTAAAGAACACATGTAGAGAGAACAGATTAATGTAAATGCAGTCAGCATCAAGGTTTTGCCTGAGCATGGGACAAGTCTTAGTGGAGATGCTTTGTATGGATAAGCCGTGCAATTGTTTGTGATGCAAAAGCAAAGGCAAAGCAGTGTTATGGAATGAGGAACATGTAAAATACTGTAGACAGAGTAGCTGAAGCTGTGAATTCTTCAGGCATTGCCAAAGTGGGCATGAGAAGTGCCCTTGTGTGCTTGTCTCCAACAGCAGTGTCAGGAAACATTATCATGTCTGCAGGCTTTTGCTCCAGGTTTTTTTTATGCAGAGCCCATGGTCTTTTTCCCAGAATAGTTTATGCTCATGTGCTCAGTGATCTTATTCCTTACTATAGGCTCTGCCATGTTGTGCAGTATGGAGGCGAGTCACTGGTCAGTAGTTCCTGTTTCCTCTGGAGCCCCTCTCCATTCAGGAGGCACAGTGACAGCTGGTACACTGTCAGTCCTTGGGCATGTGGCTGTTTGCAGTGACACATTACACACTTTGGCCAGTGCTTCTGCAATTTTGCATTTGAGCTCCTTCAAGACTCATGAGTTAACACCATCTGGTCCAAATGATTTAGTGAAATCTAATCTGCTTGATTTGAGACTTCTGTATATTTACTTCAAATTCATCTCACTCTTCTGACCAATTTGCTACAAAGGTGTCAGGTCTCAAAAGCTCCCCGTCATCTTCAACAGTCAAAAACAATGCAAGGAAATTACAGAACTTCCCTGTTTCCTTATTGTCCCCGCATGCTTCTTTTATGTCTTTGCCATCAATCAGCTGTAGCAGTTCCCTCCTCTCATTCTGACTTTTAAGGTACTTGAATGAGTACAGTAGTTTAAAGAAAGCAAAGCAGTATTTGAGTCCTGTTTTAATTATCAGTATTTCCTCTTCACATTCAATCTGATGTGTTTTATGGGGTTTTCTGTTCTCCTTATTTGAACTGACTTTTTATTTCTTAAATACCAATCAATTTACTAGTCTCCTTACCTGTTCTATTGAGCTATGCAAGTTATTTTCTTGAACTACTGCTTCTTTTTGAATTATGATGCATTTTACCTCCATTTCTAATGCACTACTTTTTTATATTCTTCAGGTTTCTGATAGTCTTTTTGCTTTTATGGACTTCTCTCTGCCTCACTTTTGCCCTCCACCCCTTGTCAGGCTTGACTTATTTTTATATTGTTCCATCTCTTTAAGCTAAATATTGATGTGGATATTGATTGTTTTTCTTCTCTCTTTGGCTACCATGTTAAACCTGCTACAGTATAATTTCTCCATAGGTAAACCTTCACCTAGATCCTATGCACAATTCAAGGTCAAGTCCAGGAGAAGTTCATATTTTCCTGTTTTTTTTTCAAGACCAACTATTCTACAGAGTCTTTTGTTGCATCCAAAAGAGTTATCTCTGCATTACAGTGACATATGACTGCAGTTCATAGTTAGGCAGGTGAAATCTCCTCCTCTTACTGTTTGCCCTAAACTTACAGATTCTCTAATCTAACATAACACTTCCTGATCACTGCCATCATCCTGTTCAGGGTGTTGGTTGTGCAGTATATGCTGTTATCAGTGATTTGCACCTGAGACAAGTCCACAGGATTTCTTTAGTCAAAATATTTTTACACTGTTGCATTTAATATTATCCATCCCGCACAGATCGCTCCCCTGCCTTTACCTCCTACAATATTCATAGCATCATAGAATCGTAGAGTCCTAGAACAGCTTGAGTTGGAAGGAACCTTAAAGACCATCTAATTCCAAGCCCCCTGCCATGGGCAGAGACACCTCCCACTAGACCAGGTTTCTCAGAGCCTCATCCGGTTTGGTCTTGAACACTTCTAGGGATGAGGTGTCCACAATATATCTGGGCAACCTGTTCCAGTGTCTCACCCCCTTCGTAGTAAAGAACTTCTTCCTAATGTCTAATCTAAATCTACCCTGCTCTAGTTTAAAACCATTAACCTTTGTCTTATATTCTTCCTGTAAGGTTTGTTACTTGATAACAGAGTATCCCTCTGCTTTTCCTTCTCCACCGTATGTCTGAGATGACTATCACATTAGGCTTGTAATTTGATCTGAGTGGTTTAGTTCTTCCATCTTTCTTTTTTAGGAATTTAACACTGACGTAGAAACATTTGCAAGCTCTGCCCTCACCTTGTCACATGAAACTGGCATGCACCAACAGAATGGCGTCTTAAGTAGTCTACTTCACCTTCCTTATTTATTGTGTTCATGCTGCAATTATTCTGCCATTTTTCTCAGAGATATGCTGAGCATTAGTGTGGTGGGTTGACCCTGGCTGGATACCAGGTGCCCATCAAAGCTGCTCTATCACTCTCATCCTCAGCTGGACAGGGAGAGTGAGAAAATAGAATGAAAACCTTGTGGATTGAGATAAGGACAGGGAGATCAGTCAGCAATTACTGTCACAGGCAAAACAGCCTGGGCTCAGTGAAATTAGCTTAATTTATTACCAATGAAATTTGAGTAGGATAATGAGAAATAAAACCAAATCTTAAAAACACCTTGCCCCCACCTCTCCCTTCTTCCTGGGTTCAACTTCACTCCAAATTTTCTCTACCTCCTTCTCAACATTGGTGCAGGGGAATTGGGAATGGTTGTGATCAGTTCACCACACATTGTCTCTGTTGCTCCTTCCTCCTCAGATGGAGGACTCATACTCTTCCTCTGCTCCTGTGTGAGGTCCCTCCCACAGGACAGAGTCCTCCATGAACTTCTCCAATGTGAGTCTTTCCCACAGGCTGCAGTTCATGAACTGCTCCAGTGTTAGCTCCTTCCATGGGGTATTGTCCTTCAGAAGCAAACTTCCTAAGCGTGGGTCCCCTACAGGGTTACAAATCCTGTCAGCAAATCTGCTCCAGCACGGGCTCATCTACATGGATCCATAGATCCTGCTAGGGGCCTGCTCCATTGTGTTCTTTCCATAGGGTCACAGCCTCTCAGGGCAAGTTACTGCTCACACTGTGTGAACAAAATTTGGGCAGATAATCCCTGTTGATCTGTGCTAGGAACAGGGAATGAGTTTGGGGGTTTTATGTTTATTTTAGTCTAGCTTCTCCTTTGAAGAGGTGATTAATATTGTGCTTCCTCTTATTTTAGTGAAACCAGTTAGCTGTGCCAGGCTGCACTCACAAGTGTGTCTGAAGTCATGGATTACCACTTAAAGAACAGCCCTAATCATACAACACAAACCTCCCTAAACTCCTCTTGCTTCCCATTCTCCAGTCCCCAATGGCTCTTCTTCCTCCTGCCTCTCCCAAGAAAAATTGCTCTTCAGAGCTTCCTGCTCCCTCTCTTCTGTTTTCTGTGCTTACTCATCTGTTCTGCTACTAGAAGTGTGACACTAGGACAGGGTCGGGGCTATGGTATTCACCCGCATCTCAGCACTTAGATTCAAATTTCTCATATATTCCTGGAAACAAAAGCTTTCGGATCATCAGCAATATTAATCCTTCTTTTGTTGTTATTTACCTTATGTTCATGGATGCTCAACATCTTTACATTCAGGCTGTTATGAACTTATTTCATTCAGAATTATTTCTTAACATTTTGACACGAGGTTCTTGTCTTTGGGATGTGCATCTCCTGATAGTGCCATTCAACTGGACTACCAGGACTGCACAGGGCTCTGGATACCACCTGCATCACATATATATAGGTAGTTTTGGTGTCATGAAATAAGACAAAAAGTGCAGAATCTGTTTCTGTTAAATATTATGATTAAATATTAATCTAGGCAGTTCAGTGGGTAATCTGTGTCAATGAATATATCAAATAAGTCATCAAGGAGATAATGCAAAAAGCAGAGGACTGCAATGACCCTTCACAGTCTCTTCTCCCTGTCCTTTAAACATGCATCACTGTTTCTTTTCACAGCCTTCATTAAATTAGTTCTTTGTTAATTGTGAAGTTTCCTTCCTTATTGTCTGTTTCAGCCTTGTGGCTATATTACCTATAGTGCTTCCAGTGCTGACACAAACATCTAATAATAGAAATGCTGATCACTGTAATCTCAGGTGCCGAAAAAGTCCCACAGGTCATGTTCACCTTTGGTGTAACCCTAAAGTTTCCCTGGCAACTTCCCTAGGAACTATTTGACACCTTGCACAGCAGTTCATTTAGTTACCAGCCCTGCAGATTGCTACGAAAAGGGAAATCTGATTGTTTAGATCATGGGTTAGGTAAGTTGCATCTTCTTTCTTGAACTATGTGTTCACTATCTCCCAACTGGTATAGATGCTCTGATATTAAAAAAAGCAGCTGGAACAAGTAGTTTTTACCATGCATCCTAGTACTTTTTTTAAAAGTGTCATTTATTTGCCTGGTATCACTCTGATGCTGAGATAGTGAACATGTGTAGTGGTATGAGGATGAACCTTTCAAAGTTCATATCTGAGAAGGTTTACACAATCAAAATGAAACAGATATTTTTGCCTTCTCCTTGCAAATTCTGACCTTATAAGAAACACTGAAGCATGTTCTGAATTATAACCTTTTCTTCTCATACTGATTTTAGTAACTATATTTGATCTAAATTACAGCCTGTCATTGCTGCCTACATTCACCAAATTTTACTGAATTTTCATATGTTGTGTTAAAGAAAAACGTATGGATTAATAATACAAATTTGGAGGCTAGGCACACCTTCTTATTGATAATAGTTAAAAGGATAATCTAAGACAGTTTTGATGAAGAAGTAACTTTTTCCCGTAAGATCTGAGAGAAGGTGTAGATGCTGTTACATATGGGTGACAGTAAGAAAATCTCAAGACAAAATGTTATGGATGTAATTAACTCATTCATCCACTGAAAGCAAATAGGGCAAGGGATTAGTATCTCATGATTTAGATACTTAGAAGTTAAATTTAAGCCTCCTCAGAGGCTTATGATCAGCAGTCCAGAGTCCGATTGGAGACCTGTAGCTAATGGTGGTCCCTAGGGATCAGTACTGGGTCCAGTCTTGTTCAAGGAACTATTGGAGAGAGACTAACAGAGGAGTATGAGAATGATTAAGGGACCAGGATATCTCTCTTATGACAAAAGGCTGAGAGAGCTGGGGCTATTTTAGCCTGGAGAAGACTGAGAGGGGATCTTATCAATGTTTATAAATATCTGACAGGTGGGTGTCAAGAGGATGAGGCCAGTCTTTTTCAATGGTGCCTAAATACGGGATGAGAGACAAGAGACGCAAACTGGAACACAGGAAGTTCCACCTGAACACGAGGGAAAACTTTACTGTGAGGGTGACTGAGCCTTGGAACGGGCTGCCAAGGGAGGCTGTACAGTCTCCTTCTCAAGAGACTTTCAAAACCTTCCTGGATGTGCTCCTGTGTGGCCTGCCCTAGGTGATCCTACTTTAGCAGGGAGATTGGACTAGATGATCCCTAGAGGGCCCTTCCAACCCCTGCCATTCTGTCATTCTGTGATTCTGTAGTTCTGTCATTTAGGCAAGATTCTTAATTTGTACGGGTAGAGAAATCACTGTCTTCATGACTTGTCCTATCTGAAGACAAGCATCAAAAATAGACCAATATTGCCCCATGGAGGTGGTTTTTTTTCCCCGTCTACTGTCTATAAAATATCTAGGGCATCCAGATCCATTTTAGATATCTAACACATAGACTTCTGAAGTGGGGTAAGGTGAAGATACTCACAGGTCCCTGAGGGCATTGACTGGTATCACAACCTCTCCTCTTTACCCAGGGGTTGGTGCTGTGCTCAAGGCAAGCCCTGTCATAGTGCAGCAGAACCTGGGGTCTGGTTGCTGTCTTTGACCACATCATGTCCCAGAGATGCCTGTACCTGGCCATGTCTCATCCCCACACTGGCCCTCCATGGCATCACCTTGGACATGTCCATAGCCACAAACTTATCTGGCCATCTTTGGGCTGTGACTGACACCATTCACCATCCCAGTCCCCTATCTGCTCTTCTCACTGGGATGATGATGTGTAAGGGTCCTGTACACCTGTCTTCAGTTTCCAAAACACAGTCATAAATGTGTGCAATGCAAAACCACCATTCATACAATGTAAGGAAAAGCACAACTATTGTAATGCTAAAATATTTTAAAAATCGTATACCTTTATTTCAAAGATTTTAGGAAAAGATTAGAAATTTTGGATGTCAGATACAACTTAAATATTCCTGATTAGAAATTTGCTTAATCTTGTTCTTGGGAAATCTGGCCCTTGAACATGTAACAGAAGTTGGACATCCAAAATCAATTCACTGTAGGCATTCAGTAATTTCTGAAAATTTTTGGCCTATGGATACAGAGAAAGAAAGTTACTAGTAGTTGCAAGTGGTTAATATCTCTGAAAAAAATGAACTGCTGAGGCCAGTGCTTAAATATGAATTTCTGTTCCTAAATTTAGACAGCCATTTTGGAAAATGTTGGCTAATATCCATATGACCTAAATAAGTGTCCTGATTTTCAGACATGTTGAGACTTTCAGCTCTCATTAAAATCAATACCTTGAATAATAACTGCTACTGTGTTGTAGAATTATTTTGGATACTGAAATATGTATTTGTGTCTTTAAACCTAAGGCAGATAATCATGCTCTTATGTGTGCTATTTATTTGCAGGCATGTGAATGTGTGGGTTTTTGTCTTGAAGGACTTAGACTATGACTTACTAAATATATATGAATTGAATCTAATCAGAAAGAGATGAGAAACTGTATGGGATGGAACTTCAATTTTCCTTCTTGTATACCCCAAAAAATGCTAAACAAAGTTTTCAGATTATTTAGAAACTTTCCTGTTTCTGTAAACAAGAGCTTCACTGTCTCTTTCTTTAAATGAAATAGAGGGACGAAGTGGAACCTTCCTTTCTCAAAAAGCTTTTACTCACTTGCTATATATCGTATACAGTTAGAAGTCCTGACAGTACTAGTTGTGTGTATAAACAATGGAAACAGCATAGAATGGACATTAGGAAGCGTTTCTTTACTGAGAAGATGGCTGAACACTGGAACAAAAAAAAGTGCTTCCTGGAGAGGTGGTTGATGCCTCAAGCTTGTCAATATTTAAGAGGCATTTGGACAATGACCTTAATAACATGGTTTAACCTTTGGTCAGTCCTGAATTGGTCGGACAGTTGGGCTAGACGATCATTGGAGATTCCTTCCAACTGAAATAGTCTGGTTCTATTCTATTCTAACAGCAGATTAAAAGAAAATGCCTATCTTTGTAATCTAACTTTACTTTTTAGTTCATTATCTACATGAAAAAAGAACCACTTAAATTTACCATGATTTTATAAGACTAAGTGGAATTCTGAAGTTGAAATGCTGAGATACACTTCTTGTTAAAATGCAGACATGAGCAGTGACACTTTAATATTTGTAATATTCAATTTTTGCTAGATAAACACTAAAAGAAACCAGAAGACAAAAACATCTGCTACAGCCTAGGGACACACAGTGAAGCTGCTCACTGTTACTGCTGGCACAACAACTAATCATACAGACGTTGTTAAAACAAAGATTGTTTTTTAATCCTATAGAAGCATAGTATAATAAAAGCTTAAATAGCCTGCAAACATATTTGACATTGACATACAGTGCCAATAAATAAGAGCTGTACAATAGACTGTGAGCTGCAGATGGATGAGCAGAAACAGAACTTGTTGCAGTTTTCTATCAGCCACCTGCTATTTTTGAAGCAAGAAACAATAAAAATGACCTAGTGTTTTATTTTCTGTGGCAAAAGAAGTCTTCTTTAGATTTTTTTAAAACAAATACATTCTAGGGAAGTGAATATTTATACTGTTTGCACCTTATGGAGCTCAGGCGGATTAGAAATTGTGCTGCATCAACTTTGATTCAAAAGGTCCTTGAAGCCAAGCTGTGGGTATAATCTAGCACTGTTGGAGGATTAGCTATTTTGAACAATAATGAATACCCTGTCCTTTATCATTAAATTTGATTATGTTCACCACTCCATGACAGAGCCTATAACTGGTATGCACATATTGTATATGCGGACAGAAATGAATTATTTTCGTTAAATACTTGGGACTGATCAAACAGATTTTCCTCAGTGACAGCGACTAACTATGTTTGCATACATTCATTCCAAGATTTCATGTTAAGGCATCCTGATTACAGTAATTTCCACAATTGCCACTTGGAAAGTTAATGATATTTCCAGTAGTTTACAGGAGAGATAGGCACTTCTTAAATGAAATGTTTTTACTGGCGTGAAACTGAGTTATTCAACAGTACCCCTAGGACACTTTTCTCAATGATGTAACATATTAGCAGCTTCAATTGATATAAGTACAAATATCAGAAAACTTCAGTTGGGATAGTCATGAAATTAATTCTGTGGGAACTAAGAAGAAAACCTGCCTTAATTTTCAATAAACTGAGAAAAGAACACTCTCTCCTACTCCTTCCAATAATCTGCTTTGACCCTGCACAAACGAAAAATCAAAGATGGGTTATTTCTACTGTATAAAAATATCATAGGTTTTGGGGTGTTTTTTGTTCTTGTTTTGCTTTGTCTTTTTTTTTTGGATGGAGTGAGGAAAAATGCGTGCAAAACGTTTTACCAAACCCCTGCTAAGGGATTCCAGTACCTATGCTAAGTACTTTCCAATGAGTATGATTTTTGCCTTGGTGAGAATTAGGAAGTAGTCAGTCTTGCAGATATAGGCTTTTGGCTGGACACTGAAGACCTTGATCATCTCATAGGAGCATCCCGGGTCCTGCATGGGTAAGATTTGTATCCTTTGGCAGTGCAGGGGACACGCACACCTGGGAGAATTCTGGCTGAGCAAGAATAAATGAACAGGAATACTGCCCCTCTTGTGAACCCCAGAGAAAAGGCTATTTTAAGCTTTATGTTCTGTAGAGCACTCTGTGTTCTGCCTCTGTCTGATAGCTTTCTTTGCAGGTCCCTATCTCTTTTTAAAATCAGTGATAAAGCATGTAAGCATGTAATGCTTTCCACTGAATCGCGGTGAATTACACAGGCAGTGGGAACCAAGTCCTGTAGGACCATATGCACTGCTCTTAATGTAGCATAAAACACGGTGAAATCTTATGGTACTGATGACCATGGATTCAACTCTTTTTGGTTTTGTTTTTCTTTTTTTTTTCTTTTAATGGTAACAGTAGTAGCAAAAAATTCTAAGATTGCTAGTTAATGAAGCATTAAAATAATTTTGCACAGCAAATAAATTTCTTTTTGCTTTCAAATTCTGAGATATTTAGACCATTTTATTATATAAACCGATGAATCAAATCGTTCAAGGTCACTGCCTGTTGTTTTATTCAGACAAATGTGTTTAGTGTTTAAATCATAGTGACACTAGAGGAAGTTGACTGCACTTCTTTCTTTCGCTGTCAAAACCTGGAATGAAACACACAAAGAGAACAGAGAAGATTTACTCTCCAAATGTCCTCTAAGAACTTTGTATTTTGTCATTATGACTGTTATAACTGCCTTGGAAATTTTGAAGAAGAAAAAAAATATGAGTCAAGGTCATCTCTCCATTTTGCTGGCTTGTAATGTGTTGAAATTGGTCATTCTGGATGGCGTTTATGTAGGAATTCAGACCTGTCAAAGGGTTCTTGCTGATTGAGTGAGTCTAATAGGAAAGGAATTTTAAATGGAAGTACAAGGCAATACATTCAATTGGTTTCACTCTAATCTGTAGCATGAGAGTGAGGCATGCATTCGCCTTTCTCTTTCATGCAATTGGAACTTAAGCGTATGGATAGCAGGTCTGGTTGATTGTGAATCAGTTCCACTCTGCACTGAATTTAATCAGAATTAGAGCTCTTAGAGACTGATATGGCTGAGAAATACATAGAGATTCAGCGGGACTGTGAATTTCCTGGTGCCTGTCTGCTGAGTGGGTCTACAAAATAAGAATAAAAGCCACCTTCCTCCTTTGTGCCCAATAGTCAAATATATTCCCAATTATTGCATTCTTTCAAGTACCAGGATCATTCCTTTCTCATGTTTCTGTGAGTGCACATCACCTTCAAAAGCAAATAGACTTACGGCCAAAAGATCACTTAAAAAGTGGGTGCTACAATAGACATTTCTGAAGGTGCCTTTGTCCTGTTCAGAGACGCAATGGATTTGCGTGAAACTCAGTCTTTGCTCTAAGCAATGGAGTATACGAAAATGGATTGCTTGGAAGTATTTCCAGGGCAGTAGAAACAATTATTCTTCATCTCCAAGCTCCACTTTCCTAACAGAAATGGAAAAAAAAGTCAGTAGGTTAGTTTTGTGACCGATATCACTTAGCCTAGCTCCACTGACTACTACAACATTACAATGACTTAAGCTTATCACACACACTTCTTTTCAGAAGTCATCTTGTGTGTGTGATGTGAAATTGTGTACCATGCAGTGCATCACGCCAACTATTCTGGAGTGCCTTTATCGTCTCCTAAACACACCAAAACACATTTCCTGAGAGGACTTTAGACTAGGTTTGAAGGGGGAAGGGGATAAAACCAGTCTCACTGGAAATGAGCCTAGGAGCGGCATGTCAATGTTGAGGGTGAAATCAATAGCCCAACTCAATGGCATCAATTCCAGTGCATGCAGCATGGCCAACAAGCAAGAGGAGCTGGAAGAGTACAGGGGCCTAATTAGGTCATGCAGAGTGAACATCAGAAAGGCAAAAGTCCAGCTAGAACTCAATCTGGCCACGGTTGTAAGAGATAATAAAAAAGGCTTGTACAAATACATTATTAAAAAAGAGAGAGCCAAGGAGAATTTCCACCCTTTACTGGATGCTGGGGGAGAACACTGCCACCAAGGATGCGGAAAAGGCTGAGGTACTGAATGCCTTCTTTGCCTCAGTCTTTAACAGCTGGACCAGTTATCCTCAGGGTATTCATCCCCCTGAGCTGGAAGACAGGGATGGAGAGCACAATAAATCCCCCTTATTTGAGGAGGAAGTAGTGATTGACCTGCTGCGCAAACTGGACACTCACAAGTCTATGAAGCTGGATGGGAGGTAAGAGAAAAGTTCTGGAGAGAGAAAGACTTTCCCTTAGTAGTGGAGGACCAAATTAGAGACCACTTAGCCAAATTGAATAGTCATAAAACAATGGGACTCAATGGGATGCATCCACGAGTACTGAGAGCACTGGAAAATGTTATTGCTGTGCCACTCTGCGTCATCTTTGAAAGCTTATGGAGAACAGAACAGCTGCCTGAGGACTGCGGGAAGACCAGTGTCACTGCAGTCTTTAAAAAGGACAAGCAAGATTACCCAGGAAACTACAGACAGATTAGTCTCACCTCCGTCCCTGGAGAGCTGATGGAACAAATCATTCTGGATGTGGTCTTAAAACACGTGGAAGAAAAGAAAGTTATATAGAGAGAGATCAACATGGATTCACCAAGGGGAAACCATGTTTGACCGATCTGATAATCTTCTATGATGTTATAATATGCTAGTTAGAGAAGGGGAGAGCAGTTGATGTCATCTACCTTGACTTCAGCAAGGCTTTTGACACTATCTCTCATAACACCCTCATTAGTAAACTCATGAAGTGTGGGTTAGATGAGGGGACAGTGAGATGGATTGAGAACTGGTTAAGTGACAGAGCTTAGAAGGTGCAGGGTTGACTAGGTTCCTGCACTGACAGTGGGGTTAGACTAGATAATCTTTTGAGGTCCCTTCCAACCCCTAACATTCTGTGATTCTGTGATTCTGTGATTCTATGATTCTGTGACTTGGAGGCCAGCGGTGTTCCCCAGGGGCCAGTACTGGGTCTGATTTAATTTAAGATATTTATCAGTGACCTAGGAGAGGGCACAGAGTGTACTGTCAACAAGTTGCTGATGATATGAAACTGGGAGGAGTAGCTGACACACCAGAAGGCTGTGCCATGCAGCATGACCTGGACAGGCTGGAGTGTTGGGTGGAGTGGGACCTAATGAAATTTAACAAGGACAAGTGTAGAGTCCTGCACCTGGGGAAGAGTAACCCCCTGCACCAGTACAGGTTAGGGGTTGACCTGCTGGAAAACAGCTCTATGGAGAAGGACCTGGGAGTCCTGATGGACAGTAAGTTAACCATGAGCCAGCAATGTGGTCTTGTTACCAAGAAGGCAAATGGTATCCTGGGATGCACTGAGAAGAGTGTGGCCAGTAGGTCAGGGGAGGTTATCCCCCCCCTCTATTCTGCCCTGGTGAGGCCAGATCTGGAATACTGTGTCCGGTTCTGGGCTTCTCAGTTCAAGAGAGACAGTGAACTACTGGAGAGAGACCAATGGAGGGCAACAAAGATGATTGTAGGACAGAAGCATCTCTCTTATGAGGGAAGGTTGAGAAAGCTGGGACTATTTAGCTTGGAGAATACTGAGAATAGACCTTATCAATATCTATAAATATCTAAAAGGTGGTCGCAAGGAGGACGGAGCCACTCTTCAGTGGTGCCCAGTTACAGGACAGGGGGCAATGAGCACAAGCTGGAACACAGGAGGTTTCATCTAAATGTGAGGAAAAACTTTACTGTAAGAGTGACAAAGCACTGGAACAGTCTGCCCAGGGAGGTTGTGGAGTCTCCTCTAGAGATATTCAAAACCCACCTGTATGCAATCTTGCGTAATGTGCTCTAGGCAAACTTGCTTTGATGGGGGTGTTGAACTAGATGATCCCTAGAGGTCCCTTCCAACTCCGATGATTCTGTGATTTTTGAGGTGATATTCATTTGACTATTTAGAGGTGGCTACACCTGGACTAGATTTCTTTTATAGTAACTGCAAAGAAAGCAACACTTCTGAACATAATCCAATTCATCAATAAGTATACTGGTCAAATACATAAATTAAGCCAGATCAAAAAAACTTTACTATAAGTGACCTAGTGTAAACATAAATTTATTTCTGGTCTATCCTCTATATGTATTGAAGCACATGTTCTGTTTGAAAAATGCACCTCAATTATTATTAAAAATTCTGGAGGTTTGACCTTGATAAGTCTGATCGATTTTTGACGCTGTCTCTGCTCTGAGCAGGTAATTGGACCTAATGACCCCACCCTTTCAAAGCAAATTTTTCTATGCTTCTAATAAGAACCATAGAATTGATTTATAAAAATTTGGACATTCAAAATAAAATTGTTAAATACAATTCAGATTGCTCCTTTCATCTGATATCTTTACAAAGTCATCTTTCAAATTAAAGTATTTTAAAATTTGTAGGCTAAGAAGCTATTATGATCAGCCAGTAGGTTTGACCAGCCAGGTTTGCTTTGTAAAGTACTTCCATGGTTGCAGATCATGAATACTGTTATAAGGAAAACCCTGTTGACACCATGTTATTCAAGTCCTATATTCACCCTACCATGGTAATCATACTGGGCCTGGGTCTAAACTTCTCCCTGGGGAAAAAATTCTCTTGAAAGAAGGAAAAGCTGCTGATCTTTATCCTTTAAGAGATTGTATTGTCAAAATAATCTCATGCTCCTGGAAACAGCCTGAACAGAGCCTATGAAGAGTTTCAAAATACATGATTAATTCAACTTTAGAGATTTTAGCTGCTTGCTTACTCATACCAGAGCACCATACCAGCTAGTAGATTAAAAGCTGGGTTTCTTTGTCTCTGTTAACATGACTGGGTAGGTCGAGGGATATGCAGTAATAAATAGAGGGACACTGCTAGCGAACATGTAGTTCATGCTAATCCTGGTGGTGTGCGTCGGCCTGGGTTCCTAAAATGTATTGGTGGAGGACAAAGTAGGTGTTACCTGTGACTTGGTCACCTTTCAGGTCTTCTGGAGGCTAAACTGAGGGTAATACAACTCTAATCTACCTTCACACTTTTTCAAATTCTCTCAGCTGTAAGGCAACAGATGAAATCAGATAATGAAAGCAACAAGGTACCAGTTCTGCCTGAATTTATGATTAGAAGCTTTTTTTAAGATATGGCTGCTGGAGTAGCTGTATAAAGCATGCCTTCCCAAACAAAAAACAAATCCAAGCCCCTGAATATTAACCAAGAAACAAATTGCAGTATCGGCAAATCCTCCCTTAGTGCCTTCATTGGCATGATTAATATTTGTCTCTTGAGATATGAGAAAAAAGCCAACAAATATCAGGTTGGATCACTAGATTCAAAGCCCTAAATACTCTTGGTGATGTTCCACATCATGTGCTATGGATGATACTGAAGGTTTTCTGAGTGACTACTTCTGTAAATTCTTTAATCCATGTACTACCAAAACTGCAGTACTGCTAAAACAGCTTTAGGTGGGGAATTTTGCTAGTAGAAATAATTTTACTGAGTTTAGGTACAAAAGATTTTGATGACTGAGTCTGAATTACTCACCTGAAGCTCCTTTCAATGGTTTTTTTTTTTGAGATTCAGTTTCAGAATGGCATGAACAGCTTGAATCGGTGGCCTACATATAAGCACTTAGTGCCCTTTGAGATGTGTGTCTTGCCAGGGCACATATCTACCGGTCATTTGAGAGATTTCCATCACTTTGTGGGTGTTCCGTATATTTCTGGAGAGTTCAGGTGGCACTGGACTTTTGTTTATGGGGAGTTAAAACAAACCCCATACCTCATGTCTGACATAAAAAGAACCAAGAATTAAAAGGTAAAATATTGGTGTCAATCTGATGTCTAAATTGAGGATAAAAATAATCCCAAATAGCCCCATACCTTCTAGAAGACGCCTAAGTAATACCCTGATCTGAAAACTAAGCCTTTTGAGTGAGGATTTGTTTTAATTGATAGTGTCTTGGCAATATCCTTTTAAAAATCTAAATGCTATTGATTAGAGTGGATTTAATTTATCACTAGTGCAACATAATTCTTTTCAAATGATCCCCTGCTGTTCCCTCAGGAGCCTGACAAGCCTGCTGACAGAAAATCGTTTAGTTGAGAAAGCGAATATTTAGTATTGCCTAAAGACTTAGCGCAGGTATTTATTTTAATACACATTTTTAATGCTGAGAGTAGTTGACAAAGGGGATTGAAAGCAATGTTAAGGCTGCCAAATCTGGGGTGAATATGAGAAAAAAGCATTTGCTTATTGACTTATATCTGAAGGTCTCATGCTGGGGAGAGGAGATAGGAAAGTTGAATTGTTAGTAATCGAACTTAGATGATTCCTTTTCAATTCTTTAATGCAATGGCATTTGATTCTCTCTCCTCTCCTGTTTGCTAGAACTACTGTAGCTCAGTCAGTATCAAAGAGCTGAAAAATCAATGCAAGGCACAATGTCTGTGAAAGGTCAGAAGTGAAATAGAGTTCAACCTAATATTTTGAAGTCCCATGGAAAGGATATTTCATAAAATATTAACAAATCAATTGAACTTTCATAAAACTTGAGTTTAGTATCAATACTGAACAGAAGATAACTTAGCAAGGGAGGAGATGTAAGTGGGATAGTCAGACTTCTACTGGAGTTTCCCTTGTCTCAAACAGTTTTTGTTGACCTGAATTGACTGGGGAAGAACACTGTCATGGAAAGACACCCCAACTTCCCTCCTGATAGAAATGTCTCTTTCTAATGTATTAGTTGTATGTGTGCTGCAGTAATTTAAAATACTACAGTCAGTATGAGAAGCGTTCCTGCTGTCTCACCTTCTTTCAGTTCTAATGAAGTACATCAGCCCAAGAACAGAAGATTGCATGCTTCTTAATCCATTGCTTACTTTTTCTTAAATAGATTATCTCATATTGCTCAAAACTAATACATTTGGTTGCTTCTCAAATGCAGCTCTGATTGTTAAGAAACTGACTAGATCAGAAAACGTTGCTTAATTTCAAAATTTTAAACCCTAATGGTCATTGCTATACATTTTTGTAGCCTTTAATTCATGGCAGTGTTTTTCACAAAGCACCCACATCTCTCTGGGTTGGATTTTATTCCTTTACTTATGCTGTTAGTCATGCTTACCATCACTTTTCTAAACTGAAACAGATACAGTATGTGATGCTGTGGGATTATTCACAGAATATGTTGTTCAAGGTGAGATAGAATGCCAGAGTCAAACCCAACTCCAAACCAGACTTTGCCTTATTATTGTTATCAGCAATCGTCATGTTTGTGTTTTCTTATTGTATTGATTAACAATTACAATCACTTGCTTATTACTTTTTTCCTAAAATTCAGTGGCTTATTGATGATACATTCAAAATTTGTTTTCTCTTAAATGCTCAAAGGAGATAAAGGACGATTAGGATGTCCCAATAGTCCAGATATTCCTCTGTGGTTCTTTTTAGGTACTTTTTTAGTGTGCTCTTCATCTTATGTTGATGTCCACAAATCAATATATATATATAGTATTTCAGAAAACATAGAGTAGGCAACAAAACAGTAGTAAATGTGATTGAAATAAGATATAAAATGGAGAATTAACTAATAGTTTAATTTAATTTATACTCTGGAGTTGTCATTAAAGGAGAGAATATTTCAACCATTAGTGAACAAGCAAATATTCGCTATATTTTAATAAGGAAAGTGATTCTTCACTTCCAGAATGATACTGATTTCTCTATCGTTTTTTTTTTTTTTTTTTTTTTTTTTTTTTTTTTTTTTTAAGTCTTCCAAGTCCTGGAATCTACATGGTAGAATTAGGTGATTCTATTTGAGAAATTTAAATCCTAAAGCTAGATCAAGGATCAGATTACAGTGCCTTTCTGGATTACTTTCCTGGAGGTATTTAGAAAAGCATCCTTGAAGAGATGGGATACTGTAACCAGAAGCAGATATTATGGAGCAACTAGTACATTTACTCTGAAGGGGGATGGTGGCTGCAGCCAGTCTGTAGGAGGAGGAAAAGCACAGCTGCTTTCCAAGAAGGCAAGTCAGTGAGAAGGCTGCTGTTGTATGCATCCTGCTTACATAACACTGCACTATGTAAGAGCAGCCTGCAACGTTCTGCCCTGCTGTGAAACTGAATTTCATGCTTTTAATTAGCTTGAGATACCAATCATTTCAAACTATAGAAGCAAAATGATGAGAGATATGCCATTTTCTGCAGACAATCATTCTGCTTCAAATAGCTCTACTTTTAGTGAAAATGCTTGGAATCTGTCTTATGTTAGGTGAAGTTGTGTAACTGGAATACCTACCTATGTTTGTGATCATTAGCCTGGAGTGGAAAGAAAATGGAAGTCCTGTCACAAGCATATACCATAAACAAGGACATCATAAAGATGGTTGACTCTCCTCACAGATAAATCTCAGATACACTTGTCTTAAGCTCCTTTGCATAATCAGCTAAGATATTAACTTAGAAGATAGCACCATCTATTGAGGATTTACAATAATTTTATGATTTAAAAATATGATTTGCTGACTCACTTTTGTAGGCACTACAAATCTAAATATGTATTAAGATCACAATTTTAGCATTGTATCTGACATCTGCTTGTAATTTGTTATCAATGATGAATGAAGACTACCTGTTTTCCATACTGGCCAGCAGAAACGCTTCTTTAAGGATCTCTCTCTATTTTTATTTTTTTTTTTTCCTTTTAAGAAAGTTATTTTCCACTTCCTACACTTTGGATGGACAAACAGAGCAGTCCATGAAGTTATTTTTCACTCCTTTTATAACATAACATGACTCAACCAGCACTTTATTTTTATAAATGCATAATCTTTAGTTGTAGCAGTCTTGCGGTAGCCACAGACAGCAGTGTGTTCTCTTTGGTTTTGAATGGTTCCTAATGTTTGTGTTAAAATTCTAACAGATTTGTAGTCAAGACTTTCAAAAGCGTGGAGTGATTAGTGATGCTGGAATTAAGTGTTCATATTTAAAAATTCTTTACAAGAAATCACTAGAATAACTTGTATATGAGAATGATTGATATTGTTGAGGTCAAGCGTAGGGTTTAGAAGATGTGGGTAAAATCTTGTCCCTCAGGCTTTCACTGGTGATTTCTGAGAAGTTACTTTAGCTTCTTATCTATAAAATGGAGCTAGGAAGTTGGAGAGAGTTCTCACAGACCTTGTATTTCCATACTGTCTAGGCTGTTCAGGGCAGAGATACAGCATTTCACTGGTCTTCAAAATGATCTGCCCTTGAATTTGTTGGGCCTCTTGGTAAGAAAGTGACTGATGTAGCACATGGTTTATGTGAGTTTACTTCTTCCAAATATGATATTTTTCTTAAATTTTAGTAGGTTTGCTTTTATAAAACATATTTACCTGCGTTGTCTTTATTGAACAGCAAAGCAAGTCTAAAATACAATTTTGCTTTCAGCATTAATTTTAAAGAAATTCCAATCTTCTCTGCCACACACAGCATCCTTTCCTGCAAGCTCCTACTTATCTCTTGAGCCAACTCAATTTTGGGGTCACATTGGGAGCAAGAAGGCATTCCAGGAGCTGCTTTTTAAGCAGCCCGTTAAACTAGATGGAGGCTTGAACCTATTTCCCTCATGAGCGTGGAGCTCTCTCTTGCTGGATATTACTAATCTCACAGACTAAGAAAACTATCTCAGGACTCATTATGATATTGATGAGAAGGAACATTGTTAAACTAAATGTGAGTGCAATCAGCAGCAACTTCCAAAAGTTTATTCCATCCACAACAGGGTCTCCTGACCTTGTCTTAATACATGTGAAATGCACTGTGATATAGCCAACCAGTGTAAATGCTTTTATTTTTATAGAAGGACATTAATCAGCATTTGCAGACAGTCTGTTTTGTATAAGTCTTCCAAATGCTGCTTCTATAGCATTGCTTTTGTTAAAGAAATAAAAGCAGCAAGTACAATTTCTGCATGTTGTTCTGCAAAGCAGGCACATCTGAAATTTATTCTGGGCTAGGAGAAACCTGTTGTCAGATATTCCTGTAAAATATTTGCAGTATGCCATGGCTGTTTTATCTTTTTTTTTTTTTCTTTTCTGGACACTGAAGTTCACCAAGTGTAAAAAATGAAAGCACACTGCAAGAGACAAACAGCTACTATTTTTTTTAGACGTCTCAAACCAAATCTAAAACTTCTGGAAAAATGCTTACTAGGAAGCTGTGAGTAGAAATGTTAGTTATTCAGTGTTCTGTGCCATTTCTTGCCTATTTCCCATTCCTTTTGTCCAGTTTCCCCTCTCTCCTCCTGAACCATCTCATCATTTTAATGATCTGGAGAGAGTGAGTACAACTGCCAGGAAGTTCAGAGAAGTTTTCCTAGCTATACTTGGGATGTAATACACAGCATATATAAGCCTGAGTATTTACACATTTTGAAGTGTGAAAGGTTGACTGTGAGACCCTTTGTTTTTTAAGCCAACAAAGCTGAAATTTCCAGCCACATGCCAAAAGAAACAACATTGTTTTGACACTGCAACAGTACATACTTGAGGTCTTTTATAGACATTCATTTCGCTTCAATTTTGTCAGAATCTCATATCCTAACAATAGATAAAGGCAATCCCACATGCTTGTATCGGTACTAAAGTTTCACTAGGTTCAATATCTCTACATGGCAAAGCACTTAAAATGCAGAACTGTCCTGGAGACAAACACAGCTTTTGGTCGCTTCCAAGACATGCTACTTGTTTTGATTTTAGCATCTGTTGCTATTCATCACAACACTTAAGGACATCATTACAGCTTTATATGTTTCTAAGTACAAGTCTGAGCAGAATGAACTGAAGGGTGTAATTCAGAGACTAGGTGAATCCAGGCCTAGCTGAATCTAGGTGTAAACAATAAATCAGTTTGGTGTATTACCTAACGAGATAGCTTTATCCGTTGCCTTGCTCTAAACAAATTTTGGTCTCTCCCCCTCAGACCTTGAATTTCATGCCTGACTTTTGTGCTGTTTTAAGTAACTTAAAAGAATTTACTTGGATTTTTAGCTGGGCTGTGATCCTAAAAAGGAACATTATTAAATACTTGATCTAGCAGAACTATGAGAATACCCATTTCCTGTTGTTAATTAACAACATTCTTGAGGAATTTTAATTGTCTCTCGACTATGTGTGTAAACATCTGCATGTGGTGCATGGGAGGAGAGTCTCATGGCTGGGAGATTTATCCAAGAGTCCCATACCTCTTTGCTCTCACTCTACTAAAGAATTTCTCTGTGACTTTGGGAAAATTGCCTCCCTGTACTTCAGTTTATCTATAAAGCCTAAGGTTTATGAAGATAATGAAGATGCAGTGGTCATTAAAGATTTCTTGTAATATAAGAATCACAAGTTCAAATAAAAGGCAGCAGATTTAAAATTAAGCAAAAGGAAGCACTCAGTTAAGATGTAGAAACCTTTGCCACAAAATGTTATGAACTTAGATGAGTTCCAGAAGTGACTGGGCAAATTTATGGTTCATTAAAGTCTATTAAGATCAGATTTGTTGGTATGGCTTCAGATTTAGTATATTCTTTCACAACAGATCAACAGAAGCTGGGTAACAAGAGCAGGAAAGAGACCACTCGATGTTTCCTTCCTCCTTAATTTCTTTCGCTTCTTCTGACCACAGTCAAATTCACTCTGGTCTGACCTGCAGTGCCTGTCCTTATGCCCCTATGCTATTTCTTTTAAGAATAAAATTTCAGAGACAGGAATCTAGCTTTCTTCCTCTCAGTTTTTTCTATCTACCTTGTTCTGCCTTCAGTCTGCTAGAACTTATGACTGCCTGACTTGGCATACTGTGAGCAGTGCTATTAAATTAAATGGGCTTCTTACTGTGGGTAGTTATCACACACACATGTTGTGGTTGGCCTGAGGTGCTAGCTGGGAAGACAGGCTGCAGTTCTTAAAAAAAACACAGACTGTCTTCTGCTATTTTTATTCTCACAGGCCCCCCAGAATACTGGAGCCTTGAGTCAGGCTGGGACCTCTTGATGCTACTTTGATATCAACAATTAAAGTTAATGATAACCAATAACAATGGGATAATTAACTGTATTAGAGAAAATGTATTGTCACTGGGTAATAGCATCATTTTATCTCTCACTTTTAAAAAGAAAGCTTGATATATGTATTAACTTTTCTGATCCTTATTTATTAGGGGAAGACTTATTCTCATTTACTACAAAAGTGAAATACATTGAAACATAGAATTGAGAGAGACGTGTTAGGCACAGTCCCCTGGTGTTTCAAGTAAATGTTTCATTACGTCTTTTATAAACTGATTAAGATAGGCTGCTTCCACCCGCTATTCCTCCTTGAGGGATGTTCTAGAGTCTCATTTTTCTCCTGGTTCAAGTCTTCTAGAGCATATTAATACCATTTTCTTTAGTGCTAACATTGTGTCTTTGCTTAAATAGTTCTTTTCTAGTGTTTATGTCTCTGATATACTTATGAAGAGTACTCATTTCCCTTCTCAAGCCTTATTCCGTTAGGCTAAACACGTCAAGCGTATCTAGTATTCACTAAAGAGATGGTCTCTCTGTTCCCTGTTACCCCTGTCTAAGCCTGGCCCTATTTGAATTTTCTTTACTAAACATTTTGCATACTCTTCCAGATGAGATTTCATTAATTCATCATTCACCTACCCTTGGGGATATATCACTATTATGGAGGGAAATTCTATCCTAGTAGTTTTAGGGGCTGCATAAAAGACTACTGACTGTTAGATATACTTCACTTATACAGCTAACGCATTTATATTTTCTAGGCTCATCAGATCACTGGCATGTGGACATTCTGTGAAGAATAGATATACCAAGGTCTTGCTCTGCAATTTACAACTGATGAGCACCCATTATGTAGTTGAAGTTCAAGTGAACTCTCTAAGGGAATGACCTCACTCTTGGTATTATTAGATTTCTTCTAATAACTATTACTCTAGTTGGCACAGTCACAATGCTATTTCATGAGTAGCATAATTCTATATTGATAGCAGCCCCCAAGTTTCGTGACTATATCTAACAAATTTTTAAATGAAAATTTTATTTAATACCTTATATAAGTATTTTTTCATGGTTAGTTCTTATTAGAAACAAAACAATTTAATATTATTTTTCAGAGTAATCCTTGAGGAACTGTACTAGTAACTCACTTCAACCAACATGTGATTATTTCCTTTCCTAGCTCTTTTCTCATATTGCTTGGAAATGCTTTACTCAGCTTCAGCTGGATGGGATTTATATCTCTTCTCTGTCTTGATAGTTATTTTATCCAAGAAATGTAGAACAGTCTTGAATAGTGTACTATTGATAAAACTCTGTTGTGTTGTGTCCTCCTTCTACTACTGTGTCGTTAATTATTTTGTCTTAGAAAACTGTGTGAAAGTCTTGCTTATTATTGAGCCTAACTAACAGACCTCTGGGTACCCCTTTCACTCCCTTCCTCCACTGTCACCTTATGTCTGGACATAGCATTTATGGAACTAATATTAGTCACATGAGGAACTTTTATTAAACATAACTATGGATGACCAACGACTAGTCTATCACACAAGAACAGGTAATATAAGAAATTGCTGAAGAGCATGCTAAATATCTGATCTTCATATTATATTGCATGATAAAATTACATATGTTAACAGCTTAAGGCATCAGTGCTTAAATCTTGCTAGAATCTGCTGTGAGTAGACCATGATACTTATAAAATTCCTTAGGATTTGGTTAACTGAAAGGGGCTTTTTAATATTTTGAAGAGATCAGCAGGACCTGACAACTCCTAGGGCTTTAAAACAATATTTTAAAAAAGTATGAGATTTCCTCCTGGATAACAGAAGTTAAAGCATCCTAAGGACACTGGAATGGGGGTAAATCTAGTGCACAGAAATCTTATTCCTAATATCTGCTAGCCTGACCAGGATAAAACAATAAGACACCATGGAAAATGTTAACTTTAAAATGTCAAGCTGTTGATTTCTTCCTTGCTTATGGATGCTGTGAACTAAGATGCCAGCAATGTGGTGCAAGTAAATGAAAATGTGATAGCCATGCAGCTTGCCAGGAATACAAACATGCTGGTAAATAAATCCTGTTGAAGAAATGTCTACAAATTGCTTCATCAAAACAAGCCAAGCTGTCAGATGTTCTCCTTATTTTCAGGACTCTTCTAGTATAAAAGATAAGCAAAGGACTGAATCCATGAAAGGCTACTGTACTTGATGACATTTTTTTTCAGATCTTCTCAATAATTCAGGATTAAAAGGAAATCTATAAGTGAGTTTTGTAGCAATTTACCCCATTGGTAAAAAAATCTCTTGATGATAAGACCATGACTGTTAAGGTATTCTTTATTTTAGAAGGAAAATGTTCAGACTATCTTTTGTTCAACCTCTAAGCAGTATATCCTCACTTAGTCCCTGGCACAAGTCACTAGCATGACTCTTCCTTTCAGTCACTTAAGCCAGGTTTAAATGACCTCTCTATATAGAATTTCACTTTGGTTAATGCCATCAAATTCTTGCACTGACCACATCCATGAAAACTGGTTACCTAAAGAAATTAAAGACTGATGTTCTTTAACTTCTCTTCACATATGTTTCTGCCTGTCAGAAAGCTGTCAAGCATCATTGTTGCATGTAGTGATGGATAAATTTGGTAAGAAATTAATCCCCTTGCCTTCTAGCTGGTCCTGAGATTAGAAGGGCTAAGGGCAGCTGGACTTATCTCTTAATAGACCTGCCAATTATTGTCATGACTATAGACTTGAAACCAGATGCATGAACAACCTGTCTACTGTAGATCTAACTGCATTCAAATGAAGCAGTCAGGGGCATGAATAGCACGGTTTATTCATATGCAATATATATAGATTCTTTAAGATTGCCAGCAATAAATGCACTAAGCTGCAGACTAGCTATATAGGTTCAAAATATGATTTCAGTCACAAGCTTAATCTCCTGGGGAAGTACTCAGTGTAACTGAGGTCACAAATCTTGCTAAAAGGTGTCCATTTTGGGAAGGTGGAGGAGGACAAACCTGTCAATCTATCCTTACGATTTGCTGTTGAATTCTAATCCTTCAAATTAGGTCCTAAATAGAGATAACATTTATTCCTTGTTCACTGCTATTGTGCAAAGTGTGGGGGTGAGACGGTGGTCAAGCCATTGTTCCTGGTGGTCAGCATTTAGCACTGGCACAAAATATTTATGGCTTCCTTGGTAATTTCTGCGAGAAGCAGGTAACTGCTGCGAGAAGCAGGAGAACGGATGAGCAGAATAATGGGGCCACGTAGCCTTCACTCCACTCCACATTCCTCTCCGATGCCGTGATGTTGTTGTCCGACAAAGGTGGATTCGTTGCCCGATGTGCAATAGCCAAGAATCACACACTCAGGAGAGACATTGTTGTTTATTCCAAAGTTGTGCAAGCCGGGGTCCTTGGTGGATTTCCACAAATCAAGTGCACCATAAAGAAACTGTTCATGTTATATTTATATGCACAGTTAGTAACATTCTTCTCACTATGGCTGGTTAGTAATTAATAATATTGCTAAAATGAATCTAATTTGTTCAGGACAATAGTAATCATTATTTTAAACAGACATAATGAAAACAGTATAATCTCTAAGCATAGGTCCACATTTTCGCAGGATGTTTTCTTCTTCAAGGATGTCTGGCTCTGTTCTCAGGGTTTCACAGGTACCCAATTAATCATTTGGATAACTTCAAGCATGGTCCTCTTGCTTCAAACATCCTGCTTATCTAATGGCCTTATTAAGTCTGTAAGCACTATTTCACAAAACTTTTTAACTCTTTCTGTGTTTGCTTTCCTGTTTGGCGATGTGGATAACATCACAGACCACTGGATCTTCAGTCAGCCTCCATGTCTGTTCTAGTCACTAGGCGTTTATCAGCAGCGTTGAGCTTTGCAATTTTCAATTGTTTTGTGCTTCTGACAATCATAAATTGTTATTCTGTCCCTTTCTATTACTGAACACTATGTCCAAATCTATGTCTGTACTGACTACCAGTTCAGCCTCACAGGAACATTCAAAGGTAGAGTTTGTCTTATGAATACATTTCAATCTTTATTCCTGTAGCATTCTATCTTCTACCACGCATAAATTCATTTAGATGAATGACATTAAACTTGAAGCTCAGACTCATCCTCTCTAAAAGTACAGGCAAAGAACAGGAGACTGAAACAAATAGCTTAGAGCTGTTGGAAATGTATTTCACTTCTGCAATCAAGAATTTATGTTACAGTGAAACTGCACATAGTGAGTGTCTTTCTTGTCAGATTAGTGAGTAACAATTTTCTAAGTCACCATGTGAAGAATTGTAACCTATAAAAGGCACCTGGAAAACACCTAATAAGTGACAGAAGTCTCTATAAATATAATTTGGGG
This sequence comes from Baryphthengus martii, assembly GCA_013396935.1. Lineage (NCBI taxonomy): Eukaryota > Metazoa > Chordata > Aves > Coraciiformes > Momotidae > Baryphthengus > Baryphthengus martii. The sequence continues at coordinate 3,278 of VWZK01017412.1, read as the reverse complement.
ATCAGCCAGCATTACCAAAGAGAGTGGCGAGTATACCCTTAGGCTGTCAACACAGGCATTGATTCTCTGACAGCAGAGGATTAGTTGTCTGGTGTAACAGCCCTAATGCAAAGCTAGTGGTGCTTTGAAGGAGATAAATAGGGCACTAAATTCTTCTTCAGTTCCCAACTTTGAGTACTGTTGCATACTCTGCAAGTAACTGTAAGATATGAAGTATCTGTAGTACAGAAATACTTGAAAATTACTGACAATAAAGGTTTGCCAAAGACATACAGTTGCATCACTTCATGACGTAATACCTAAGAAAACCTACCAGTTTGGATTTAGGATTATCAGAACACAAAAAATGACATTAAATGAGGCAACTTATCATATCACTGTCAAAAAGCTTACTGCGAACTTCACAGAAGATTTGGATTCCCCTTAGCTCCAAGATGGACATCTTGCCTCAGCACCTGAGCAATTCACAGTAGATGCAGATTTCTTTTATATAAATGGAGAATTTAGTTATTAATTTTCTGTAAATTTCAGACATGTCACAAATGTGGAAAACTTCAGACAATCAATCATCCTCTTAAAGATTGTACAGTACACTCTTACACTGCAGATCTAAAAGGGGCTCTTACGGCTTTCCTGGGCTCTTCTGAATATTTTAAACATTTTAGTATGAATTTAGAATTTGTTTGAATTTTTTTTTCAATTTGAAGTGCTATACAAAAACGTATAGAGTTAGAGCTAGATTGAGAACAAGATTGTGAGCAAGAGCAACAATGAAAGAGAAAGACCCTGTTTACCAGTCTCTGATGCTGCTCCCAGCTTACATAGTAAAGGTTGTGTAAGTGTAGAAAGAGGTCTCAAGAGGCTCCTAATTTATCCCTGCTTAGACAGGATTCAATACCCCTTCCTCGAGGCTGATAAGTGACTCTGTAGTATGTTCATTAAAGCTTCAGGTGGCAAGGAGCTGGTAGAGAGCTTTGCCTATTATCTAACTTGAAACACTATGTGAAAATTCAGAGGTTTATTTCTTGTCAAACCTACAATAGATACAGAGGAAAAATTATCACTGCCTTCCTCCTAACAGGTTTTTACACAGTAAGAAGTCTGATATCGTTTCAACACTTTCCATTTGCTGGCAAAATCAAGGCTGATTCTTTCAGCCTTTGTTTATAGGTCACATTTCCTAAAGTTTTTGGCATTGTTTCTCTCCTGACTGTATCCATATTGTCTGCATTTTCCCTAGTGTGTGGCTGACAAGAGAACACTGTCTTACAGAACTTGGGATAACCACACATCTTCAATGTACTTTCTGAATACTGCTGGGACGGAGAAAATTTTTGCAATGGCAGGTCATTGTCAGCTGATTGAATTTATGGTCCACTATGACCCTGCTGACAGATTTATTAAAAATTTTTGCTGCAGAAGACAGATCTCTCCAAACTGTGAATCAGAAGATCATCTTTGTCCCAAAGTGCTTTTTGCTTCACCCTCTGTGGGATAATTCCTGTTTTCTTACAGTCTTCTCCACTTCCTCCCATTATTCTCACTAAAATCTGAACTAAATCGCATTTTGCATTGTATAATTCCCAGGCTATCTTTAACATTTACTTGTAACATGCTTGTCTTTTTTAATTGTCATTTCTTTCATATAGAGAAGAAAAAGCTTTTTTTTTTGTTTTAATATTCTGTGAACGAATAAATCAGAGACTTGGCCTAAGTTAGATAAAGAGAAACATGACAGACATTGTTCACTAGATCACTTATTTTAGAGATTCTGATTTAAGAGAAACCAACTATATCTGTAGAAAAGGTTTGCATAACACATCAATGTTTCATATAAATATTTGTGGCATTTTCTAGAGTACTGTCAGGTAATTCATTAACTAAGAATCCATTAACTAGCATTAACTGTAATCTTTATGTAGTACTTTGTGATATGTGATTTACTGATCATTTTATTGCATACAGTTTAAATGTAGTAGATAACTTTTACCACACAAATCCATGTTCAATAAGAAATCATGGGGGTTTTATTAGTCATTTTGCAGCTCAGACCACTGCTGTATGAATGCAAACTTTCTACTTCAAACTTTAAGGTAGTTACATACATAAATATTAAACTTTCTAATAATTTCAGATATAAATTACAAAGTTCAGGCAATGTTATAATGCAGCTGTTGTGATTAGCATCAGCCTGTTAGAGAAACAGAGTAAATGTATGTATTAAAATAGTAATTTTCTGTAAATTACACTGGTCGAAGACAAGTCTTCTATTGTGAAACTGCCTTGTACTTGAAATTGTCCAAAATAGTGGAAGCATAGCTCAGTACATCCTGTAGTTCTTTATAGCAGGAGGAGCTGGAGGCCATAGTGCAGCAGGGCAACAATGACATAGTTGCCATCACAGAAACACGGTGGGATGACTCTTATGATGAGTGCTGCGATGGATGGCTGCAAGCTCTCCAGAGAGGATAGGAAAGGAAGGAGAGGTGGTGGGGTGGGTCTGTATACTAGGGAGTGCTTTGACTGTATAGAGCTCAAAGGCTGTGATGGTAAAGTCGAATGCTTCTGGTAAAGATGAGGAGGAAGGCCAATAAAGCAGATATCCTGGTGGGAGTCTGTTATAGGCCATCCAATCAGGATGAAGAGGCAAAGCAGCTGCCAGAAGTCTCAAAATCTCCAGCCCTTGTTCTCTTTGGGGACGTCAACCTACCAGGCGTCTGCTGGAACTAAAACACAATAGAGAGAAAACAATCTAGGAGATTCCTGGAGTATGTGGAAGATACATTTCTAACACATCTGTTAAGTCAGCCCACCAGGGGAGGTGTCTTGCTAGACCTGCTGTTTACCAACAGAGATGGATTGGATTGATGATGTGATTCTTGGAAGCCATCTTGGGCTTAGAGATCATGAAATGATACAGTTCTTGATTGTTGGTTAAGTAAGGAGGAGGGTCAGCAGAACCACTATCATGGAGTTCTGGAGGGCAGACTTTGGCCTGTTCAGGACACAGGTCATGCGAGTCCCTTTGGAGACAGTCCTGAAGGGCAAAGGGATCCAGGAAGGTGGGACATTCTCCAAGAAGGAAGTCTTGGAGGCACAGGAGCAGGTTTTACCCATGCATTGTAAGACAAACTGATGAGAAATATGACCAGTCTGGCTGAACAGGGAACTTTTGCTGGGACTCGGGAAAAAAAGTGGAGCAGCTTTGGAAAAAGGGGCAGGCAACCCAAGCAGAGTACAAGGGCCTAGTTAGGTCATGCAGAGTGAACATCAGAAAG
>VWZK01017411.1:352548-376740 GCA_013396935.1 Baryphthengus martii | reverse complement strand
AATAGAAGATAAATGACTGTGTGCTTTGTCATGGTAGCAAGCACATAGTAGGCTCTGGATTGACCTTTATGGTTTATTTTACCAAATGTCATTTCAATAAAAAGTTACTGTTCGTAGGAGCAGAGTCATGTGCTGTTGATGGATAGCTAAAAATTGTGCACTTGACCTTTTCTCATTTCACTCTGGACTCTGGCTTACTTATTCTAGCTATGAAGTGGTCCTTCAAGGTTTACAGTAGGCTGGCAGGATCAGGCTTGCCAAAATGTTCTCAAAGCTTGCAGCACAAAGCACGGTGACAATGTACAAAACGAAGGAAGGCTGTTTGCTGCCTTAGCTGGAGACACATAAGTAACAGGGAAAAAAGCTAGGCAGAGAAAAGTATGTATTTGTTCTCAGTATTAGAAGAGTTTTCCCCCTCCTTTTCTGAGCAAAGACAAGAACTCCTGAGGACAGTCAAAACACAGAGTACCAAAACACAATCTTGACTGGAGGAGTTTTGCATGCTTTTAACTATCCTGTGCTCTTTACAAATGCTGCTGTTATGACTCCTGTCATTCCTGTAGAATGCCACTGCCCTGGTCTCCCAAGGGTGTAGGCAGGTCCAAATGAGACAAAATATGTCTGGTTATGCATATGTCTAAGGCTCTCAGAGGTATGCGTTGCTTCAAAGATGAGTATGAGAGGGAAGCCTACAGCCAACAAACACAGTCACACACCGAGACACAAGAGAGCAGAAGTAAAGGTGCATATCATGGGTGGAGATGTGGGAATGGTGGGTTTTCAGCCTCATGGGTAACCATGAAAGGTGGAAGGCAGAATGGCTGAAATCAGAAGGAAAAAAAACATTCATGTCTGATTCAAAACAAGTATTCGTATTCTAGCAATGCCAAAAGGTGGGGGAAAGCTTGACCACCTTGGGACAAGGGCTTCAGGAAGCTGAAGCAGCTAAGGCTAACAACTGCTGCCTCAGCTAGAATCACAGGACTCATGTCTCTCAGGAGACTTGCAGTACTGGACACTATTTTCCAAGGATTGCTCAGATGTATTTGAAATGTATTGTGTTTGTCTGGCATATGAGGGAAAATATCCTCAGCGGTTTTAGCATGAAGCAAGCCTGTATTAAGTCATTGATATGGCAGTACTTTGAAGCAAAGATTTAAACAAACGGAGGTATGTGTTCAAGAAAAAGTCAAGTACAGAGCATTTTCAAGCATAAAGGCATCTTAAGAAATTTGTCTTATCTACTTGGCATGAAGTACACGTTTTCATTCTCCTCTCCCAATAAAACCAACAAATGTACTTCTCCTTCAACAAACAGCAGATTTTACAGTATACACTAAATCTTTTACTTTTTTGACCTTCTGAGTAGAATACGAGGCTTTTATTTGAGTTTGATGCAAAGCATCTCCAGTTCTTTACCCAAGACACCTGTGTTTAATCTATGAATAGTCTCCAAAGTTTACACTCTACAAGAAGGCTGCAATCATGCAACTCAGATGTGATTACCAGTCTAAATCACTAACCAGATCACATGTGCTTTGAAAGCCCGTATCTATCTTATGGACTCCTGAACCAATTTCAACTTATGATTTAAAACAATAAAGCAAGTCACGGAAAACTAACTGTTGACATCTCACATGTACAGAGGTCCCGAAGACTCTTACATGTCTACATTATTGACTGCAGTGTAATAGAAAAATACACAAAGGAGAGTTAAATGAGCAACATTAGGTACCATTAGCAGCCATGTGATGATAACGTGGAGCTCAGAGAAGGCTCATTTATCTAATGAGAATCAGTTCCCAATATAAACATAGTTAAGAGGTAATGATGAAAACTGAAGTTTGCATGCCAAAACCCACAAGTATATCCAGAGGCACCTAATTAACCCAATTACCCAAGTTAATGTTCCAGCTCAGCAAAATACTTAAGGATGTTCAGGGTACTCTAATGTTACTCAAGTTTACAGAAGTTGGTGGGTGGGAAGTGCTTTGATGAAGACAGAAATGAAGCCAAATGTGATAAGGCATCATTTTCAGCTGAACAAATTTTAAATTACACGTGGCTGAAAAACACAAGAATTTCTTTCAGAAAGTTCTAAAGAAAAACAGTTTAAATTCTCATACATTAGATTACCTGAATACTGGAGATTGGCTTTTCCTTCTCCCGCTTTTCTCCCTTTCTGTCTCCATTCCCCGTACTACCTTCACGTTCATATTTTCCTTTTTTTCCTCTACCTTTCCAGCGAAAAAATGGCAAAGGGGAAAGTCAGAAAAATTATTTCCATAAAAAAGGTAGAAACTCTTGAAAATCCTTTTTCCACAGTTCTTCTGTTAGAGAAAATGCTTTTTAATCCAAGCATAAGTATATATTTTAACACAACAGGCTTTTACTTCAAGGTTCTGCTAAAACCAGACGTTAAAAACCTTTTAGCAAGGGAGCCTTTTACGGCTACTTTCAAGAGATGCCATTTCACAAGATTGCACTAGACTGTCTGGAGAGTGGGTAATTTCTCTTCCAAGAAGCCTATAAACAAAACATGCAATCCTGCAGGTCACAACATGCCTGCAGGGCTCCAAGGAAGGACTGAAGAAAGCTACACAAACCACAGCTGGCCAAGAAACTCTGCTTTAGCAATAACATTTCAAGAGTTTCTTGGATCACTCTTTTTCAGTTATTTGGCTTTCATACATCCAGAGTCAGACAGTGAAAGCCATGTATAGATATAGAGATGCTGAAGTCTAGCATACTGGAAACACAGCTATTTTGAGGCCCACTCACTACCTACTTCTGTCAGGCAGCTCTTCCATGGCAGCACAGGCAGTGCCACTACCACAGTTAATGTCTTCTGAACCTTACTTTGGAGGCAAACCCTCCAGGCAGAGGAAGGGGCACCAGGCTTGGTCACACAGCATGCTTCTAGACACATATGTATGAATGTTGTACAAGTGAACGTCAGACCCCTGAAGAGAAACAAGGTAAATCTGAGAGTCATTGTAGGCAGTGGACAAAGATTAAGATGATTTGGGCTGTTACGGTAAGGGTGTAAGGCATATCAGCTACTGAAGGCCAGAAGAGAAGGGGCAGCTTTGGATCCAGCCTAAAGGAGGGTGGTTCTGTTTTCACCAGTATTCCACAAATACTTCTTTTCTCCTTCCTCTGAATGACACCCTTGGCTAATTTAGGCTATGTTAATGACATCTGTAATTCCCTTCTTACAGAAATTATTTCTTTGAGCCCTTCAAATCAGTACAAATGCAAGTGGTGAAAAACACATCATGTAAAATTTATCTTTTTTACCTTTAATGTAAAAGGCTGAAAGAAATACCAGTTTGGTCCAAATTGTTTTTTTTTAAGGAATCTGTTTCAAAACAATTTCTAAATAGAGGTACTTGACAGCACCTCTCTTTCATTCAAATCTAATAAACAATAACATCTCCTAAAAGAAGAAACAGGTGTATCATTTAAAATAATCGTAAAAAGTCTCTACTGAAAACACATGAGCTTTAACTTGCACAGATCCTGACAAAAGCATAGCTCTGCTACTGCAGAGGTCTGATCAGGACCTCCCACAACACTGTCAAAGCTTCCACATATGATAGAGAGCCTATGAACCACCAAGGCAGAATATATTTCTTCTTCTAAAAACATGTATTCTCATTTTTCTTCTCTGTATTTCTAGGGTGGTTGCAAGGACCAAGATAAACCGTACTGCTCTTTCAACACAAGTTATTTACTAGTGTCGTAGCAGCAAATGCAATTTTCATCTTCTCAGAGCTACAGTTATGACAGTGGGAATAAAAAACAGGTAGACTAGATTATCTCTAGAAATGTGTACTGGTACTGTTCGTGTTTAGTACCACTTCAGCAAACACAGGCAACTAATTTAGATAACATCTATGAAAACCTGGCTCTAAAAAAATCAGTGGTAAAATACACAATAGCCAAAATTAGTCTTCCTCGGAACAGAACAAGAACACCAACAAAGCCTTACTGTTTTATTTCAGTAATGTTTTCTTAAAACATATTACAATGTAATGTTAACAGAACACAAATATCTAAACAGTATTTTTAAAACAAGGTAATATTTCAAAGTAGAAAATTTCATAAAAAGCATCACTTGAAACTAGTGTAGTTTTCAGTGGGCAGAGATCACAGAACAGAGGAAGCATCCATAGTATTGAAAGAGACTTAACATCTTCTGTCCAGTTTTTACTTTATAGAAAGCATAAAAAAATATATAGGTTATATATCTAAGATATTCAAGTATAATCTCTGAACTTGCAAGATGTTTCACAATATAAAACAATGCAGGTTTCTGTAAGCCAAATCTTTTTTCCTCTTGCATGAGCAGCACTGCACAACCTAAATTATTTTCCTCCTGTAATGGTCAAGTTTTCTGTAACAACCTGTTGCTCATTATCTCCATAACATAAGTGAAATAACCACCTGCCTTCCTGGATGTATTAACGCTTTCTGTACAGATAGATTCTGCCAGCCTCACACTTACTCTATTACTTTATGAAAACCTCCATTGGAAACATTCTCTAGCAGAAAGGATTGAAGCGACTGTCTCCAACTATTTTAACTATATTTATGAATATGGTAGCAAAGGATGCAAAAGAAAAGTTTTAAAATTAATTCACAGTTTTATACTGTGCTACTAGTAGAAATAAACCATATTAAAAAAAAGTTCAAAAGTTGGTAATATAATTAGTAAGATATATCTGTCAATAAAACATGCAATTTATTACAGCAAATGGGATAAGTGCCATAAAATTAGCATTCACTGTACATTGTCTGATTCCTCTTGAACTTTATTTTATTTAGGATCATAGTACACTGCTTAATGTTGCATGGCATGAGGCAACATATATCATTTTCATAGATGCAAAGGTTATATACTATGCCATTAATTAGGCTATCATAAATCCACGCTGACTTCAACGCACTGACTCCAAATTCACGTTACTATAACCAAGGTCAGTGAATGGCCTGAAATATGAATTCAGGGTTTGTTTTTTGTTTGTTTTTTTTGCAATTAATACTACACATTTAACAAGACTTACTTTTTCATCACATGAGTAACTTATCACAGGTGACATTAGCAGAACAGTATTAGATGCATTATCACCACCAGATGAATGCAAAATACTGCATTTCTGCTACTGTGCATCTAAAAATCTCTGAATTTATGGGCAATTATGGGCACTTCCCCCAGAATCCTCCAAGATCTATTATGTTGATGGATTCATACTCTGAAACCTCTCTTAGATGTAATAATGTTCACTTGTATCTCCCTGGTAATTTGTGTACCCTTTAATAATGGTGCATTTAAATGTGAGTACAACTGTCATGGCCATAACACAGGATTTGAGCACCAGTCTCTTCCATCTTCAAGCAATCCCACTGACATCATAACCTCACTCAACTAAAGCATAGACATACAAATCATGCCATTAGATTTGCTATATGCTATGTATAGCCAAATTCTTATTATATTCAAGTAACGTCTGCACTTTGCTGAAGATGTACCAGATGATATCTAACATCACATTCTGGTACCTGCTACACAGGTTTAAATCTAGAACGACTCATAAGTTGTCATTATCCTGAGGAGTTGCAGCCTTTAAGACAACTGCATAACACAAAACAGCAAAGGAAAATAAGGGGTTACGTCTGTGAAAAAGTGATTTTCTTACTTCCTTTACAACAAAACCATAAGCATATCACTTCGAGCCTTCTCTAACACTGTCTTACCTGAAGTGTTATCTTAGAAATACGCAGATGTGCTGTCTGCAGAGCTCCTCTTGCATCACATGCATCCTTCTGCAGAAAGCAGATGGACATTTCAGAAAACTTTAACTCTTGTGGCACTTCATCTTTGCTCAGTCTCAGTAGATATCCAGAGTCAAGTATCCAGAAAAACTACCATGCTGCAAGATAACACAGCCCCTCTGTATGTAACAGACACACATGCAAAAATATCCTCTGTAATGACAATAGCATTTTGCAAATGTTGAACACTTTTAATATTAATTCATCCTTCCTTATGACCTTGCCAGAATGAAGGAGAGCATGGCTTCACATAGGCACTGAGACCTCTGTCACAGACTTTGGGCACACCAAGATTGAACTTACTGTGATTTGCATACTTATGCTGGCTTCAACACAATGCCCAGTGAGGTATCTTGTGATGGACTGCTTGGATTTTGCAGCTGAAGGCAAGGAAAACTACTGCTCTCTATTTGGAGCAGGAGAGCAATTTGTAAAAAGCCTAGATCTTTGAGTATACACTTGAAGAAAAGAGGACAGAAAGATAAGCACACGGTTAATGACATGGTTACAAAGTTATAAGCAAAACCAGAACCATCAGAAAGTAGTCTTGCACCCGACTTCGCGCTTTTACAGAAAATTATTGGAGGAGACTATACAGCAAAAACAGTGTGACAAACTCCAAAACAGGTGAAGAGCATAGGAAAGTACATATATTTTAGACACACACACTTAGGCAGACATCGACACTAAAGCTGTTTCATGCACAACATTCTTTTTTTCAGTACAGGTGATGTAAGGCAGCCTGCAAGTGCACTATTAATGTCCCTCTTCCTGTATGAATGTAATTACATGTGACATACACTCATCTGTTCTCAGTATGGATAGCGAAAAAAGGCTGGAAAGAGCTGAGGTTATGTGACAGGGCATGCCACATACTCCTAACAAAAGAAATGAGGAAGGAGAGTAAAGCAGCATTTGTGGAGGAGAAAGAAGAAAGTGAGAGAAAACATTCTACATAGATTAGAAAAAGGAAGAAGAGTTTGATGGAAGAGCTGGAAGAAGACAAAAATAAGTGTCACTGAATACTACATCTTTGAATCAACTGAGTGATTTAACAAAAAAACCAACCAACCAACAACAACAAAAAAAAAAAACACAAAAAAACCCCAACCTTTTAAAATTAACTACCTGTTCAGCAAAATAAATATGCTTGTGAATTATATTCTTTTTTTGGTCAGAAAAATATTTTGCCATTTATAGAAAATGGAATACAAATTTGATTTCTAAAAAGTCTCATTTTCAAGACACTCTTTTAATACTTGTTTCTTTTCTCTTACTCTTTAAAATAGACTTCCTTCCTTCTCATCCTGCAACTTTTCACTGGCAAAACTAAAACCAGGAAAAAGCCTTCCCAAGTTACTTAAATGCAGACTATTTCCAAATGAAATTAGAACAGTCATTATTTCTAATGGTTCTTTTGTTGTAAAAACAATGTTCTATTTTTGACGCAGGTGCACTTCTATAATATTAAGCATGTATACTCCAGTGTTACCATATTACACCTCTGGCTTGAGGCGTGTTCTCTCCATGTACAGAAAGCACAACATTTTGTAAGATGTAGACAAATTAACCTCAAAGTGCATTTTGTCTTGTTATCAGCCTGTTGCGGTGAAGAAACTGAAAGGAGGTGTCCATTGTTTGGCTGTGCTGCTTTCAGTTGCAGTACTAAAAGGTATGGATTTACCCTCACCTGGAATCTTTTGCGGTCCAGAAATAACCAACAATTAGAGACTGCTTTACTAAAAAGTAAGAGAGTTCTATCTGAATTTAAAGTTCCCTTGCCTGAAAATGTTAACAGAAGTAAAATACTAGAACATTGAAAGCTCTCTTTAAGTACTGATCATTCAAGTAAGATTATATTGAAATATTCCTAAAATTAAGAGCTTTTTAGTGGGACAATCGGCTCATGTCAACACAGTACAAGGTGTAAAGTATGTATAGAATCAGAGTAGAATCCAAACGTAATTCAAACACCAATTCTGTGCTAACTTCACTGTTCAGAAATTAAGATGAAATCCATAAAATAGAGATACTGGTTCCATGTTCATGAGTGATCTGATTGATCCTTCCACGCACACAATCAAGAGAAACTGATACCAGTGTTCCGTTATGTACTTCAAAAGATGCACGGAGGGACACACTGGTCCATATGCTTCCCTCTGGCATCTGACCTCCAATCTGCTGAGCAATTGCTGTGGGTTGCATGTGATCCATGGTCAACTGATAGAGAGTCATTTTAAGCACGCTGCACGAGTGGATTAGCTTTAAGTTAAATGCAAGGCTGGCAACTCCCTTTTCAGTAAAAATGAAATACTTCTGAGCAAGCTGTCCAGATGAAACAAGCTGTATCTGTTTCTCATTGGATGAGACCTGGGTGAAATCCAGCAATTTGTTTCTCACGGCTCCAGTAGGCAGACTTGTAACAGAAACGGTGGCCGATATGGCACTAGAAACTGCTGAAGGGATCCAGATGAGGCTAAACATACTAATTCCAGAACTATCTCCAAAATATCGAACATTACACTGTGCAGGAGAAAGTATCTCAAAGCTAATCAGATCTCCAGCACCAACTTTTGTGGCCCCAGAAGCAGATATTGATGTGTCTCTGTAATTTACTCCAGATTTAAATACATTGATTAATTCTCTGTTGGTGCCATTCCTATTGATGTAAGAAATTAAGGAGAAACCCTCCCGAACACACGTATGACCCATGGAATACAATGCTTGGTGGAACACAAATTTGACAACACCAGTTTCAGTGAACTTTATAGCTCTGCCATCATGAGATAAACTCAGCATGTAAGGGTCAGAAACAGAAACTATTTTAAAAGTAGGTCGATAGTTGGTTTGGTAATGCATTGCCGTTGACATCTGCGCACTGAGTGCCACAGCACCCGTGTCATGGGACAACCAAAACAAACTGAGTGGGGTATTAAGATCATAAATATTTAAGTCTTTACTTTGATTGCAGAACTGATTGGGGCTCCTCAAATACACAGAAAGAGTCTGGCTGGGCTCCACTTCAGCAGCACTGCTTAAACTAGTGCTCTGGAAATACTTTCCTTCTGGCTGTTCGACGCGAACACCGCTCAGTTCATAGCCTTCCTCACTGCCATTCAGCTTTAAGGAAAGTTGCAAAAAATTCCTGCAGTTGTGCTTTACTGCAAAATTTAGGTCAGTCCACAACAGACCATGTTGCCTGAATACCAGGCTGTTATCTTCAACGGATAGGATTTCACAGGGAAGCTTTCCCTTTATCTTCAAGTTCAAGCCAGAGTAAACCTGAGAGACGCCAGACGTTACAGAGGGCAGAATGACGTTTGCAGCCCAAGACTCTGAGAGCTTGTTTTCACTGCTTGCTGAACAAACCGTATCACTGACAGTGGAACAAGGCATGGCTACCATTCCATCTTCACATTTTAAACACGCTTGGCATTCCTGCATTTCCTTATTAAAGAAATACTCCTCTCCACACATTCCCAAGGCTGCATCTTTCTCGGCAATCCCAAGGCATCGGAAGCCACCTGTTCACAGGAAATAGTCTATTTTTATTGCCATATCTTTAAAAGACTGAAAATAAGAACTCTAGAGCTTCACGTATCAAGTATCTTTGGTAATACATGTAATCATAAAGGAGAAAACAGATGATGATTATGAAGTTAGATCACTTTGTGCTATTAAAGCAACCTTGATAGCAAATAGAGGAAATATTAGACATAGCTTACCTTGTTCAAGCAGAGTTCAGTGGTTTAGACTGAAAGGGAAAGTTGCTACACAGGGGCAGTTCTAACTAAGATCTGTAACAGATCACATACAATGATAGTGCTCCAAAGACACAATCTGCCTTTCCTGAAGTAAAAGGCATGGTGACTAACTGGTGCACTGAGCAGCAAGGATATTTTCAACTGAGTGCTCCCCTTTACATGGAGAAATGCACACTGTCTGCCCAACCATATGACAGGGTGGCACTGCTGTAGCTGTGAATACTAAAGTAGTGCTTTTCCACCCAAGGGGCATGGACTCTAGGCATTCTGTGCACAGTTTTAAAAAAAATCAGCAAGAGGTAAGTAGGAAAAACAAAATTGCAAACAACAGGCTTAAAATCATTATGCAGATGTCCCCACACATAAAATGTGAAGAACCACTGCCCTAAGACAGAGAACAACAGTGGTTGTGACAGTCTAAAGTCAAAATAAATACCTTATTTGACATGAAGCAATTTTGCGCTCTTAATATACCACGACCTCAGTGGATCAAAGAATACACATCCAAAGAGCATGTTTTAAAAGCAACCCGTAATTTTCTACGGCAATTTTTCAAGAGCACAGCCAGCTGCCAATGCTTCCAGCTGGAACAACCAATGCCCAAAGCCTTTGTGTATGGAGCCTTCAAGACCTAAAGCAACACACAAAAACTGAGGCACCCTGAAGAATAATGACCTGCAGTTTGTGCACTCATTTCTGCTTTTATTATCACCATAATCAAAACTCCATAGTCATCTTTCTTATAGCTCTTCTTAAATATCCTTTAATATCTAAACGCTGTGTCATACATTTGCTTTATTCCTCAGTGGGAAAGTTGCTACGTCTGGGCTAGGATTTGCACTGAGACTGGGACTACCAACATTGGATGTGGACTCCAACAAGCCATTTTTCTCCACTGCTAACTCCGGGGTGGAGCTGACTATGCAGACTGCGGATGCAGGCAGAAAAGCACACCATGCATACTGGGAACTGCAAGACAGAGCAGTAAGTACCCATGCAGCTGGCCCACAAAGGAGGTCAGAATATTGGCTAAAATTCACTTCTGATACTGATGCAGCAAAGAACACCAGACACTCTGTTAATTTATACAAGCTTCATATGTTTAGCCTCGTATTTCTTGATGTACTTATGTTTCATTCACTTAAGTGACAATTCTCCACTAGCAGTGATATCTAGGACTATACAATTTATGATGTGAGAACATCCTTTCTGAGACCAGATATCATTTCCTCAAAAGAGCTCAGTGTAGAACAGTAAGATTTCTCCATGCAAAAAAAGTCAAAAGTAACTTAACATTTAGTTTTCCCTTGAAAGTGTCTGGCTTTTTTTATACAAGAAACAAAAGTCAAATAAGTAAGATCACATTTTTTCAACTAAGAACATTCTAGAGACAATACAGAAAAAAATTTCAGACAAGCTTTCCTTTTGAAATTGATTTTAACCATGGTGTAATCGCTCACATGACACTTCTTAAGCAGTTCTACTTCTTGTATCAATGGCTCTCCCAGCACTGAGAAATGCTGGATGAACTGCTACTGAGCACACAAATGCAGTTGGTTCATGTAGCAGAGATCTGCAGTAGTGTCTAGAAATACTTTTTGTGCTATTTGCTTCTTAAAATATTTTAATGTGTATTTAAGGATTTTTATAAATATCAAGTTTTACAAATACATGTGGCGACTGCTCTCACCAATTTGCTGTCCAGTCTTTTAACGGTTAGATCTGCAGCAGGTGTTCCCCCTGCATGTGCTTCAACAAGGTGACTTCAAGCAGCACACAGGCCGCTTTATACTGTGGACATGGTAACAAGAGCAGCATCCTCCTCTTTGCCCAGAAGAGGTCAAGCAGCAAATGATAGCCACACACGAGAAAGCCAGCACAGCAACATGTTGTGGCTGCTTCCTACTTCTCTTTACTGCCTGACAACCTCTCCCACCTCTTCCAGGCTCCTGCTCTGGGCATTATTGCACCGGGTTTAACAGTGAGCAGCCCAGCTGTACTCATGCTGGTTTTGTGAGACTGAGTCGCTCGGCAGCACATTCACCAGCTCAGGCTGTTCCTGGAGGCCAGGCAATTGCAAGGCAATTAGAGTAAGCCATGCATATATTTTTCTGCTGTTACTACTCGTAATTGCCAGATGCAAAGGTGACATTCAAGTAGATTAAATATGGAAATCCATCTCTTCTTAAACTCTCTCTGTCAAATTAGGATCATCACAAATGGATGTGGCTAACTACAAATCGGGGCCATCTGTTTAGGTTCCTCTCCCCTCTGCACCCCACAGTAAGTTCTACAGTAAGTACTCTTTAGCTTGCATGGCATTCTGCAGAGAGTGCCTTTGGTTGACTCCACTTGGTGAGTTCACACCAAAGACAACAGTCTGACCACTCTCCTGTGATTGTCTAAGAAGGAAATGATGCACTGTGCTCCATTTTCACTTATTACGTACCTCCAACTGTCATTGTTCCCTGATGACTAGCCTTTAATCAAACAACCTAACAACTCTCATGCTAGATAAAAGCAAGAAAAAGCAGCAGGGGGAGAAGGTATGATGGAGAGGAAAGTGGAAGGGTGAAGAAAGGCTCCTAGTTGCATATTTCTTTATTGCTATTTGCTCTGTCTCCCTTCACACTGTAGAGTGAACATGAGTTGTTACAGATGCAACAAGCTTGGTGTTCAAGAAACCACATATAACATCTGGAGCTCATGTGTCAAATCACATCCCTATCTCCCCCACATTATTCGAAAGAGACATTGAGTTTCAGCTTCTCTTTTGACAAGTTAATTGCACTTACATAAGATAATGAACTATCATGAACAGGCAGGCTGAAGGTAGCAGCCCTCTATAATAAAAAATAAAAAGAACACCCTCTCTTCCATGACAGATGGGAATGACATTGACAGGACATTAATTTCTGATCCAGGTGATGGGAAATCAGTTTGCTTTACAAGCCACTATTAAAACTGGAAGAGGGGGAATCAAGGGAAGAGTCCTTTCCTTTCAATGCATTGCTACTGCCTTTCTGTAGTCTGACACACCACCAGTATCCATCTGTTTCTCGGCAGTATTTTGCCCTCACTTTGCATCAGCAATTATATAGACCCACTCTTGGTCTGGGTCCCCCCACCACAGAACCCACTGGATACATTTCTTATGGCCTTCCCTCTTCCAAGCCAAAGAGGAGAGCAACACCAAATGACTACCACATCAGCTTCTCTCCTTTCCACGGGCTGGGGCCTTGTGGGCTTCCTTCTATAAAACCAGCAACTCAACCAAACCCAGTCTCTTACTGAAAAAAAGCCTTACACCTTCCAACGCTCTGTCTCAAATTTTGTGCCCTAAGTTGTCTTGCCTCTAATCGCCCACCACGAAGGCTGTTTAAAAGTGCCTTGCCTCTTCTCTTGTAAGACCCATGGTACCTCCTCTATAGCACTTACCACATAAGGCAACACTAATTGCTCTCTTCCTCTAGTAATTTCCAGTCTTCTGTGGTGTTTGTGGTAATACCATGCAACCTTCCTACCCAGAGGAAGAAAGGACAATATACATGAGCTCATGTCCTCTTTTAACCCTTTCCTAGGACCAACTTCCTCCCACATTTTTGTCCACCAGTGACAGGGCAAGAATAGTACAAAATCACTCATAGTCAGCTGAAAACAGCCCTTGCTCCTCAGACAGGCCACCCTCTTTTTACAAGTAAGTAGTCTACAGGAGGAAAAAAGTAAAATCTAATGAAGCTCTCCCTCAATTATTTGACTGGAAGGCCTCGAGTAGAGGTCACAACTGGTGAAATGCTGTATTTGATCATAGAGTTCCCTTCCAAGTTTTTTCAGCTGATCAGAAATAAGACAAGCGAAAAAAAACCCTAGTACCTGGATATAATTTGCTCAGTATGTCTATTTATTTTGCTCTCTTGTGTTTGACTGCCACAAGAAATAATGAAAGCAAAGTCTGCACTACAGAACTCCGGTCAAATTTGTCTTTAAATGTACGAAAAATTCCCCCAGGCCCCTGCAAATGATGGAAACTGTTGATCATTCCTCAGCATTTGACAATATTGTTGCTAAAGGAGAGTAAGATTGATAGAGAGAGGCCTTATAAGAATCTTCATTAGATCAGATCAAGTATCTACCCCAGTACAGCAGAAGGAAAATGACAACTATTTTTCTCACTTAGGAATAATACCTTTGATTTTGACCCTATTTGCACCATCATCAACAAGAAGAAAGTCAGGTAATAATTGAAAATTAAAACCAAACAATATAAAACCTCACAAACATGTGATAAAAGGGACCATCCAATGCTGATCCCAAACAGACTGTTGTCCACAAGAACTGGTACCAACTTGAGGGTAGGGAGGCTCTGCAAAGCCATCTAGACAGACTAGATTCATGGGTCACAGCCAATTGTACAAGTTTCAATAAGGCCAAAGGCTGCGTTCTGCACTTTAGTCACATTGGTCACAATAACCGCCGGCAGCTCTACAGGCTTGGGAAGGAGTGGCTGGAAAGCTGTTCAGCAAAGAAGGACCTGTGAGTGTTGACTGATAGCTGACTGAGCATGAGCCAGCAGTTTGCCCAGGTGGCCAGGAAGGCCAATGGCATCCTGGCCTGTATCAGGAATAGTGGGGCCAGTAGGACGAGGGAAGTGATTTGATCCCTAAACTCAGCACTGGTGACGCCAAGTTCTCTGTTCCCAAGTACTGTGTTCAATTTTGGGCCCATCACTACAAGAAGGACACTGAGGTGCTAGAGAATGTCCAAAGAAGGGCAACAAAACTGGTGAAGGGTCTAGAGAACGTGTCTCATGAGAAGCAGCTGAGAGAATTAGGGTTGTTTAGCTTGGAGAAAAGGAAGCTCAGGGGAGACCTCGTCACTCTCTACAACTAGCTGAAAGGAGGTGGAGGTCAGTCTTTTCGACCAAGTAACAAGTGATAAGAGGAAATGGTCTCAAGTTGCACCAAGGGACGTTTAAATTGGATATTAGGAAGAATTTCTTTACTGAACGAGTTATCAGACATTAGAATGGATTGCCCAGGGAAGTGGTTGAGTCTCCATTACTGGAAGCATTTAAGAGTCGTGTAGAAGTAGTGCTTAGGGATATGGCTTGCTTAAGGTCTTGTCAATGTTAGGTTAATGACTGGACTTGATGATCTTAAAAGTCTTTTCCAATTAAGGAAATTCTGCAGTTCTGTGAACTTAAAGCCCTGGTGTTTTTCAACCCTTTTGATTCCACCAGGCTGAGCATGTCTTTATTCACACACATACAAGCCTGAGTCCTAATGTCTTTGGGCTGTTCCTGAAGATCCTATTATCTTCACTGTTTAATTATCAGAGACTATAACCTACCTGGAGTATTCAAGCATTTTATCCTCTCACCACAAATGCTTGGAGATTCAGTGCATTCGTCTCTGTCCTGTAAATCACAAGAATCATATTGAAACACTTTAATGCAACTACTTAAATTTGAAACAGGCACTTCTTCAGGTTCTGTGACACCCATTTACCGGTAAAAGGCAAATGTAGGGATGGAGAGGGGGCTGATCCCATAAGCATGCTGGAGGGAGATAACTTGGTTTGGATTTGTCATCTGCTTTAACAAAGTATCGAAAGACTTCATGGTGCTCACAGAAAACTCGCAGCCTGCAGATGATGAGATGAATGGATGGGCTGTACAACTATTGCTTATTAGGATGGGTGATCTGTAAGACAGTATCACATCCCCAAGACCAATATGTTGCTCGATTGGACGTAACCATCAAGATAGTGTTAGGAAAGACTGTTAAAAGACATTTAGTCTGGAAGGAAGGTGCTAACTAAAAACACACAAGATAGGTAAATGATAAGTATTATTCCCTGTCAGCAAGCCCTCCTTTCACCCTACAGCAGGCAGAAGGCAAAGAGTAACAGGCTACATTTGCATTTAAATGCTAGCATTAAAGAAATCCACTAGTAGAGACAGAACCGGACAGACTCTGGTTCTCAGTATCTTAGGCTTAGGTCACCAGCTGTTCAGGCTCGTGTTAAGCTAAGAACTGGGGACAACACTTGGCAAGCAAGATACTGCTTTAAATATCAAGTTCTCCATATATCTTAGGACTTCTAAATGAAACAAAGTGATAAAAGAACCATCTTAATTTGCTTACATGCTGGGTTTGTGTTGTATAATAAAATGTGACTAATAACAAAAGCATTTCTGTTCTATAGTGTTATACATTTGCATGTTGCATTTAAGCTGGAACTATTTTTTACCTTTGTTTTAACTGACAACTCTGGTTTCCAAATTTATAAATAAATATCTGACCTGTATCTTGAGAGTTGTCTACAAGTTTCTGTAGAGTGGACTGGGATTAAATGAGCAAATTTAGCGTGCAAGTATACATGTTTTAGGATGTCTTGTCCTAAAATGATGAAAAGAATCAAAGTCCTACCAGTTGTCAGGTCTAGGAAAGCATCACACTCAACAGCCACAAACTAGTGCGCCATTTAGAGCAGTAAATGGTAAAGAGAAAACCCACAAAAAACTTCAGGCAGACTTTGAAGTGCCATAGACCCATTCAATAAAATACATGCTTCAAATTGGATCTCTCTAACTGTGCAAGTAGTTATTTCCAGAATGTTATCCCAGAATGTCCAACACAATACTTAAAAAGCAATAACTGAAAGATACAGAATTGTATTTCACCTGGCAAATCCGATCAGAGTTTACAGAGCACTCGGCCATTTGGAAAAACCCAGCAGGACACAATGTGCATTTTTCACATTGGGAAGGTGTCTTTTGGAAATTGCAAAATTCATCACTTTCACAAAGGTCACAGTCCAGCAAAGACTCCCCAACATTAATCACTTTTGCATCCACTTCTACTTTATGCACAGAGTATGACTTCCGGAGATGATTTCTGACCTGGTTCTGAAGTCCTTGAATATGACTTTCAAAATAATTTTGAATATCTTCTTGCAAACTCTGAAATGACATTTGTTTCACTGTATCAAAAAGCATGCCATACTGGACTTTGATCAGATCCATTTGCTCATACATTTTTCTTTGCTGTTCTAGAATCTCCCGTTGCTGGCTAACCAGTATGTGCTGCTGTTCAGCGAGTTTTTGCTGCAAATCGACAATGATCTGCTGTTGGCTTTTTAGCATTTCAGTAAATTTCTCATGACCTTTTGCAAGATGCAGCTGTAGTATCAGGGCATCTTCAGATGGAACTTCATTTTCTCCTGAAATACAAATGATCGATTATTGACCAAGGAAAGTAATTTTCCAGCTAGCTGTATTATCTCAACAAAGGCATTCAAATTTTAATAAGTTAATGAGAAGTCTCACTAAATTCACAGAATGATTATAAGGCCAGTTCCTTTACTATCTTTGTAGCCCCTTCATGAGACCACAAAGCCTTCTATTTCATAAGCAACAACATTTACAGTTATAGATATTTTTAAAAAGTCATAATCAAGCCTCCTGCTCCAGGACATAAATTAATCCTCACTGGGGTTCAATAACAGGTTCATAATTCCTATGTACATGTTCAAACGCAGTAAAGAATAAGTGGTCAGTTTTCACTGAAGGCGATAAAATGAGGTAATAAAACTTGCTGAGGATACAACGCTATTACAGGTAGTAAAAGTAAGGGTCAATTGCAAAGAGCTGCAAAAGGAGTCTATGATACTGAGTAGTGGCAATAAAATCACAAAAAGAAACTCAAAGGAGTTAAAGGTGAAATGAGGAACCCACTGAAAAAAAAATATATTCTTTTTGTATCAAATGTTATACATATCGATTATTATTACCACTTGGAAATGATCTTGAGGTATATATCTAGATATACATGTTGGGTTACAGAGTCATGTAATCATCAGTTCAGTGCCCAACAGAGGTCTTAAAGGCAAATAAAATGCTAGGAGTAATTAAAAGAAGAATAAATAACAGAAGAGACTATATCATTATATCAATAGAGTGTTTTTAATACAGCATGCAGTCCTTGTTCCCCATCTCAACAAAGGTCACAGAAGAACTTGAGAAGTTCACAAAAGTGCAAAAGGATTATGCCATGTATCAGCAGGAGTTATGTCTTCAAAGCAGAAGGAAAGTCTGTGAAGAAAAGGGTGGCCCTTACCTGGCCAAATAAAGCATATGCACCTAGAAAAACAGCTGATGAAAGCTGGTACATCGAGGCTTTGGCTATCATGTTGACTACTGTTACTTAATGGTTCCTTGGTAGATCTCCTTTCTGTATTTTGAGACAGACTTAATCCTCTTGTCCTGCATTAATACAACTGCTTACATACTGGAATCACATCTGAGAACAGGGCTCCATGCTAGTATTGCAATACAGTTATCAATGAAAATAATATAAATGCAGTAAAAAATGAGCATAACATTCTTAGAATAGCAGAAAACCTATAATCTAAATGCTACATGGTACTAACAGCCATCGTACTTCCTGTTAATGAGCTGTGTACGTCTGTCTTTGTCAAGAACTTCAGAAAGGCATATCTTGACTTTAAGCTTGAAATGTTAACAAATCCAGGTTTGTAAAGAACAGATAGTAATGAAAGTAACAGCACTAAAGTCCCACTCTCTAGGCCCTTTGATCTTCTTTCTTAAAGAAAAAGGAAAAAATAGAAATAACCTTCACAGCAGTGAGAAAAAGTCCAACTGCACCACTTAAAAGTCAGTCCAGAGAACGGCCTCTGGGAAACTGTGAGAGGAAGTGAATCCTATAGTCAAGGATATATTACCAAAACACTTTTTTCCAAAAACACTTTTCTTCCAGTTCTCAGCACCTGAGAGTCAGGGACAAGGAACAATAACATTCTGAATTATTCCAGCCATCACAAATGTATAGATGGGGAGAATACAGATTATTTTAAGGCAGGGTTATTGGGCTCTTCCCATCCTGGGAATCTGGGCTTTTCCCACACACAGGAGCAAAGATAGGCTAACTAAAGCCCTTGATTCAATAAGAGACATAAAGTAGAGCTTATTTTTAAGCGCATACTTAAGGAGCATCATCTTCAAACAGTAACTGTCTGACTTGCTGGCAGTAACAACGGCTATAGTTTTAAGTACTGACTGCAGTGAAGCTTACTCACACTATAGACCAGTTTTCTATTATCTCTGCCCTAAACAGCCTGCCAGATGGTTGTAACAACAGCTACATCCCAGTCAGTCAATCTAGCTTTGCTCCTTTTGCCTGTCTAAAGCTCAGACGGTGAGAATATGAGGCCCAAAAAATCCTTTGTGATTGTTTTTTCCTCTCACTTTTATCCATTTTGTAGTACTATGACTAAACTTACACGTAGCAGTACAAGAGGCCCTTCATGGCACAGTACAGTCAGTGCTACTGACCGTTCACATTGCCAGAGCAACAGAGGACGTAGCAAAGCTCTTGCATGAAAGAGAACCCTCTACCGAAAACAAACTACATTCAATTAAGCAGAAGGGATATCTTGTTTGCCAAAAGAATTTTGAAGAGGAAGTTTACAACAGCTCAGACGCAAAGTGCCCCAAATGTGGCCTTGTTTCTCTCCATTAGCTATATGAAGGTAAGGCATGGCGATCATGTCAGATGGGGATGTCTCTATCCCAGACATCTAAAATCATGAGAACGATTCCACTGCAAGTGATGTTTACACATTAGTAGATGCCAGCAATCCCACTTAAGCACCTTTCTGCACTGCCCAGACAAGCGTCAAACAGGTACACTCACTGGCAACATTCACATGTTCCCACGGCCACAGATACGAGTATTACTTTCCCCGCACATGCAGGCCACACACAGCCATGGCAAGGTCTGTTTTGCAGAGGTCTGCTCCATGCTTCCAGGACCAATCCACAGAGCAAAGATGTGAACTTCTGCCACATTTCCCTAGTATGGTTTGAATGGAAATACCATCCTGAGGGTATATCCTGCATGGACAAGGTAGTCCTCAGGCACAACCTACCATTGCACAAGGGGCAGAGGCTAAAAACAGGCAGTCATCCTACTGTGAGGAAGGGAACGCAAGATCTTGATTGGGACTGGAGAGAACAGGACCATCTGATGGTACTGGTCACTCCTGGCAACAACAGCAGATGAGCAGTGGGCTGCAGGCACTGGTCAGTGCACAGACAGCAACACCATGAGAACCTACAAACTTTTTCACCAGGTTTGGCAGGTATGAGATATGGCAGCTGCACATTACTGTGCCCAAATGCAGGTGTCTGGAGCTGCTGAGAAGTCTGCCCAAAAGAAAACAACAGACAGATGGGTCTGATAGGAAGAATGAAAGCTTTAATGGCAATTAATGAATGAGAGAAACACAGAGGAATACAAAATGGTAAGACAACAAAACCAGGTGCCATGCATTCCTTCTTTTGGGATGGCAGTGTTTCAGCTGAAGGAAGGTGTACTCACGGTGCTGCTTGGAAACAGCAGGGACAATCTTGCAGAGGAATGGGCTCAAGAGATTTGATAAGGGAGTCTAAGTCTGCACTCCAGCATCTTCACCTGGTCAACAGCAGTGGTTCACCTGCAGCTGGCAGAAATTTTTCTATAGTAGTTGTGGCGCTGGTGATACTGGCTGAAGAGAAGATGATGTTTCTGTGATGCCCAGACAAGGCTGTGCTGGCTCTGGCAGGCAGCTGGTGGAGAGTAAGAGTCACCTGCCTCAGGCAGATGAGCACACAAACACAGACGCAAGGCTGGGAATCAGCTAGATACAGGTCTGTATCTTGAGGGGGTGGCATCAGGCATGGTTTTCAGCAAGCATTCAAGCAGACTGCACCTCACGTGAATTGAGCTACACAACAGGTTGACCCAAAGATTATTCTGCTCACCAAAACACAGCCTTCTCTAATAGGTCGACTAAACAGAAGGTCTCTCTTAGCGACTGAAAAATCATTGCAAATCTACTCATGCACTGTCACAGAGGTGGCAGTCATATGCTGGGGAGGGCCACCAGGTCTCCACTTGTGGATGGTGAACTAGTGCAGGCAGAAAAAATGACCTTAGGGTCTCCTAGGCAATGTGTTCAAGCTGCCCTGCTGCCTGAGGAGAGAGCAACAGCAAAGAAACACGCCACATGGCTGGCCTTAGAGTGATGAGCTGAAATGGTAACCAGTCAGAAACGTTCCGCTAAAGAGATAGACAGTAACAGTCACTGACCTGTTTCTCCTTGAGTAGATGGTTTCCTCTGTTTTCAGCTACAGCACCTTGGATGTGAAGGTGAAGGGCCAGCCAGCCTTCAGTTTCTTTCTTCCACCAGGAACTAACTGTATCTTTATCCTTGATCTAAAACCACTAGAAATCCCCAAGACAAATTCTCTGCACATGGCTGCCAGAGAAACCTCCTTTTAGGTTTGAAGAAGAATTAGGAAGATGGGTGAGGATACAGAGGTGGCAAATAATCTGTCATAAACTTGTGTTCTTTCTGACTGTGTGAAAAGTTTCTAGAGACTAAAATAAATGTATGATTGCCTGGGCTGGAGGCATAAACCTGCACTGTCCATAAAACACAGTCTTCACTCTGCAGTCATGCAAAAGATATACTGTGTACAAGAAAAGAAATACTGTGGTATTTTCTTTGCTTCCTGCTCGCTTAAGTTACATGTTGAGCACACGAAGCAGCCTCATCTCACAAGACACTGCAAAGACGAGTGGGAACACAATGGCCACTCCCAGAACTAGAAGCAACTCTGTGCACTCCGGCTAACTCCAGAGACTCCTGGAGCTCAGCTAAGCCTGTTTGCAGCGAACTCACTGCTGCACTCAAGAGATGCCTAGATTTTCTTCAGAGGGACTCCTGCTGGTCCCCACATGCTACTGACCACCACAGGCAGTTCTCCCTGAATCTGTTTTTTCTCCACGAAGTTACATCTGTAAGACTGACTCCTGCCACACATGCATAATGAGATTTACCCACAAAATTTCATGGCAGGAAATACACCATCTTCACCATACAGACTGGGCACAGGTCAAGTGAGGACTGTCTTCCCTAGCAGGGCTCTTTAGAAGACTAGAACTGCAGCATGCTCTTCATGACCCTTACCTGCATTTGCCCTGACATGTTCACCACACGCTGTCCGAGTAGCAGCTCTCCCCAGACAACCAGAAGTGCATTTCCCCAAATTAGATGTCTGGTTATTTCCTCCAATGAGATGTCTGATCATCACATTTTGTTGTTCTGTTTGTTCTAGTAGACAAGGCATGCTGGAATTGCAATGCAGAACCGTGCTCATTTCCAAGACCCACCACTCCAGATGCAAATGAGGACTGAACAAAGTATTCTCCTCACTGATGAAGGAAACCCACAGACATGTGCTCAAAAGGTCTCAAGCAAATGCAGAGAAAGTCAGAGGCTGCAGGCAGAGAACACCGGACACTTGCCTGTACACTGACTTGAAGGAAACCAAAGACTGCCAACATGGCTTATTTTTTTGTTCCTGATGCCAAGAACATGGAATTTCTGCTGGATGTTGATGAATTCAGCATGCTATTCTTCCACTCTTAGGAGAGAAAGCTGCCTTGTGTAACCCTGGGTCCAGTCTTTGGAACAGGTAAAACATGTACATACATCATTTGTGCAGTCTGGACAGAAGTATGCCGTCAGCAGGTCTCATCCACACCAACTGTGGCCATCATTGCTGCAGTGGGCCTCGGTGTGGGCTAGTGGCAACCCAGTGTCACAGTGAACTTCTGAGGGTGCGATTGTCATTGTCTGCAAACTTTCTCTCTCATGCAGAAGCTCATGTGTTATCACAGGTTTGCTCACTACGTGCTCCCATGCTGACTGCCGTCCATGAGATCATGCAGTTTAGTGGGAGGCGCTGTACACCGCTTTCCCACCAAAATATTAGGATGCTTCTCTCCACCGCAGAAAGGAGACAAACGCACAAATCCATGACTGCCACCAGCCATAAGGTAGAATCTGTTCTTGATGCAGTGAAGGTTTCTAAGGGAAATTTCTAACTGCACTTCTCTTTCTCCAAGACTTCATCCAGCATCTGGCCTGCAAAAAGCATAAAATTGGAAGAGTACAGTGAATTCTGTGTCAAGTCTCCAAAACCCCCAGTACTTTCACTCTCCAACTCTTTTGCTTTCATTTCTCTTACTCTGTTTTCCTCTGACCCATGTCAGAGGAGAACAGAGGATGTGACACTAAGGCCTAGGAGATGAGGGGTGCATAGAACTCACCATGTTAGCTGGAAGGGCTGACAGTACTGGAGATTGGGCAGCACAGACTGATCCGGGGCCTCTAAAGATGGCCAAAGAATAAGAAGATGTTTGAAGAAAGAGGTCATGCTGAGCTGGATGCTCTTTGTAAAACCTTCACGGAGACACAGTATGTCTGCTTTTAGCACAATCCAAGCAGTACTAGTCTTTTCTGTCCATGTAGAATGCCCTTATTATTTGCCAGGGCTTGTATTACATAGAGATGGACAAAGAAAATATAAATATCTTGAGTCCTTTTGCAAAAGAGAGGCATGACAGTTTTGATGACAGTATGAAGAGTATGCACGGAAGCAGCAAACTTGGAGGGCAACCATATTGACTTCTTCAGGTTCTGTCCACTTTTGGTCATGAAGCATACAGAGGTTCTGGAAGACATCTGGGAGGAGCGCGAGGTAAAGATGATGCTAGACAGTGTCACTGCATTAGGCACAGGTGGGTTAAATCTCAGCCCTGGGACTAGAGTCGCCATTAAGGGCTGGAATCTCCTTTGTAGGAGATGTCACTTCACTAAGATATTGGAAACAAGGCTTGGCATGTACTCTGGTGTCTGAAGCAGCCACAGTCCTCAGATTAGCCACACAGATGTGACAAAATTTAAATGACCATCATGCTTTCCATTAGTTTTTAACACCAATGGGGAATAAAATAAATCACCCTCATACATTTTATACCTTTCAGCTGTGGCATTAAACCAGAACTTGAACCGCTCTGTGGTCATTAAAGATCTGCTCATGCCTTTCAGGTGGGTAAATCCACAAATCCCAGGCAATTACGTAACACCATCTGCTGACCTATGAATACAACCTGGCTTCCTACAGACACTGAATTGACCAGAGCTGTGTTCTTGTCAATTAACAGGTAAGTGCTCTGAAAGGTGTGCAGTAAGAAAGGCTCTGCAAATTCTGTTGGTTTTTTGTTTGCTTTTTTCCTTGGCTATTACAGCAAGCCTATTTGTCAGCAGCAGCAAGTTTCTTACCAATAGCACCAGTCTCCTCATCCTGGGTGTGGAACATACACACACACCACTGAAGCCTTGTACAGTGTTGCTATAAATTAAAAACAAAACAAACAAAACCACCAGACTCTAAAGTAAGACAGTTAGAGGTCTTACACTTGTTTAAAAACAGCACTAAAAAAGTTTTTGCCATGTCTCATCAGCTGAGCCTCCCATGTGCACATTTGCGCGCAGGGGGGAGATGAAGGTGCAGCGGGAAGACCGGTGCCAGATTTGCCTCTCAAATGCCCCCAGGTGAGGAGGCCTGGCACGTCCGTGCCGCCGGGCTCCCCGAGATGCTCAAACGCCTCGGCTCAGCGGACCCCCGCCGGGCGCCAGGTGACCCAGCACCGCCGCGGCGCTCGGCGAGCCACGC
>VWZK01017411.1:309623-351812 GCA_013396935.1 Baryphthengus martii | reverse complement strand
AGACTCCAGAACAACAGGAATAAAATACAAGCGTGATAAAGAAAATTTCACGCGGCTGGAAAAAGTTACTGGCAGTTTGGATTCCTTGGTTCCTCACTTTGATCGTCAGGAACCTACATCAAAGGTAACCAGGATCGGCAGCTGCCGTTTTCTCTGAGGCGACCTATAGCCACAGCATAAACCCAAGCGGAGGACTGATTTTGACTTTAAATCGGCCATGCGGCTGTGGTGATGTGTATTGCTTTTTGATAAAGCAGCTTTCCTAGACCCTATCTGGCAGCGCTCACACCGATGTGTGAGAGGCAGCATACCTTTCAAGTGCTCCGAAGTGTGAATAACTCCCCGCAGCAGGAGCCACCTCACTTATCTAATCTCTTCCACATGCTGCTGGTGGAAAGAGACAGCAAGTATGGGGCCACTTCTGCTCTAACTGGGACACCGCATTTCGTCTTTGGGAAATTGGCCAGCATAGATACTATAGCTATGGACAGAAGAACAATTACAGAAGGTACTATTTATTGATTCATTGTCTTCAGCTTCCTTCTGCCCACGGGCTCACACACTTGTAAAACCCCTCAGAGTATCTTTGTAATGCTCTTATAGAGTCCCTTTGCTATCACTTAAAGAGGAAGGAGGAGAAACAGCACGTTGTTATCTGTTTTTTTTTACCTCTACAAATTCTGTTTGAAACTTCTTGGGAATTGCCAGCTTTTAATGCAAACTGGCAGATCTATTGATTCCCTTGCTTCAGAAAAGGCATACCAAATACACCACTACAACTGGCTTGACTTTTTTTTTGACTAAACGTTATTTCTTTTGAAAACACCAGCTTGTCAAAATTGAAATGCTGAGCAGCAGTAGCAGTGGCTTCAGATGCAGAGGGGTGGTATCCCCAGGTGAATTCTGTGGGGCTGGTGACATGGCAGATTTCAGGGCTCCTGCTTGAGACAGGGAAACCTGAAAGCCCTGCCAGACCAAGTACTACATGAAACTCCCAACAGTTCCTAGACTCTCTGCCCTGACTTTCAACAGAAGTAGAACTCGGGTCAACTACTCCTGAGCGATCCTAGGTTTTCATATGGTTTCCAGTATCTCTACTACAAAAATATAGGAAATAAATGGGAATAAACTTCCAGGAACTGTGCCTCCAGGGAGGCCACAGCCCAGCTACAGTGATGTGGGGCTCTGCATGAGCTAATTTTTATCTCCTGAGTTAATACCTCTGTATTTTGTCAGGTTCTTTGATAGCTTTTGCAGCCAATACACTGCTACCACAGCTGTATTATTTTGAGGCTCCATGACAGTGCATATGAAGTAACTCAAGATGCAAACTCACCTTTGGATCTTCTTCAGAATTGACAGAGAAGCTGTAGAGTTGAGGATTCCCAGCATAGCTAGAACTACAGGCAAATAGTTCATGAAATAACATGAGATGTGATGTTTTCAATCACAGCACAAATCAATGGTAACTCTACTGAAACTGAGATGTGTATGGGCTGCTGGGAAAAATAAGAACAGAATTTAGCTTCAAACCTGAATCTTAATAACAATATTTTTACAGAAAAAGAAAAAAATGAGAAGCCTTGATGTAAGCAAATGTCTTATCAGTGATTGTGCAAATAAGAGTGCTGATTCATGCATTTTGACTTTGGAAGTGCATATACTGCACAATGTAGCAGTGCAAAATGCTGCCGTTGGCTTGACAAGCAGCATAAACGTGTATGTTATCCCTTGTGCTTGAGAAACTGCATCAATTGAACGCAGGGGAGAAAAAAAAGAAAAAAAAGATTTGCTGATGTTTAATATATGGCATGTAAGCTATATGACACTATTTGTAGGCGCTGTCTAGAGTGCCTAGGTGCCACAGAGTCACCCAGCAAATTTGAAGTCTGTGACTTGTATGTCAAGAGACATAAGGCAGCACCCATCCCACTCTCGCTTGCCTTCCCTGCATGGGCTCTGCATAAGCAGGAAGAGTCCATACTTCACCTGTCTGCAAGATGTTTTGGTGCAAGGCATTTTTATTTTTTCTTGATGGCATTTTTCAGATTGGCTGTGTTCACTAACACAACAAGGGTGGCTCAGATAAAAGAAGTTAAGTAAGGAGGTTCCTACATCTACGCTACGTGCAGTTTAAGGAGTGCACTTCAGATCTGGCAACAATTAAAATTCATACAGAATTGGTCTGGACCCCTACCTCCCCAGTCAGGCACTGCTGCCCATTTGATATCTGTCCAGAAAAGAGCTTATGTGTTAGGTTCCTCCAAAAGGGACCCCTCTGCAAACACCAAAACTGAATGCAACAGGTGAGGAAGACCAGGATAGTTGTTTCAAAGCTGCCCTGCTCTCTGAACCAGCACACAAATCCAGAAAGAACCCCAAATCGATTTGCTTAGCACCATCATCAAGTAGATGCAGCAGCTCTAGAATGTTCCGTGCAGCTGGAGATGGGCCTTGCCCGTCTCGAAATCCATCAGTCCGAGGCCAAAAAGACCCTTTGCAGAGGCTGCCCAACTCCTCAAAGCCTGCCAGAGCCCGTCGGGTGTCTGAGGGGCCCTCAGCCCTCCAGGGCCGAGGCCGGGACGGGGCGGCAACCAGCAGAGGGCAGCAGGACCCCGCGCCTGCCCGGCAGCCCCCTCGCCTCCACGCCCGGTATGTCTCGGCCCGCCAAGTTCTCCGCCGCCAAGTTCCCGGCCCATCCCCTTTCATCCGCTTCCCGTCCTGTGCGTGGAAATCTCTCCTCCCGCCTTTCCCTTAAGATTTTGCTGTCGGTGGTTTGGGATCTTCCGAGAACGTAGAGTAAGGCCCAGACTCGGGCCCTGAAGGGAGGTTCTCCAGGCAGGGACCGTGTCGCTTCCCTGGGGACACCCGTGAGGAGGCACCGCTTTTTTAAAGGCCATTTGCTTTGTCAAACCCTGAGCGGCATATTTTTTCTGCTAGTTTCTAATCAGTTGAGGTAGCTGGATGCTGTAAAATGTTTCGGTTTTTTGTGTGCTGTCTGAATGAGCCAGTATTTTGCAAAAGTCTGGAGAACTTGTATATTTGAAGCTGGAAAATATTTTGTAATATGGATAACAAAAGGCATCCAAAGCAGTCATACATAATCATGATTGCTCAATATCATTAATTTTTCTTGAATTCCTAGTTTAACCATGGAGCAATTTTGGAAAAAAATCCATGCCAGGTTCCATCTAAACCCTGTTTCGTTTTCCCGCCTCTCACAATTTTTTACAATAGCAATGTACTACAATTATTTGATCCTACAGGATTTACAGACATGCTTAATTTAACAATCTGAATTACTACTACATCCAGCAGGACTGCTTACAGTGCATACCTTTCAAGAGATGAATTTTTCCTTAATCAAAACCCAAACCAGAACAAAATAAATATTTATGTCTGGTTGTTTACAATGATTTATATTTTTTGTGTGTCTTTATTTTTCGGATTAAAATTCCACATACTACTGTCATTTTTAGTAGCTGTTGGTTTCCAAAGAAGATTGATAGTTAAATAAAGGAACAACTATGAACCAGATGAAAAGCATGGAAATAGTTTGCAGTTTTTCCATTAGAGCTATTTGAAATATTGCATGATCATTAGCTAAGACAGAAATTTAAAAAAATGAAAAGAAACAAATCTAATACAATGTACCTAACTCACTATCAGCCAGCATTTGAAACACCTGAATTTTGCTCAATGCCTTATATCCTTCACTGGTTTTCAAAGCATTATCAAATTTAAATTCCAAGGTATTTTCAGTGTTTTCAGAACTGCTAATTTTCGTGTTTAGAAATTCCTTTTCCTGTCCACTAACCTTGAGTCTTTATTTCTTGACTGGCTTTCAAGCAATTTATTCCGTATATTGCAAAAGGATTCCTAGTCAAAGTATGCATGAGTTTATGTTTAGGGATTGACAAGTTTCTCCTAAAAGAGCCATCATTTATAGTTACTGATACAGAGTGGATAGACCTCAAATTTTCATTCCTTCTTTCCTTGATTTTATGTCATGCAAAATGTCATACAATGATGGCCCCTGATGGTTAATTTGCCTGTAACTAAACCTTAGCGGACTGAACAACTAGATAAACAGAGAGGAGAGCCACGTCACTGAAGCAGTACTTCTCTCTACTGTGTCCTGCATAAAGAACTAACACCAAATCTTATGAGACAGCCAGCTCCCTTACATGTCTACATTGTCGTCCCTTTACAGCTGACAGTTTATCATCTAGTCGTTATGAGGGAAGAAATGTAAACTGACAGCTGTCCCAAGGGAAAAGATGCCGGAAACCCCACTGAATAATGACAATAATAAAACAATACCCCACAGAGAAGCTAAGTTTTCATGCAAACAATTAAAAAGGGAAGCAACACATATAAAAGTATATGCTTTCCTATTGCTAATTTGCACAAAAGAAGTTGTTACCTTGGTGAATGGGTACTGACAGTCAAAAAAATGAGTGATGCTGCATGACAAGATTGATACCACAGATCTCAGATGACGTATGCTGCCAAACCCCACCTGCACAGAATCATTAGCAACAATGCTGCAGTGTAGTTACAAACAACAGAGGAATCTTCTTTTATAAGTGAGTTTAGAAATGACCTGATTATCCAAACAATTTTAACGAATCACCTGAAAAAAAGATAAATTTAAATTAATAAAAAAAAAAGAGCACATCAAATTAGGCTGGTAGTACAAATTTACTCTTTGTAAGTTATACTTCTATGGTTTAAATAGTACAAAGACAGGAAATACAAACATTTTTTCTTCAGTTGCTAAGAGAAAACTAGATCCTTTTCACAAGAAAGCACACAGGACAGCTTGAAATGTTACCAACACCACTTCACTATTTCTGCAACCCAGTGTAGTTTCTCTGCAGTCTGCCACATCACATCGATGTGCTAATTCGCTCCACACTGGCTCACAGGGCTGCACACAGCTCTACAAACACGCTCTGTGTTGCAACTGCTTCCTCCAAGTGAGCTGAATCTGCATTGTGGATAAACCTTCAGGCTCCTCTGCTTATTGTAGGTTTTACAGTTGGAGCATACTATGAACAGTAAGAGGTCGCTCACAGTTAGAATTGGTCACAGCTCAGAATTTACATTTTCTGAGAAATCTCACCACTTTGAGATTATTTTGTCCCGATTTATAATGTTTAAACATCTCCTAAGAAATAGACATTCCAATAACAACTTTGTTTGGGAAACAAAGATCCACAGCATTTCCAAAAAGCAATAATTTCATCTAGAGCAATGGAGCCCTGAATCCTAGGGGGTCTTTGTATTCCCTGGATCCCTGAGACATGGAAGAGGCCACCGTACAGCAGTAGATCTGACTAAATGGAAAACTGAAAGCTGACTTGCCTAGCAGAGAACTATCAAAAGTTGTCTGTATTCCATTATAGGGCTTGCTGAGATAAGCTCTCATGAAATGTTTCACTCTCAATGAACCAGCAACTTCTGACAGAAAACACGCCAGCGGAATGGTGCTTCCAAAGAAATGCACTCATAGCTGGATGACACAATGATAAAAACATCTCAGTCTTGGCTACACTAGCTGGCCAGCATTAGTTCAGTGCTATGAGTCTCAGCCGTCTGAAGTAACAACCTGAGTCACCTTCTGTTCTCGTAATTTCTGATTGCACCCACAATCAAGAATCCCACGTGTGAGCATAGCACATAATCCTTGTTAACATATTCATGCTTGGATAGAGAGAATCTCTTGAGCTGAGATTTTAGCATTCTACTTTGAAGGCTTATAGTTAAATATAGATCACTAGCCTGCCCAGAAATTCTCCCAATCGAACCACCTTAACAAGGAGTCTGTCTGGTTCCGCAAGGTCCCTATATCATTGCAATGGGAATGGCACACAAGTGGTGAGGGAACATTTCTCTTACGCAACTCTAGACCTAAGTTCTGGAAGATTTTATTGTTTTCACAAGTCTTCATATAAAAGGTCTTCTACTAAGAGAAGAAGGTGTGCTTGAAATACATCACACTAACGTACATTTGGGCTACCATAAGCTGGAGCAGGGTCTCTCGCTGGACATTTATAATGCTTGCAAACATAGTGCAAGAGATACCTAATTGTTCCATATTAACCACTGTATTTCCTTCCATATATTGTTTCTGATGGCTAGGGGACAACCTCAAATCTAATCTGTTGTCTTTCTTTTTCATTACAGGAGTAGCAGAAACTATCACTTACTAGTAAAACTGTCCCACATTTTCCCATTATAAGATCTGGTTTGAATTTTTTATACTTTTGCCAGTTTTTAACTGTTTGGATCAATACATACTCAAGTAGGTTTTTGCCTCTGGATGTGGCCTATGGAAAAAAGTGTAGAGCCCATATAAAAAGCTATGTACTGTATGCAAAGAATGTGAAAGAAATTAATTTACATCAGCAGTCTTAATTCTAGTGTTTCCTAAGTCATGAAAGTTTTAATTTTCCGCCTTAATAAAAGTTTTGGGTTTGTATATGCTTATGTGTTAAATATTTGATATAAAATAAATCACTGGCAGGTTACCATCTATCAAAACTCCATGGCTCCTGCAAAAGTAAACATATGTAAGTACGGTATCAGTTGAACTAAAATGTACCAATCATGCTTGGAACTTCAAAGATCCCTGAGGGAACAGAGATGGTGGTTAAAGAAAATATTTTTTAAAGCTGATATGAGTGAAAAATGAGGAAAAGGTCCTGGATCCACTGAAGTCAGTGGTAAAGCACACAGCTAGAAATGACATCAGGATTTCACATGGAAAACCAAAGCAGAAAAAAACTCCAAACCCCTAGAAAATCTGGAGCTAGCTAGATACAAGACTGCATTCTTTATCTTTAAAACTCTTCAAATCACAAACCAATATTTTTTTAAAACAAAAAGTATTTGGCTTTGTACAGAGTGTATATGTAGAGGGTTTTGATTGTGTTATAAAAAAAAGAACAGACTAAGAGATCTAACATTCACTTCTCAAACTTCTGAACCAGGACTCTTCAATATGGAAGTAGAAGATGGTCCTGTTCGTATTTTACTTTAGTTGCTGGATTCTGTTAAGGTTAGTCTTTAAAAAAAAAATAAAAATCACGCAGCTGTGTTTAAAATCACATACCTAACATTTTGAAAAGCTTTTGGCAATGTTCCTTCTTATCAATTTACGTCTAACCATTAGAAACAATGACTATGTCAAGCACTGAACAACAACGAAGAAATGAAATCTAACCAAGAAAAGTGTTATCTGTGAAAACTTCCAGTGAGCACTCTGGACTAGAGACAGATCAGGTACGACTCCGATTGTATTTCTACTTTGTTTTAGACAAGCGTACAATCACTGTTAAAAATAGGGGCTCGAACCTGGAATTAAAGATGACAAAATCTTGAGTGTTGTCCATATTTCACTAATACCGAAAAGTATTAGTCTCAAGACTGCCAAAGAGAACAAAAAAAGAAGACAGTTAGATCCCAAATAATTTTTATACAAACAACTTGTATCAGTGTAATTTTTAAAAAGCCAGGCAGCAGAATTACAAGAAAGATGGGAATGCATCTTGGTGCCTTTTGCCTTCAGGGTGAAAATGGGAAGAAAACTTCAGTTTTAATAATTGCTATGGCCACTATTTTCATTTCTTTTAATTCATGAGAATTTCTAGTTTTCCAGACTAACAAGGGGAGAAATAGCACAGGAATGATACCGTGGAACATTTAAAGGTTTCCACTTCTTTATCTCCATTCATCCAAGAACAACTGAGGTTTCTCATACACAGGAAAAAGTTCTTCAAACATACCCCAAGGTGAGGACATTGCCACAATGACTTCTGCAAAGATAGGCAACACTGCAACAGCTGACAATTGAGACCTGTGCATTCCTGTATGCAAGTTTAGAATATTAAGAAAAGGGGTTTTTTTCTTAGAAAGATGACTAAGGCTGTTTAAGCTACTAAATACTGTAGACTTGATCCTCATTTACCCCATGTGAAGGAGCTTTACTACTGATGTAAATCGGGTGCTCTGTGTGTTTTTCAACCTATTATAAAACCTCTTGCAACAAACAACCAGTATTAGCTTATCTTAGTGCCTTTTTATCCATAAGAAGAATTTGGTTTTCTCCTTAAGAGATGAGCTACACTCTTTCTGTATAAGAGAAAATCAAATTAGCTTCCTTGGTTCATAGTGCAGAATTCTGCGCAGTAGCTCACAAGGTTCTCTCAATAATGCACCAGTGTCTGGTGGTCTCTCAAGTATCCTCTGTAAACAGTTTACATTGATCTTTGCTCCAAGCTGTGAGATGTTTATAGATCTTTTTTCAGTATGTCTATTTGCCCACCATCCAGACCCAAGATCTTATTTCGGTAATCCTAAAAATAGGCTAGGATCAATTACAAAGACTTTTCCTCTGCAATGTAGTTCTAAAATAAATTTAAAGTCTAAGATTTTGGCAAAAAAACACATTAACAGTGAAACTGGAAATGTTTCAGACACTGATTGATCGAGACCCAGCTGAGTTTATTCTACTCGAGATAGATTTTCATCAGATAGTCCAAGAATAGTGTTTATTTTGGCCTCACTTCCTAGAAATAATATTAATCTGGCAAAAATGTTGTTTCTATAAAGAAAAAGGCCATTGAGCAGGCTAAATATCTATGTCTTTATTCTCGTGTACTACACTAGTTTCGCTTACATCCTGTGTTTGCTCAGTATTTTCAGAGGCTGTGTTAAGAGTTTCTGGGCTGTGATTAAATCACTTATCTAGCTCTCTGAGGTACTCACCTGGCCAGAGTTTATGAGAAGGTCACAGTCCAATGCAGGTATGTTCAGAACACATCTGAGACCTAAATAAGCGTTCCCTCCCCATTCTTCACCCATGAGGATTTGATTCATAGGCAGGTAAGGTACAGATTTCCAGATGCTTAGTTAGGCACAGTCACATAGCTAATGAGACCTAAAAAGTTTGTACAATCTTAGACAATATTTAGCTCTTCTGACATATTTAGGTGGGTTTGAATGCCTTTAGCAACCTGGTTATGAGTGTCTAGTGGCAGTCTTGGAAAACCAACTCAGGTCTTCCACACCCTCATTTAGCTCCTTCACCTCACTCTCCATTGCTTTATTACCAGTCTTCTGCGCTTTAAGGGAAAGAACAGGCTTCCTTACCCTCTGGAAATGTTTGAGGCAGATACATTGAAGAAAGTGAGATCCAGAGTTACCAGAGGAAAAGAAGCCCAAAAGAGAGATCAAACCTATAAAGTTTTTCATTTTTATTTGAAGAAGATGACAATTTCATTTCATATGACCCTTATAGAGGAAAAGAGATATATAATGTTGTCAAGCAAAACTATGTTCACTTTATGAAACAAGAACATGTTTGTAAAGTTGTGAATGTTTCAAAACTTTTTTTCTAGAGCATGTTACAGTTGAACTTGATCTTAGAGGTCTTTTGCAACCTTAATGATTCTATGATTCTATGTTCACATAAATGAGATGTTTCTTTGTATGTGTGTATCGTAAGACAAGGAATTCTTTCTGTATAGGAAAGGAAAAGAAAATTGAATACAGAAAAAAGTTATTAAAGATGCTGCCTTGGTCTCTGAAAGGCCTATTACCATTATAACACTCTACCACTAGAGCCAAGTGTAGTTTGCTTTTCACAGTCTTCACAAGTAACAAAACAAGTGCATACCATGTATGTCACAATGCTGACTGCTTCAAAAATCAATGCATGCCAGTTGCTGAATTTACTTGGAATGCACATTTATATGTTCCAGGTTCATTTGCGATGTATGGTTTTTGACTTTTCTCTTTATCCAGCTGTCAGCTCAAGCTCAAGTTGAGCCAATGAAGAGATTTAAGAAAATAGTTGCTTCCACATTTTCCTTCCTTGTTATGAAGTGGACATCATCATTTACTCAAACGTATATCCATATCCTCCCAGATCAGCTGTGCCTAGAGATTGCTGGTTATTTCTTTACAACACTAAAGCAGGTGCTTTCTTTCCATATGTCAAAGCTTGAAGCAAGGCTCTCATTTCATAGCTTTATCCTTGGTCTCCAGATGTGGCCTTTCCCTTCCCATTTATTCTTTCTTACTCTGAAGATTACTTTCACTTTCTAGGCCCAATGCTTTTATCATATCACTTGGCCTGCATTCCTTAGCTGGCACTGACTTCCCACTTATGTCATCAAACACAAGCTGCTAATCTTCCCTTTCCAGTCCCTCTATGGACTCTCCACATTCCATATCACCTCTTTTTCACTATATTCATCGGCTCTCATCTCTCTTGCCCATTCATTAAAATTTACTGGAGCCTTCATGTTTTTTGCTTCACATTTGAAACTTCTAAAAAGCATCTTCACATGCTGTGGTTTTTCTTCAAATCCAGGGCCAATGTAGTACACATATTTGCTACTCTACTACTGCTACCAGTACTTAGAAAGGTCTCTGTCAGCTGGGGGTACTCTAAATGTTGCTGCGGAAGATTTTCATTTGAAACTGAGCAAAAATAATACTGAAGAATGAAATGCGAAGAGTACACAAACAATCTGAAGTACATTCAGAGATAATCTAAGATATGAGAATAGTGTTACTGAGGCAAAACAGGAGCAGAAACAGAATCCTCGACATGAATAAGAAAGCACTGAGTATAAACACCAAACACAGTGGATTGTATGGGACAAGCACCTCCTTAATTGCTTTGCTGAAATATAGCCATAAACCAAAGCACACCCCTTTTCCAGAAACTCCTGGACAAAACTGGTTAAGAGCTTGAGCTCCTTCATTAAGTCTGTTTGAGAAAATAATCTGCTTACTTTCAGAGAAACATTATGAGCCAAAAGCTCTTTCATGCTTATTGTATTTTTAGAGCAGAAGCAGTTTAGAAGCAGTTTAGAAGCAGTTTTCTTGAAGGAGAGCTATGTTATTTGAAATACTTTCTGCAAAAATTTTACCCAAAACCCAAAGCCACATCCTGCCTTAATGTATCCTGCAAGAAGCTCTCACAATTGCCATTGACATAGCTAGTAGATAGGAACCCTCATCCCCAGGAACATGAAAGACTAATAAAGCATAAGATTATGGCTGAAATACTTGAGCTGTTGAGTGATTTTAACTTTTGTTGCTGGGTCAAAGCTTGCTTTTCCTTATTCTCATTGAAAGCCGTTGTGATCAGCAGCTGGGTCAGTAGGTGGTGTTACTATGCAAGGGTACAGTATCTGATGACAGTTGGACTCTCAAGCTATCGTGGGAGGAAAATGTTACATTATTTAATATCTTAGTTATAACTGTATTCTAAAAATAATACAAACCTTACATTGCAACTGTGCAGCATAGAAACTTGAGTTATTCAATGGAAGGGGAAGTAAGAATTAACTTCCTCTTCCTAAAATAACAAAAAAAAATGCTACCAAAGGAAGCGCAATGCTATTGTCAAGTTTCTCTTTTACATATTACTGATTCTATTAAATTTAAATAGAGCTCATATTCAACTTGTATTTTGTGGAAAACTCTATTGTCAACATCATCTGGAAAATATTGTTAAATTACTACATCTGTCTCAGTAACTCATTCATTGTCTTATGCTCTTGTGAATCATGTGAGATGCTAGGCTTAAGTAAAAGTGATGCAGCTGGTGATGGGTGAGGTGATATCATTTCTTTGCACAGTGGAAGAAGAGTCTCACTTCGGCTCTTGCTTGGCTCACAGACATTTGTTTGCAGTCCAGCACCAACTATAGGCCACAGAGAGCTGTGGAAGGACAAAGCTGTTGGGGTATGACAAAGCTTTAACCTCACTTTTTAGTATTACATGTACCTTTGCTGTAGACTTGCACTGCTATGATGTCACTTAGTCTGGCTCACTGGTACCTACAAGAAAGGATTGTCTCTGTACCTGAATTCCATCTGTTAATTTAATATACATGAGCTAATTTCATATGCACCTCCCTTCGAGATGAGGCAGGAAGATGAAACTCTATCAGTTTCCCCCATCTGCTTCCATATTTAGTTTAAGGATTTGAAGAAAGTTCTGTTTCCTACTTTGGCCCCTTATGAGCAGTAGGGACCACACACTTGAAATCTATTTTCCAGGAACAATCAGGATCATTTACTGTAGAAAAAAAAAAATAGGTCTGACAACTATTTCGGAAGGTTTCCATCAATTCCTTGCAGACGGTGCTTACACTGACGGGCAACTAGTGACTGTGCAAAACCTCCACTTCTCACTTCTTCACATGAGAAAATACAGCTAGTTTATAGTGCTAATTTCCTCATACTATCTCTCACCCTACATGCACATCACAACTGGCTCTAAGTGACAGACAAATTTACTACAAACAGCAGAGAACTTTGCAGCCTAATATTGACATGCAGCTACAGAAAATCAAATGCATGTGCAAAAAGATGCAATCTAGCATTTGGACTTGAAAACTACCCACTGAGATAGGAAGAAGAGTAAATACGTACTCAGATTTGGGGGATACTTTCTCACAAGTGAAAAATACTGGCAATTATTTCCATAA
Organism: Baryphthengus martii; assembly: GCA_013396935.1. Classification (NCBI taxonomy): domain Eukaryota; kingdom Metazoa; phylum Chordata; class Aves; order Coraciiformes; family Momotidae; genus Baryphthengus; species Baryphthengus martii. The sequence continues at coordinate 339,295 of VWZK01017411.1, read as the reverse complement.
AGCTTTCTGTGAAACACTGAAAATTATAGAGGAGGAGAAGAAGTGGAGGTGATGTACAGGTTTATTTTCAATCCTGAATAACAGAAAAAAAAAATCAAAATAAAATTATGAAGTTGTTTTCAACTACTATTGCATAGCCAGAATAAGACCATGAACCGTTTCACAGCATTTCATGGACTTTCCATGAGGCAATGCGGTAAATTTCAACATCCATGTGAATGTAATGATACAGCCAACATGTAACAAGTAAAGGAGAAACCTTAACATTGATATGACCAGAGGACCAACCTCAGAGCTGGGTCTCACATGAGTTAATACAGGTTGACCCCTGGACAGAAGAAACTTCAAATGAACATTCTACCTGTCTAAATCATGCTTACAAGCTTTTAACAATCAGGGGGAAAAGGTGCATAGGAAAATAAATCACAGAGGACAAAAGTGAGTAAGGGAAGGATTGAATGGCTTGAAATGAGTAAAATGCATCATTAATTTATTTCTATTAGTGGAGCCAGGTAATTCCATCTTCTTTTGTCTTCAAACGCCGTTTACGTTCACTACAGTAAGAAGCTTCAAAACCTTGCTCATATCATGCTTAGTTTATCATCTATGTGAAATCTAACACATGCTATAAATAAAATCAAATGTCCAGGTTAAAGCAATGCCTCTCATTAAACTAATGTCCGTACACATTGCTCTGAGCCATAGCTAAAAGCCTACCTTGTAAAGCTAAAAAAATAATGTTAATAATAAATGCTGACATTTTCAAATAAAGGCCCTGAGGTTACAATTTCCTAGTTAATAATAAGTAGCATTCTGAATCAGTTAAGTAAGATTTCAATATTCCATTTCACAACGTTTACAGGTTTCCTTTTATGGGTGCAGACAATTTCATTTTATAAGATTAATAAAGCTAATAAAGAAGAGATGGTAGTCAGGCTTTTCCTACCTCAGCTGCAATTTGTGTTAACATGCTTAGCTCTCACAGTGAAGAAGTGGGCTGACTTGAATAAAAGTTTTTGAAGAACAGAAAGGGATATATATCTGCTATGTATAAACATTCACTAGAAATATGGATGTACACAGAGTGATATTTATGTGTAAGAGCTGGAAAACTTAGGCTCTGACCTAGAACTCATTGAACCCAAGGGAAAAGGCTACCTTCAGCATCCTTGGCTTTTGAATCCAGCCCTTTGAAATTTGAAGTGTAGAGTCTGGATATGTAAATTGTGGCCTAAACACATTCCACATGTAGAAATGGAAGCCATTGACTAATCTGAGGCCTTACCATACACAGAGGAAGAAAAAAACAAAAGAGGAAATCCATCTTAAAATCAACATGGTGGGAGAAACTATAATAACTAAGCTTTGATCATAAACTTTTCAGAACTACTTCTGCCCTAAGTTCCTGCAGTTAAAAGTATGAACCTCCCAGCTTCACTGCTGACATCTTCAGATGGACTTAGAACCTCCTCTTCAGCTTTTCATCCAGGTTGAGGCTTTGTTTGACTCTTGGTTTTCTACTGTAGGAACCAATACATATAAACTTTCCTATGAATAATTATGAAGAAAGAATTATATTCTCAGTTCTGAGTTGTTGAAAGTTGCCATCAAAAGGATGGAAGGACTGCTGCGCAAAAGGAAATTATCTGGTTATATACCCACTCTTTAGCTTGTTGAGTTTTAGCTTCTTAATTTGTTCTAATTTTTAAGAATTCTGTGTGATGTGCTGGTTAACTATCTCTGTATTCAATATAGTTATACTTAAATTTGATTTACTGTGAATTTCCAAAAACTATTTTTGGTAATTTCTTCCATATAAGCTTTCAAATGAGAGCTTTCCACCTTTCTCCTAAGAAGTTTTGTAGTTTGCAAGTCTTCATCAATATTGCACAATCACAAAGGAATATAAAAAAACCTCCACAACCTTAAATAGAATTAATTCTTACTGAAAGAACATAAAATCTATAATTGCATCTTGCTTATCTCTATACTTTCTGCTTTTGGCCTTATCATCTAGGACGATACCAAACACAAAAACAAATTTGTCAAGAACACCCTGCCGTCGCTGTGGTACTGTGCTTCACACTAATTGCAATCACTTAAGGTTTCTGGGGAAAAAAACAGTGTAATGGTGAAAGAAATTATCTGGTATATCCCAGAGGATCATCCAGTCACTGTACCAAAGATTGTCACAGTGTCTGCAGACTACTACTTGAAAAGAGAATGCTCCGTTCTTCAGATACTACTTGCCTTAAACTGATGCTTTTCTATCCTGTTTTGTAGCTTGTATCTATGCCTTTGCCCTCTATGTTCAAAACCTTCATTCTTCCATCATTCTGAAAGTTGTTTTGTTTCAATAGCAACAAAGCAAGCAAACCTTCCAGTTGTATTTTATGTGTTTTACTATGACAAAAGATCTAATTAATACACTGATCAATTTTCCTTTTTTTTACTGTTGGCCAGTGGCACAATGGCTTGGCAATATTTTACCTATTTGCAGCCTCTCCATTCGTAAGGCCGAGGGCTATGGGCTGATCCTGCATTTCTCTGGGCAGATAAGATCCTAGTCAGTGTAGTGTCACATTTGCCCTGTAGAGAAAACCAAGGTCAGTCTCTAAAGTCATGCCACTATCAGTGCGTAAAGTGACGTCAATGAAATTTAAGGGAGTACATATATGATAAAACGTTTCATTTTTTTGCTAATGAATCACTGGTTTCCTGACACTAGAACCAGATTTGTTTCCTTTCAAAAACAGATGTTCTGATTTAACTCTAAACTATCTGCTGCTTTATAGAAACTTGCATTACAATGACATTCTGTCCAGAAGGCCTGTGGAGGTTACTAAAGCTCCCTTGTCCTCCCAGCTAAGGGTGTATAGTGACAGCATATCTACCCAATGATCTGCTCTCCCATGATAAGAAAAGGAAAAGGACAATTTGTAATTACATGAGTTAGATCTTGAGTCATGCAACTGCTGAGAAACAGACAATTCTAATATGGGTGGGGCGCGTCTCTTCTTTCCATTAGGGAAAAAAAAAAGCTTTTGGAGAAGAGCAGAAGGGAGGGCTGCAATTCAGAGGAATGATTCTGCTGCACGTTTTTAGCTGAGAGAGGAGAAAACAAATTGGAAGCATTACATATTTCCACCCACTCCTGCCCCAAGCTTTGCCTCTCTCTAACATTAGGACACGCACTGTTAACTAGTCCATATCAGACGCAGCATTTCCCTCACCACTTTTCTTCCTTATGAATACATGATGGCCTCCACCCATCCCACTGGAGCACAATGCTCCTGCTCCTGAATGCAGCCCAAAAGCTTTTCAGACACCATTCAGGATTTTCTGGGATATTCTCTTTGCTTTCTAGAGGTGTGCCATTCTCATCTTCACTGTTCCTCTTCGAGAGAATGCTGCCTACCTCTTACAGACAAGGCGGTACAAGGTACACTGAGAGTTGGAAAATTTTGTCATTCAACTTTCTCAGCCTTATTTTGGGATACTTGGAGAGAACCAGAAAAAATCTAGATACAGAGAAAACAAAGGCTTATCTGTACAAGCAGAATAGATGTTTTCTATATTATCATAGAAAATATCTTGGTCAACAACAGCAAAATAAGTGTGAAACCACTAGTGTAATCAGGGTGTGGCCATGTTACTGGTAGATGACAAACAGAAGTGGAATAAAACACTATTTTCACATGCCTGGCCAAAGACACCATTCTGACCTCAGTGAAGTCTCTAGGAAATTTTAGCCATTTTTCTCTGTGAAATAACTTGGGTTTTTTTTAAATAACATGAGCAGAACAATGTACTGTTCCCTGAATGCGTTCTTAAATATGGCTGAACTGTCTCAGCTGGAATTTTTCAAAGCAATTACCCTTTAAAGCATTGAAACGTATTTGCTGTGCAAAGCATGGTGGTAATTTAAAATGCAACCATCCTGCTGCTATAATTATTTCAATTCCTGCAGTGTTGGAAGAATGGAGCTTGGGATTTCTTGACTGCTCTGGAGCAAAACCTGGTGTTTTAATATGAATTGCCTGTAAACACAAGATTAACCTAAACTACCTGATGACTTTTCTAAACTGAGGTTAACAGAAGTAGATGGTGACATCACCTTTGCTCACTACATGGCACTGTCAATGCCTTAGCTAAGAAAAAGTCAGCTAAAAGCATGGGTTTGACTATGTTATGAACAATGAAAATAGGATTTTAAATCAAGAGAGGGGTCTATTTGCAGGTCACCTGCAGCACCTAGAATTTTACCTTTCTAACCTGATGACGCTAACCCCGCCAGGGCCACACTTCGTTTTCTAACATTTGCCTTTGTAACCACAGATGGAAACCTCTGATTTTTTTCCCCCTTGTCTTTTCATGGAATTTAACATTATCAAATTATTTCTACTCGGTGAACAAAATCTAAGTACACTTCAAAGCAGCGCTTTGCAGTGCTACAAAATGACATTAAAATTCCATAAAAGCAATTTACTGCCTTACAGCATTATCTAAACAAGATGTAGAGCTCCTGAACAGACCTGGGAGAGAAACACATTTACGCCTGAAAATCAGAGGGCACCTGGCAGCACTGCCCAGGTGAAAACCACCCAGCCCGGCTGAGGTGACCCAGGAAAGGCTGCAGAAAGGAGTGGAGAAGGCAAGGCTGGGTCTCCCCTCTTCCGTGGGGCTACTGCCCTCACAGCCTTTCCAGCTGGGCCTCGGCCCTCACAAACCTTCGCAGGGTGAGCCTCAGACTCCCTTTCGTGGGCAGCTCAGATACCCCGAGGGCTTCGGGGAGTGGAAGGTCTATCTACAGCGAGGAGGGGACGCGTCCGCCCCGGCGCTCCACAGCCCCCGGGGGGAGAGGCTGTCTCAAGGAGCGGGTCCGGCTCCTCAGGTCCCCGCACAAGGGCTCTCATCGCCCACCGTNAGGACCCCCAGGGGTTCCCGGCGCTAGTCCGGGACCCGACGGGGCGGCCGTCGCGGGTAGCGTGAGGAGCCCAACTGTGGCGGGGCGGGGAGCGCGGGGGGTCCTACTCGCCGCGGTGAGAAATTACGCGTGGAAATACCGGTGCTCGAGCTGGGGAGCTGCGGCAAATCCCGCCTTGAGCGCGGCTTGTGGTGCCCCTGGTGGGCGGCAGCCCGGGGTGGGCAGCGCCTGTGCCTGCAGAAGGGAGCCCTCCCGTTCCCGCCGCGCCGCCGGGGGAGCCCACAGCGAAAGCCACCCCTCTCACACAGGCCTTCGCCCTGGGACAGGGAGTCTTCCGACGGCAGGTGTAGCCTCGGTGGGCTGAAAGGGGATAACGGATTTTGGTACTGCGGTGCTAGGTCCCGGTGTTGGCTGTTCTCTTCGGAAGGGTTAGAGCCAGACCTCCCCAGTGCCCAGGTGCTGAGGGGGCAAGCGGGAGATTGCTCATTCACAAGGCAGGATTGCAAAAGCTTCCCCGCAGCCTCCTGAGGTGGGAGGGATCCCGGGGGACGCACAGTGCCCTGGTTTAGGTGGCTGTGTGAGTAAAGTGAAGGCAAGTGGGAAAACTGCAGACCAAGCAGCCTGGCGTGAGCGGCCAAAAGCTACACCATGTGAATGTGCTAATCTGTCAGTTTTAAACTAAGCATATAAGAAGGTGGTGTGGTTATGGCAAAACAGCCAGTACTGACTTCCAAGGAACACATTTTACATGTCTCTGCTGATGGTGTATTTGGCCATGTGGTTTAGGGAAGAAATAGGTACGTCTGCTGACTTTAAGAAGGCCCATCCTGCATGATGCCCTCCGCTGAATGGAGAGGTAACATGAATACAGTTTCCACAAGCTTGGAGTGTTTTTTCAGTCCCTTGTGCACCAAAATAGAAATTATTAAATCCAGCCATTGTCACACTGGGAAGATGTATCTGGTGGGGTCTTTTAGGCAACATATCATCTAGCCTGTCTTAACTGTCATTAAAAATTTGGATGCAGGAATACAGCAAACATGCAAACAAAATATGCAGGGTGCCACCAAACTGGGACAGACAGCCTGACGCTTTGAGGGCACTTCCTGCCCCAGATTACTCTGATTCTGTGATTAGCATGGCTCCAGCTTGACTCTACCCTTCAAAAATTATGTGTGCAGGATTTTGGCAGTTGTTTTTCCTCTTTGGTTCTAGTTCCCCTTTTGTGAATTACATGATGTGTATGTTTTGCCATCTGTTCCTGGCTTGCTTCTAAAAAACACTCACTTCGTATATGACTCTCTTGATGTCACTGTTAATTAGTTACCCTGCTGCTGCACAACATTGGTGTAAATGTAGTATTTCCAGGACTCTATTTAGTAGATCTGTTTCATTAGAGTCAAATAGGTAAGCCCCAGTGCTTCAGAGAGCTATAGCAGATCATCTACTCCACCTGTGTAGGCTTCTACTCATTTGTCTTCACTAACTTTACAAAGCTTTTTTTCTAGAAAGTTTGTAAAGTATTTGAAATTTTGGTTAAAACTTTGTTTAAAACAGAATGTTTTAACTTTTTACTGAACATGTTTAGTTCCATTTTTCCCTGTGGACTTTTTAAGGAGGCTATATGCTTTGTGCAAGCATTGCTTAAAAATGGAGATGATTTGGTTTGAAATACAGATTACAAATGTCTTTGGGAGGTTTAATCCATGAAGCATTACATATAGCTGGGTGATCCTTATTTTATATACTCAGAGAATTCTGATCTATCTGGGAGCAGATATAACAGGAAAAATGTACTGCCTCTGAAAGTACATTCCCTGTGTCTTCTCTTTCTTCCTTAAATACCTCTTGCGGGGACTACAGACTCTTCTGGTATTTGGAGGCAAATATGACTTAAAAGTAATTTTGAGTAAATTGTGTTTTAATTGTTCATGCTGGAATTTTGTGATTATTTGATGTGCAGCATCTTCAACCAGGGTATGATGCTTTTGAAGTGCTTGTTTATTTTGTTATCAAGTGTATTTATTTCAGCTAAGTTTTATTTTTACACACCAGAAGTCTGAGATGTCTGATTCTTACTAGACTTGAGCAGTGTCTGCTAGATCACACGCTGGCTCATGCACCTGTGAATTAGGCTGTAAACTTAATTTTTTAATTTTTTTTTTTCAATTTGTAAAGCTTTAGAGACTAAAATATTTGGGACGGTAACAATTTGGACAAAATGGCAACAGTATAAACAGAGGAACCTGCTGAATATTGTAACTGTTTAACTCTGTACTGTGGCCTGAGATTTCTTAGGTAGTAAAGAATTTACCTAAGCCACTAAGATTTTACTGTGTTTAATCTTTCCTGTTAGAAGAAGTGTCTTACAGCAATGAGAGGAACAAGAGGCAGAAAGCTTGCTTTCTCTTGCTCTGCAGTATGTGATAAAGGGAGAGGGAGCACTTGGGTAACCCATGGATGGAGGGATCAGTCAGCTGTTGTATCTTTTTGGCCCTCTAAAATGCCAATGGATGTAAGTTACAGCTGTCTCATGGATGGAGGGATCAGTGAAAGTAAAAACGAAAACAGACTGAGGAGGATGGAGGGATGGAGGGATCAGTCAGCTGTTGTATCTTTTTGGCCCTCTAAAATGCCTGAGAAAACTACCAGTCTGGAGTACCTACTGGAGCTGAGAGGAGGCGTTGCCTTGTTCAAGAGAGGACCTGTCTTGTTTGCAGATTCATGAACATCTTTTTTTGTCTTCCATTCCAGTATGTCTTAGCCTGTTTTTTTGTAGGCCCATCTGATCTGTTGTGGGGATGACTTCATCTGATCAGGTGCTGATCTGGGTTGAAAGTGAAAATAAGAGCTCTTCTTTGCCTGCAGTCGTATAGAAGCTTCAGCTTTTTTCTTTTGGAAGGTCTCTAGTGACAGCTGTAACTTACATCCATGCAGATCTTCCAAACCACTTCTATAGGCGGGATCCTCCTCACCCAACTTTAAACATGAGTATTTTAGTTAGTCACCTGGGATTCTGAGTCACCTTTACAGTCAAATGGAGAGAAACAGATACTGCTGCAATTTGGTTGAGCAGTTTTAGATAGCCACCATGAATCATTCTCTATAAAATTGCCTTTCTTTCCCTTCATTGACTAAAAAGAGCTTTGGAATGACCAGATCAGTTGCAGATGTCATAGAAACTCCACTACTCCATTAAGAGTGATCCATGGTACAGTAAAATTGCTCTTGGAAAAGCGTACTTTTTAGGCAGCTTTCCTCACCATCCAACTTGTGGATTCATGGCTATCATCAATAGTAACAATATAGCTGCCAGTGTAGAAGACAATATGTTGCACTGTGAAAGAAAGAAGCTTGGAAGTCATGTTCTTCTTAAGTTTCTGTGGAAGACTTTTGAGCATCTATGTGAGCATGTGTCCCTCACCACCCCTCACAATTAATTTAGAGCATTGCTCCTGGGCTGTGAGTGAGAAGGAAACACAAATGACTTTGATCTGACTCACAACTTTAATGTGGGAATTCACAAACTGGTTTGATAATGACTGTTTAAAAAGTTTAAGTCTGTCATTAGTTTCAAAGTCTTTCTTCCAATGAAGTGACATTTCAGATACGTGGCGAGCTAATTGCTTTCGTCATTTTTGCTATGGGAAGCTACCCCAGGCTGCTGCTGTTTCCTCTTGTTGATCAATGATTCAACATGCCATGAGTTTAGGCTCAAAGAAATTAGGGCTACAGTTATTAGGAGTATTTAGAGGAGTAGATGCATTATGGAGCCTAGAATTAAAAAGAAAGTTTAGTGTATACAAGCCAAATTTTTCTATGATACTCTGTTTAGAAATGTATACAGAGACATTTCTGATAGAAGTTATGCACTGGATGCATCTCCTCAGTCTGTTTTCGTTTTTACTTTCACTCTGCCTTTGCATGTGATCTAGACCAATGGATTTGAAAATGTGACATGTAACACTAATATTAAATGATGAAACTCTCTGTATATCTGCTGCCAGTGATGGGCAGAGCCTACATGGCCAGTATCACTAACAACAGAAAGTTCTCAACTGTCCTCCCACAATCCAACTGATAAAATATAAAATTTAGTGAAAATCTTGTCTTTGCACTTACACCTATCAGGGAGAGTGGGATCTGTGGGGAAAAAATCTGCTTCTAACAGCTTCAGGCATAGAGAGAACAGCTGGGAGCCAAAATCGTAGGGGCGCTCACAGGATGCTTTTGCTGATAAAATTTGCAAAGCACCTTCCGAGTCCACAGTTTTAGGCAATTAATGTATCTGCCTAGAAGGGAGCTCAGCACGAGAGTGGGAAAGTTCTACAGAGTTGTCATGTAATCTGCTGGCATCAAGTCCATACAGGCAGCGAATGAAAACTTGCTCCCCAGTGGCCTTAGTTGATCTGTTTTGGTACTCTCACTGGATCTTCAGGTAGCCTGGACTGCAGACACATAGTTACTTTTCTTGTGCTTCAGGACAAGATTTTGATGCGCTTTTGAAGATTTTTCTTGTGCTTTCTAACAGTACTAGAAGCCACCATTTTCTCATTTGCTATGGGAACTTTTTTGAAACATAGAAATAAGAAGGATGTATCAATCAAAAAAGTTTTTGAAAGTTGATGTGGTTTTTGTCTCTTGCAAATTTAAAAAAAAAAAAAAATCATTTAAATAACAGCCAAGTCTACATTATTGTTCTCTGTGCTTTTTGATGAACTCTTACATTTGGAAGATCTACTGCATGTGTGGCTTGGAAGGCCTAAGCTGCTGAGATAACCCTGAGCAAGTGAAAATACATGCTAAGAACACGCAAACAGATAACACTCCCAAATACTTGTGGTTACAGGATAGTTTTTCACTGTGGTGACCACATCTTCCTGATTGAGGGGAAATTGGCGGACCGGGTGCTTGAGAGAGCAAATACAAATGAGACAGCAGTTTTTTGTGCTACTCCTAGGAAGGGATTCAGCATAAACTTAACTGCAGTTTTCTCCCATGGGGACCATGTCCTTCCAGGAAATTCAGCAAAGTCTTTTGTATCTGTCAGTAGATTGATCTCCTTTGTCGTCTCCCCTGTGTCATGATGGAGCTGACCAGCTGACAACTGACTCTGACAACTAACTCTAATCAGTTGTTCCATCCCTCCTCCACTTGATAAGGAAAAATGAGAGGGAGGCAGTGGTATTTCCTTCTCTTGGAAAACCTGACAGAAATGGAAGAATTACACTGGAAATGTCACAAGGTTCTTCTCTTCTTGGTGTGTTTTCTTCCCATAACTGTTTCCTTTGTAGGGTTTGGGGCTTGCTGGGCTGTAGCAAAACAGCCATAGCCATACCAATATGAAATCCCATCTGTGGTGACTCCACGTTTCCACTTTCCTCACAGAACTTTATCTGAAACTCACTGCTTATATATGTTTGTAATCACTCTATGTTATATAGACTGAAAGAAGCAGCTTTACTAGGTGGAAAGTTAATAATGGGTCTTGAAATTGTGTGTGACTTCAGTCAGTAGTAAAGCTGAGAAAAAAAAATCTTCATTTGGTTTTTCTACTGCTCACTATGGTACTGAGCACTGTACTTTGGTGAAACACCTATATATTCATATGAAAGCATTATTTACTTTATTTGATTTTAATATGCAAACTCTGTACGAAACAGATGGGTTCAATACAATTTTTACAGATTTGTTTTCACCCTTTTGCTTCACTCTTACCTGTTAGAGCATTTTATACTAGTGTCTTTTCCCCTTTCAATCTTCCTTTCCCATAGCATGTGTGCCCTCTCTTAAACATTTCTGGCAGTAGTAAGAACGTGTGATTGTAAGAGATAAGGTGGTGACTTAGAGCTTTTTGCCAATGACCAGGGCCAAGAATGTTATTGGACCATCATAGCATATCTTGCACTTGACTCAAGTGGCTTGTTGTGAAAGGCTGGAAAGATGAGCTATTGATTATTCAATGTAGTAGCTCCTGCCCTTCAATTTTGTACTGTAACTTTTCATTGCTTTTCTTTCTCTCTTCCTAACTTTGTGCTATTTTTTTTTTTTTTTATTATTCCACACTTAATGTCTCTTGATTCTGTAGGGAATTGGGAAAGGGAAGGATTTTCACCTATTGTGGATCCCTAGATGCCTTCCTCTCTCATCTATGGGCTTCCTTGTCTACCATTTTCTGCTCATTAGACAACCTCTTCATGTGGAAGCAGCCTGCCTTACAGATTGTGAAGCTAAATATCAAAATCTTCATTTAGCTGAGAGTCCCAAGACACAATTCCCATAGCTTAGCAACCTGAGGATAAAGGAATTCTGGGAATAGTTCAAAAATAGCAAATGGGAATGAAATACTAATAACCCATCTGCTGCATTGCAGGGTGGAGTTAGGGTGGTTCTAAAAAGTCTTAATAATTGCACTATTCTCATTTGCTGGCAGTTCTTTTTGAGTACAAGGCAGTCTCTTGTCACCATGTAAGTTCCGTACGGCAATGTTGGGTAACTGGAAAAAACAGGAAGGAAAACATTACACCAACATCAGCAAACTACAGATTATGGGAAGGAGTGTGGAAACAGGACAAATTTGTGCTGCTAAGACTTACATTATTCTTTCACTTTTCTGCTCTTCCATCAAGGCATAAAATGGCAGGAACCTAGAACATATTTTCTGGTAACTTACATAGGTACTTTTCACTCACAGTTCCCAGCTTATTGAGCACATTTAGGATACACTTTCTGGAGCCCAAGATCCAGAACCTGTATCTGTACCTGAGAGTGATTCTACAGAGGAGCTTGGTGAATGAGCTGTCTTGCACCCAACCTTCATGCCATGTCCCTCTCTACTCCTTCTCTGTAGTCATAGCATATGCTGCCTGTCGCTGATTAAATATTGTTCCTGTCCTCTCTTGTCTTAGCACAAAAGCCCTTTCCTAACCCCTTCTTCTGACCGTGAGTAACTTCCTCCTGACATACCGTGGATAAGCTTTTAGGTAGTCCCTTGTTCCTCTGAGTATCTCTTAAAGGAGCCTCTGGGATCATTAAGTAATCTTACCATCCCACCTCACCCTAAGAATAGGACCCACAGATGCTTCTCCCAAAAAACACTCTTGGCAAGTGGGATAAAGAAGAGAGTATGTGTTTGCACAGTGCATGGGGGAGAGGGGAAGGCTGAGGAGCACAGAGCTGATGGATGCTGAGGCAGCACCATCTGAAGGACAGCCTCAGACTCAGTCTCCTGTGGTGCTTTCCAAACACACCGAAACTCACTCTCTGCAATGGAAAATGAAGTACTCAAATATATGTCAGTGAAAAAGATGGTGGTGTACTTGGGCACAGTTGGAGTACTAGTGCATAGGAGTTCCTGTGGTGTTTAAATTACCATTATCATCCTGGCAAAACAAGGGTGAAATGCAACTGCTGTCACCATTAAAGTGCAGCAGAGTACCTTTCAGGCCTATGAAATCTGGGTTTTTTGGACTGATAAGGCCTTCTTTCAAATTCAATCCTAACTTCAGGCTTGGTCCTGCCATACAAGTGAGTTAGTTGTGAATTTCCAAAATGCCAAAAAAGGGAGCAAGCCTTCGAGAGGTTTAATTGTATAAATGATGTAGTTACAATTTCTGTGTACAGAAGTAGGATCTGAGAGTTTAGGGTGCTTTTATCTAAAGATATTTGTATTTATGTCTGGATGGATGTTTCTGGAGTATGAGTTATAAGCTTAAGTATCAAGTGTGTCTGTAATCTTGTAAAAATCAGGTTGAGCAATGTGATACAAGATAATGAGGCTGCTGGAGTCAAAGTGAGTTCCACAGTGTATGTCAAAATGTGTCTGGAGGGATCAATGGAAAATGCTAGAAGTGGGGGTTTGTGGCATGGTCACCTGAAGATGCTCGGGTGTCCCAAGTTATCATTAGAAAATGATTCTCTCGCATGATTGTATTTATCAGCTGATTTTATTTTAATCCAAAACCAAATATGACTTTCTTTTAAACTAGGAAGGATACTTTGTAGTCGTATCAGTCTTCCTGCAGCTCCCAGTGTTTTAGCGTATTGCTTTTATTCCATCATGAGCCGAGTTATGACCTGTCACACCCATCCCAGAGATAAATATGCAGTATAATTTCAGCTGCAGATAAACCTACAATCATTGGCACAAGAGATTTCCCAGAAGAATAGGTGACAGGAGTAAGAAACTGCTTTCGGAGTTATCTATGTGTGCAAGCTTTTTCTTGGAAGATGCTGTACTTACCAGTGTTTGGTAAGTGCAGTGCTGGAAGCAGCCTAATTGCTCTTGGTATGTCCTTTTCAAAATATAAGTTAGTATTAAAACAGAGGAGAGTTACATGGTGATGTTATGTAGGTAAGAAAAAGTCAACATGCTAATTGCCAAATCCAACTGTGATCTTGAAAGCTTGGGCGGAGCTGCCATTTCTACCTTACCACTTCAAAACTTCAATTTCCTTTCTTAGTACCTAGCAGAATTAGTAACGAATTGGATTCTTTTTCCAGGCTGAATTCTGCAGAGATAGATGTTCTCTTGTATTCTACTTCATAAAAATTGACCTAACTGTCTGTTAGGGACTTTTTACGAGACATGATGCAATAGCTGGTTAAGGAACTTCCGTCTTGCTTCACTTAAGTATGGGGGACATTTGAGTAGTCGTTTTTCTTGACACGTAACCATAAAATCACTGTAAGAAACCCAGTTAGATCTGTTTCAGACCTGCAGTCAGTTTGGAGTTGTCTCCAACAGTGGCTAGCATCACTGGAAGGTGTGCTGTATCCTTTCTATCATGAAAGCTTTACTCTGATTCCAAATCGGTGGAGCCTTTGTTTCAGATCTTGAAACATGAGGTTCATCATCTTTGCCTGGAACTCTCTGAAATACTGATACTTTTAGCTATAACTGCTGGTGGAGAAACCAGCTTCTCAGCTTGCTAACTCCACAGTTTTGATGATGAGTTTCACAATTACAGTGTGCCATTTCCCTGGAACAGTTGTTAAGACTTCCAGTTTCATTTACTATCCCATTGATTTTGTGCTATAAGCCAGGGCAAAACGATGCCTCAGTAACTTTCCTCTAGGTTTTGATGCATTTTTTTTTTGTCACACTACTTTCCCAGCTGTTTCCTGTGACAATCAGTTACGCTCTTTGCAGCTTTGCTCTTTGTGGTGGGGCTTCTGTCATTTTCATCTCTCTTCCCTAATTCTCTTCTGTTTTTCAGTCTCTGATAGGGGATGATCTACTTTCCTAATCTGCCATAGGTAAGGGTCAGTCTCTGATTTGAGTAATATAATCATTGGGCTACTAGTAGGTCTCTCTAAAACAGACGAGATTTCTTCATTCTGCTGCAGGTAGCATTTAAGCATTAGCCATTAACAGGAAGTTACAATACTGGTGGTGGTCATCAGGAGAGTCAAACAGCTAGTGTTCATTTTGGTGGAGTTGGTACTCTGATGCTTACACACTGTAGTGGAGGGACTAGGAGGTGAAGGTATGCTTTTGATCTTTCTCTGTGACTTGTAAAAATATACTTCGTGTATTTTTGTCCTTGCTATTTGCATATGTAACAGTTGAAGAGTAACAGCAGAGCTTTGAATTTAATGAACATGTCTGTAACTGTTCACCAGATCACTAAATGGACTGGTTTGTAATACTGTTTGTAGCATGAACCTGCTGTATATCTTTGTTCTACTGATACCGTGCCGTTCCTCTTGCCTTTTTTGTTTGTAGCACTTAGGTTGACTAAACTGAATCAACTCAACTGAGACTGCGTTGCAGAGATGGTAATCTCATGTGCGACACTGTTGGTGTTTCCTGTTCGGTATTGCACAAGGCCTTTGAGCTTGTTTTCAGATTGCAAGTGCAGAAGCCTTGAACCATCTGACTTAAACCACTCTTCCTGTTGAAAGGGACTGGCTTTCAGTATTTCTCAGGGTTATCAGATGCTAACAGTTCAAACTCTGCTTGTTATAGTACCATGCCTGGGTTTTTTGAGCTATACCACCATATGATCACCCTGTCAATTTTCATGACATTTTTTAATAGTTTCTTTTTTTTTTTTTTTAAGCAGGGTGTATTTTGTGCCGTTGTTTTACTACTTGTTCTTTTAGCGTCCTGCCAAGTGATAATGATTCTATCAAACAATTCCATTTCCTGGGTATTGTTCATAGATACAGTGCTGTTGTCTTCAGTAAATGTGCAAACCACAAAACTTTCTTTTTTTTTTTTTTTTTTAAAATAAAGTTGTTTTATTATTCTCTCTAGTATCTTAATGAATCAAAATGTATGCAACCATGCAGAAGTCATATCCTGATTTCAGTTACAGAATTTGTGTTATAGACCAGGAAAGGCAGTTCCTGCTCTACCTGTCAGTGCATGACACTAAATAACGTAGGTGAGGTTCTACTTAACCCAGGTAAGATTGTGCATCTTGAGACTGAGTGCAAGGACTGCTTCTCCATTCTTGCATCTGAGCAAGAAATTTCTCAGTCATTGTTTTTCATTGGTGGCCAGAATACTGGACCATCCCCATGGGAAGACAGAGTTGTTCAGCAAAATATGTTGCTCATGCAAGCACAAGTTGGACCAGAGAGTGTGTGCATCTGCCAGGCTTTGCTGGGGTTAAGTGAGAAAACTTAATTCTGACTTCCTAGTCAGTAGCTCAAAAAGTGTAGAAATTTACATCTCAATTTCAAAATAAGGGTATATATGGAGTAGATATTTAGGAGAAGGAATATGGTTTGTGTGGGTCTGTTGCCACATTTAGCTATACAGTGCACAAGAGTTTTGTATCAGCATCCAGGGCAGCAGGACTGGTTCTTGTGAAAAGGAAGTGGCTGAAGGCTCCCTTAGAGGGGCACCTGAGTGAATGCAAGTAGATCTTTGGGAACAGCAACAAAGCATGTGACAGAGGAAAGACAAACGCTGCGAAAGGCAGCCACTGACAGATAAGGAGAAGTAGGAACAAATATGCAGAAACCATATTTTTTCATTGAGTGAGCTGAAATACAAAGATGCTGCAAGTACAAAAAGTACAAGAATTTTGTTATTCACGTCTTTTAATTTAGACCTAAATTATTATTATCAGCAAAGAGGCTGATAAATCTGAATTTGGGAAGGTGAAAAAAATAACAGGTCTTGCAGGTCTGGGGAAATTCTGGTAAATGGTGAGGTGAATTTATGTATTGATGAGTTAAATATTGACTCATTGTATTTTTATGTATTATGTAAACCCATGAGAGTTTAATATGCATAAACTAAATAGTGAGACTTGGTGGTTAGAATAGCAAGCTGAAGAGAAAAATGCCCCAACCTCTCTGATATACAGTTTGAGAAATGTGGGAGTATTAAAAAAACAAACAAAAAGAATGAAGAAAATCAAACCCTGAGGTTTTTGTGAGAGCTGAGAATGTGAAATTTGGAGGAAATAAAAGACAAATAATATCTTTGCCTGTATGCTTGGTGTTACTTCAGAAAATGATCTAGAAGACCTCGGTTTAAAAATCAAACATTTTAAAAATAGGTGAGGTTTCATATGTATGCTTTCCCACAAGGTCCTCCTTAGCATGTTTATTCTTGACAACCACAATTTCCTCTTTTTATTTTAATTCTGATTTTTTCTCTGCTTAAAATCTTATGAATAACATGGGAAACTTATTGTAAAAGTACTATCTGGGTTTTTTTTCCTCTTGAGTTTAGTGTAGATGATAGTTTTTTTTCTGTATAATACTAATACTAGCAATTCTTAAAATCACTAACAGAAAAGTTACTGTTTAGTGGATGTAGAAGAGGACTGAGTATGAAACTCAGTATTCTTCTTCAGTAAATCTTTTCCTCTTTTTTGTTAATAATATCTTATACACCTGTAGGTTTCACTTTGAGTTTCTGGTTTGAGCAATTTCAGGGCTATTTATAAAGAAGTCAAAAGAATTTGCTGGTCTTAAATGCAGTTAACATCTTTGTTGAATGGGATGATTCCCAAATGTGAATTTGTTGTGTCTGTTCCTACTGTGGCAATCAAATAAAAGAAATACAGATGATTGTGGAGTCCTCTCCAAAAAGGAGGAGAGTGATTGGATGTGATTCTGCAGTTCCACATTTTGGGGACTCATTTTGCCATCTTATGCTTTTCCAGCTCTTGGCAAAATCCCTGATGAATTTGGAGAGTTCTCATACCAGTTTAAGAGATCATTCAGTGTGTTTTAACATGAAAGTATTTTCAGGGTATCTGGTGGTGATGATGTTAATTTTGTCTTCCTCAAACAAATCAATAAAAATTCAATAGAAAAAAAAAAGATACCAGTAGATGCAATGATTTGATGACAATATGGCTTTGTCAGTCTTGATGATGGAAGTCTGCTCATTGAAAGTGGCACTTAAAAGGGACACTGATGTATTTCCTTCACAAAGTGTATGTTCGAGCCATGTTCTTTGCCACATGTGTTTAAGGTCAAAAAATCCCCCTAGTATTAAATGTCATTTATTTGAATTGATAAGGAAAAGTCATCAGTGACTAACTCAGCTTCAATTTACAGTGGAAATTCTTACAGAATTCTTTGCACACTGCTTTTTATAGAATTACATTATTTCCATATGAATCAAATATTTCTGAAGATTCAGAAAATGATATAATTGCAAAGAAAGAAGCTTTACATTTACTAGAACCTGCAAAAATCTCATAGTTTGGTGAAAATGTTGTATAATCCAATATTCTGTTCTCTTGCCTTTTTTTTGTTTGTTTTGTTAACTACAGAAGAGATTTCTTAGGCGGTTTTGTTTGTGTTGTGTTTTTTGGTTATTTTGTTGTTGTTGTTTTGGTTTGGTTTTTTTGTTGGTTTTTTTCTTCTTCCTTTTTAGACAATTCTTACTCTGTCTCTTGATAAGGCTTCCTTGTTGTGACCCAAGAGTAATTTATTTATTAGTTTTTCATTTTTGTATTTCTATTCTGGAAAAACATAGAAAACCAGGATTTCATTTTGTCAAAGGAACCAGTAGGAAGACTGTTGTCCTGAAAGCAGATCTAGCTAGTGCTTAAAAACCTACAAAACCATGCAAATGGCTAGAAATTATAAGAATCCCCCAGTAGATATTTTGTTCTCCTAAATCAGAAAACAGGAAAACATAAAATTATTCAGTATTATTTAAGCACTGATGAGATCCTTGTCAGTATGAACTGCAGCTTCATTTTTTTTGTCACACAA
This sequence comes from Baryphthengus martii, assembly GCA_013396935.1. Classification (NCBI taxonomy): domain Eukaryota; kingdom Metazoa; phylum Chordata; class Aves; order Coraciiformes; family Momotidae; genus Baryphthengus; species Baryphthengus martii. The sequence goes on along the minus strand of VWZK01017411.1, from coordinate 321,171 downwards.
CAAATCTGGCTTCATTCTGCCTGATCAAATATGTGCCATTTTATCAATCCTATTTATGAAAATTGATTCTCCAAGTGCCAGGTGTGTGGGAAATGACACAGCTGTTGATTCAAATAAATGACTTAAGAATCAGTAGTCATTTGCCCAACCAGTGTACTACTGAATCTACAGAAAGGGAATTTTACGTAGAAATCTCTGTGTGATAACTATGATACATACAGAGTGAATGAGCCATCCAGCATGAGTTTGTCAGCTGGAAATGAAGCAGATAAGGTGCCTTTAGCTCTCCATTTGCTCAGTCACGTGCGGTGCATGTTCCCTGTTACATAGAAGCAGCTTCTGGTGTCTTCCAACATAAACCCAATGCAGGTGCACACAAACCCAGGGAACCAATAGAACTCATATGTTTAAAGTTTGACCCTAGTTTGAACCACAGTTTCATGCAATTAGTACTGCAGTTCTCGATCCCTTTCAGGCTTGAGCCTTTTAAGAAAATTATGTTTATAGTTCTTGATGCTGACAGTGTTGTGCATGTCACACCCTTTTACACTACTTCTCTTCCTGCAAAGAAACAAATTTATGGTAAAGAGAAAGAGGATTATTGCAGGAGCTGTATCTCCCTGCTTTCTCAGCACCACCAGTGTGCAGTGCTGTCTTCACACCCGCCCTCTTGGAAGAAGAGACATCTTTTACTGTCATGCAGCATGTACCCACGTGCCTTGTCTCAGTGCTCTCCCTCAGATGTTTTGAGGTTAAGATGGGAGTTCTCTTAGTGCACTGGTATCTGAAAGAAAATAGGGAGAAATATTGAAACAAAAAATTGAGACAAGGAAGTCATTGTCCCACTCGGTGCTGGTTAGGCAGCATCTTGAACACTGCATTCACTTTTGGTCTCTGCCGTACAAAAAAAGATGCAGACAGGTTGGAGAGGGTCCAGAGAAGGACCACGAAGATGATCAGGGGACTGGAAGACCTGCCGTATGAAGACAGGCTGAGAAAAGAGGACTTGCTCAGCCTTGAGAAGAGAAGCCTTAGGGGAGACCTTATTACCATGTACCAGTACTTGAAGGGTGGCTGCTAAGAGGAAGGAGACACCCTTTTAGCAAGGAGTCATGTGGAGAAAACAAGGGGAAATGGTTGCAAGTTGCTCCAGGGGAGATTCTGCTTGGAGTCTAGAAGAAAGTTCTTTACAGTGAGAATAATTAAACATTGGAATAGTCTCCCAAGGGAAGTGGTGGACTACCCTACACTGGGCAGTTTTAAGACTGAACTTGACAGGGTGCTGGGCCATCTCACTTAAGCCAATGTTTTGTTTTTTTTATTTGAAAGGTTGGACCAGATGATCCTTGAGGTCCCTTCCAACCTAGCATTCTATGATTCTAACCATAACCAGGTCCTGCACTAGATAGTATCTAATAAACTCTTGTTGTATTAGTCACCTAAGCCAAAGAAAGCAAGCTTTCAAGATAAAGCATTCAAAAATTTCTCAACCTCAAACTTTGTTTCCCTGTCTATCTCTTGCTAGTTACATTTCTTTGATGTTTAAGATATAACTGTGGCTTATTAGCTAGTGAACAAAAGAGCGTAGACCCCAAGTGTGTACTTAAGCATATAAAGGATTGAGATTCTGATCTATCTGTAGTTATGTCTAAACTATGGATGGAGGTCAAGTCATGAACTGTTATTTTAAAGTTAATTGGGAGCGCAATATAAAAGAACGTTCCATATCCTCTGGTTTTGACTGTTGCTAGCTTTGAAATGAACTTGTGATGACTCCTTGTCTGTGGATTTTTTTCTTTCAGATGGAGCAAACATGTGATGATATAGATGAAATGTTCAGCAATTTGCTTGGGGAGATGGACATGCTGACCCAGGTAAATAATTCTTTTTTTTTCATCAAGATTAGAATAATAGATAATTATATGTCAGAGAAAAGAGACAGCTTTTCTACATTTTTCATGTACCTCCACTCTGAATAAAGGCAGAGTCATTATTTTGAAAAACTTTCAACTAAATTTCTTTGCTTGATGTTTAAAACAAGTGACCTGAAGAATAAGGTAATATCAGTGCAGGCTGGATTGTTGAAGAGAGCTAACTACTTATGAAAGACACTTTCTCCAAGAAAATCCAGATAAACAATTTCAATTCCTCTGGACTCATTCACAAGAAATTGAAAGATCCTATCAAAACAAGAAGAGTTTGAGTCAGTATTTTCAGGTATAAATGCTTTGCATACACAGGTCAATGGGATGTTGCCTGAGTGTGAAATGTAAACTTTGGAAATGAAAGCAACATTTTGAATGTATGCGTAAGAGTAATCTTTCGATATGGCAAAAGACGTAAGTTACAGCTAGAGTGGCATTCAGTAGTTTAGAGGGACGTTACTGCCAGTGCAGAATACACTTGCCAATAATTCTGAGTCACAGAATAAGAATTGTGCTTAAACTGTGTGAAAGCCAAGATTTCCCATGACATTCTTAGCCGTCAAATCACAATACTTTGCCCCTTGGTAACCTTTCTGCTTTTTAAGGGCTTCTTATAACTATACGTATTTATTTCGTATATAAATACATAAACAGGGAGGGGTTTAGGGTAATTTTGTTTCATTATTATGCCTTGAAAATTAACAAAGACTGCTTGTGATAAATTTTAGCTCCTTAGAATGAATGCAGCACTGTTAGGAGTGCAGGTGATGGGAAGAGAGTGAGAGAATGAATCTCTTCTCTCTCCGCTCATTGATGCAGTACTGGATGGGATGGGATCTGTTCCTGAGGTGAAGACTGACTCCTCTCTAATGTGCTGCCATCACCTCGTACCTCAACCTTGTATGGGAGAAGGAGACAGACGTGTCTGAAAGCTTGAAAACTTTCAGTTAACAGACTTGCATCTGTTAATTCCTTGAGACCCTTGGTTTCCAAAAGGAGACTGTAGATAGTTTTTCACCCTTTTCCATCAGTCTTTCTGTTCCTAAAGTAAGTGTAAATGATAGAAGCACACAGAGATGCCTTCATGTCTTGTTTAACAAGGCTGAAAAATACATGCAAATTCAGGATTGGGCTTTTTTGCTATTTCTGTGGACTTAACTTTTTTTTTAGCATTTTGATTTTTTTTCTCTTTTAGTTCCCTTTGCATATACTTGCTTTTTTTTTTTCCTTTCCGCACTTTTATGGCCATTATAAAGTGTTACAACTTTTTGTTAGATTAGTAATTAAAGTATTTCCTTTATGCTCTTACAGTCTGTTTCATCAATACATTTTGTGTCCTTCCTTTTTCTCTTTTTTTCTTTTCTCTTGGACACCGAAAAACTATCTCATGTGCTTCATTTTTCCTTCTTCCTCTATTTATATTGTGTCTGTTTTTATGAGAGTGTGTATTAACACGGAAACACTGTTTAAAGTTATCACTGCTTTGGTTTCTAGTTCTGTACAGCTTCAGAATAAACCAACATGTCCTGGGTGGGAATTAGGTGAAAAGAGCTACCAAAGAAATTAATTTTCATGAAAAACGCCTGACAGTTTCAGGCAAGTCTAAGAAATGTAAATGACTCTGGTACAAATTGTGTATTAGCACAAGCAAGCAAACATCTCACAGGGATGTATGAACAAGAGTGTAGCTTGTAGGATAGATGAAGTGATCCTTCCATTCCGTGCAGCATTGGTAAGACCTCAACAGGGAAAATGTCCAGTGTTAGCACTGCATTTTGAGGAGAAGGAAGGTCAAATGGAGAAAATCCAAAGGAAAGTAGTGGAAATGTTTGAGAAGGAAAAGAAACATGACCTGTAAGAAAAGATTGTATGAGGCTATCTAGTCTAGAGAAGAGGAGACTGATGTATTTTAAGATCACTACCAAAGGCAACATCAGAGCAGAAAAAAAGTACTTGGTTCCTTGTGTCCATGGAGAGTAGGACAACATGGAATGATCTTCAGCTGCAGCAAAGGAAGATTAGGATGAGCATCACAGGAAAAGTTTGATGGCAGGAATAGTGATCTTGATAGTGAAGCAGTGGAACGGATTGACAGAGGTGATGATGGAATTAGTCTAATAGGAAGCTTTTAAAATCAGGTTAGGTACGCATTTTTCAGGTGCGACCAAGGTATAACTGACCTGCCTTAGGACAGAAGCATGGTCTAGACAGACCCTTGAAATTCTTTCCAGTCTTGTGTACAGTGTTTGTTTATTAGAGCTATTGCCTTCCCCAACTGGAAGGGAGAACATCTCTTTTTCTATCTCTATGCACTTTTCCTAACCTGTGAAGCACCGGTTCCCTGCCTGCTTCCTAAACAAGGCACAAACTAGGAATTCTCTATTTAACTACGCAGATTTGCCGTTTCCATTGCAAGCAGCAGCATGTTTTGTTGTTTATTGTGTTTGGGTTTGTTTTGTTGGTATTTTTTTGTTTGTTTTTGTTTTTCAAACAGCATGAGAAAGCAAGAGCTAGGTTACATTTATATTAGTAAATAAAGCACCCTGAAGCAAATGGCACTATGTAGCTCAAATGTGTACAAAGCTAAACTCTTTCAACACCCTCCCTTTGCCCCCCTTAAAAAAGACCCCACCAAAACCTAAAAATCAGTCTGGTTTTATCCCCTCTGTCTATTAGAAACAGCCAGAGCCTCTGCTGTTCCCCACACCAAGCCGAGTGTTGCCTGACAAGAGTTGCAGTTGGCGTGGGCCGACGTTGTACTGAGAAGGACGCAAACCATTAAACACTGGGCATGATTGTGAGACAGTGCTTGAACCCTTGCCCTGATCTTGTTTTGTTTATCAGTTCAGGCATAATCCCAGAAACTAGTGTGTGTCATTCTGTTCCTTAAAGAAGAATCAATGTCATCAGGCAAATGCAGGTAATTCATTTGCAAATGTTAATACCTGTAATAGTAATTATGTCATCAGGTACCTGTTTTTTTTCTTCTACCTTAACAGAGTTTAGGAGTGGAGACTCTGCAACCTCCATCCCCCAAAGTGTCCAACAATGAATTTAGCTTTACAGTTGGTTTCAAAGATTTAAATGGTAAGTAGGTGTATGGACTCTTCCATGCTTTTTATGCATATTTAAAATGTCTCACAGCAACAAATGAGAAGAAAAACTTCAAACACCCTTGATCAAAAAACCTAAACAAACAACCTAAGCGTGGAAAAAAAACGCCAAACTGTTTTGCTGAATGGGGAGGTGTATTTGGGTGTCTCAATTTAGGAGACTTCAACAGGGACAATTTTTATTTATTTTTTTTTAAAAGGGACATTACTCAGCCTTATAGAGGAGTGAGACTCTTAATGTCTTCGAGTGTACAAGAAAACAAAAAACGAGAAGTCCTCCAAAAAACCTTCTAAAATGCAGCCTTTTTTATATAAAGATTTATCTTAATAGGAGACAAAGTTCCTCGGTGTGAGGTCAGAGCTGCATAAGTATTTTTGTTGAGTGGAAGCATCAGCTTCCACTTCACATTGCTTATTCTCATTCTGATTTGCACTGTCAGTTTTGCACGAACAGCTGCTTGCAGAGGGTGTGTGCTGAACCAAATGAAGGAATCTATCTGAGTTTTAGAAGAAAACCCTCCCTTTGGTTTTGCTTGCTTTTTCTTTTTATTGTTTTTGCTGGGGGTTGTTTGATTGCGTTTGCCTGAGTTGGTTTTAACCTGTGTTTTTGTCCCAGAATCAATTCCCTATTAAGCTACCTAATGCCTCTACCAGTAAAGTGAGTACAGGTATGTAAACAGAGAGGATCATGAGCCAACTTTCCCACTGAAAAGAAAAGCTTATGAAAATAACCTATTAGTGTAACAGGTGAAGCAGAGTAAGCTGAGATGGTTTAGTGACATGTTCACACTTATTCTGGTGAATGAGTTATTCTTTGTTGGACTATATTAGCATTTTTGAGTATCTGGTTCAGCGCTTTCCATCCCTTTACAAAATCCCACTTAAAGCTTTCCTAGTTTGTGATGCAATTTTTTTTTTTTTTTAAACTGAACTCTTGAAAGAGATTTAAACCACTGAATCTGTTGGGTCTTGAACCCTTGTCTTCTAGAAAGGCAAATCATCCTTCAGCATGTTATTCCAAAGGATGTCTTGTGCTATGGTTGTTTCAAGCAACCAAAGAAGAAATTGCATATGAAGTTCTAGTATGGGATTTTTTTCTTGCACTCAGACAGAGTAGAAGACAGAAAGCAAAAGTATTTCTACCTGGTTGATTAGGTACTTTTGAAAAGAGACTGTCTTGCTTGTTCTCTGCTTAAAGGATCCTCAAAACCCTGTGTGTTATGTGAAGTATGTCGCAGATGTTGATCATACACTTACTGGTGTGTTACAAATGATACCATACAATTTCCTGTGTCTTAGAACGTTCTGGTTCTGCTTCATGTTAATTTTAGAGTTGCAGAATAGTAGTAATATATGAAGATATTCCTAATCAGTTTTACAGTTTGTTGTTTGCTATTCCAAAACTTGCTGAGCATTTATGTACATACTTAGCTAAATAGCCCAATGGGAGCTAGTGGAATTTCTGGTCCAGAAACTTGCTGGATCAGGGACAGGTTTTGTAACATCATAAGGGCCTGAGACTGTATCACTGAAAGTGAAGCTTCCTGTCCTGTTTAATTTGTATTCATAGAATTCCTTGTACTCCTAACTTCAGTATGACCAGATTAATGGCTTTTCCTAAAACACGTTTATTTCTTGAACCCATTTAAAATGTTGTTTCCTTTCCCATAACCCTCATATCTTACAGAAACCGTGCCTTCTGCAATTTAATTCCACTGAACTGGAAACGTAGTGTTTTGTATTGCACTCACTCCGACACAATTTCTGGTTTTCTTTACAGAATCCCTAAGTGCACTAGAGGACAAAGATCTGGATGCTTTAATGGCAGATCTTGTAGCAGACATAAATGATGTTGAACAGAGAACTTTACAAGCACAGAAAGCTGCTTCTGGCAACCAGCAAATTATGGCCATGAAGCCTTCAGCAGGCTTGAATAGTGACACTTCTTCTAAATCAAGTCCCTATGTTACCATTACTGGGAAGTTTGGGGATGACTTGCCCCCTCCACCTCCAGACCCTGATTTAGACCTTCCACCACCACCACCCCCACCTCCTCCTGAGCCACTCACCCAGGTAAGTCTGGATGGAACCTTGCTCTAAGTGTTCAGTAGTTCTTGTAATTTTGCAAGTGATATTTGGCATTAGAACAAAAGTGGATATCCCAGGTAGAAACGTCTTGGTAAGATTCTGCAGTGATGACACACACATGAGCTGTGGAGTGAGAATTTTCTCTTGATTGTGGCCTCAGCAATTTCTGCCTGTTCCTTGACCTATTGACCATTCCTTTGCCTTTCTAATCATTTTGATAGCCCAAGACAGGCATGAATCATTGCAAATGGTTTACTTTTACAGAAAACTTGTCACCAATCTTTTTTTTTAAGAAGTACACATCAGTTAATACTTTCTCATAGAGAACTTGCTTTGACATCAGTGCAAAGTATGGCCAAAGATCCCATCATTTTGTGACGATGTCACTGTGATTGTTCATTGCAGTCTCTGTTATGGGTACTGATGAGACAGTTCTGTGGATGTTTCCCAGATCCATCCCTGGCCTAGCTGATTTCTTGCAATAGGAAAAGCTGTTCAGTTGAGTAAAACTCAATGTTTTCTAGGAGACTGGGTCCAAGGCTGAGCATGGGAAGTACCTCTCCTAATCCCAACACAGAATCACTCTACTTTTCTTAGTCTTGTCCTTGAAGGGGAGTAATGAAGACCATCTGCAATACGGGACAAATGCTCTTTGCTTAAGATGTGCCAAAGTTATCAGGAGGTACTACTTATGAGCAATTGGCTTACCTGTACACTAAAATTTCAAACTTACTACAACCACATCCATGTTCGTGTTTCTTGCAGAGTTGTTTTAACAACTAAAATCGAATATGGTAGTTCTAGTACAAGCATTAGAAATTCATTTCTTTGACATGAGGATGTGGAGAGGGAGATGATGTAAGAGTTCTGCCCTGTCACAGCCCACAGGACAGTATGTGTGTTAGAAGAGTGATGCAGCTGAAAAAACATGAATCTGAAATCATGAAAGATCTAGAAATATCTCTTTCAGTATCCTTATACATAATAACTGATGGAAATATGTTTACATTTGGGGAACGGAAAGATTTTAGGGGCGATGAAAAGTGTTCTGTCAGCCCATCTAGAGCTGTACTGGTCAGTTTTGCTTAAAACCATGGGCGATTCATTGCAGTTTAAAAGAGCACACCAACTGAGTATGAGTCATCTCAACATCACCACTGCCTCTGTGTTTAGCATCATACAGCAGACATACTTAGCAAAAAGAACAAAAATCTTGGTAGGAAGAGGACTTTCTGATTATACAAAAAGTGATTGACTGGATATAGGACCTTTCAGGGCTGTTTGATGAGTGAAACTTGTAAACACGTGGGAAGACTTTTGCCGTTTTTCTGTATCTCAAAGATAATGGTTAACTTCCTGTCTTAAAGAAATATCAACATTTGCAAAACCAGCAGCTACACAGTTTCAGAAGCTGAAGTCGTTTATTTAACTCATGTAATTGATAATAGAAGAGATGCTATCAAGATAAGTTCTATCCATTGTCTTACAAACATGTCCTCATCTTGGTTTAGACTCATGCCCTTTGAGGAAGCACCAAGTTTGTAAAGAGTCTGGTTTGAAAGCTGAGGGAAGTATGGTCTGGAAGGGTAGTTGGTTAAATGAGCTAAGGTTGGCCAAACTGCCAGTCTCAAGGGGTAATAATCAATAGTTTGCTGGCTGGTAACAAGTAGGATTGACAGTTTGACAGAGGAGGCTGGGAAGGAATCTAATGACAGCCTAAAAATGCCTGAAGGGTAGCTACAGAGCTGGTGGAGCAAATTCTTCCGTAGTAGTGTTAGGTCATATAGCAAAAGGCAACAGCTATATGGTATAATTTTGGACAGGACATTATGAAAACCTTTTCCATTTCAGGCAGTGGTGTAGCACTGGAATAGGTCACCCAGAGAAATCACTGATTCTCTTTCCATGCAAAATCATGGCTGACTTGATCTAGTGTTGGTGACAGTCCTGCTTTGGGCAGGGAGTCAGGCTACAGACCTCCAGACATCTCTTCCAACCAATGCTTTTATGATGCTGTGATCTGAAGCTCACTGAAATCAACAGTGCCGCACAGTTCTTTCCCTTGAGACTTGTGCTGAGCTAACTCTGTGTGAGCTGGCATCCTGAATTACCTGAGGGTCAAACAAGATTTCAGAGTGAAAAGGGGATATACTTGCAAAGCACAACTGGAGTTCTTTGTGCAACAACATAGCTGGAAGTCACTTCTGTCCCACTCAGTTAAAGTAGTCCTCTGAGATTCTGTGCTGAGTTAAATCCCCAGTGGTGTTTTCTGGTCTCTTTCTAGATACAGGGAGAGGGCAGAGAAGGATAGGAACAAGAGGAAGAGGCATTTCTAAGGAGTCTGTCTGGAGTAGTTGATTTCCTCATTAAGGCACTGGTTCTGCTTTCTCCCACAGTCCTTGTATTCAGATACTGATGGCATACTCATCCTGTGGCTTACTGTCCACAAAATTGCCCACAGGGCTATTACTCAAGTTGTAGTGTGAATGACAGTGGTAATAACCATTTAAAATTAATATGGAAAGAACTGATTTCTAATTAGTGTTTACTGTCTTGGTTAGTATTTGCTTTGACGTGCCATTTCCGCTCAGCAGTATGAAAGGCAGCTGTATTTGTTTCATCAAAATCCACATTCGTGCTAGCCAGGATTCTTGATGAGTGATTCTTGAGCCGATGGAGGCTGACATTTTATTTTACACTTCTAGTTGTCTGTAGTCAAATAAGAATATGCACCCATGATACTAAGACTATTCTCTAACCTTTAAGTGTGTCCAAATCAAGAAGTACAGCCTTTCTCTCAGGGAAGCATAGAGCTGTCTCGTAATTCCCATCAACTCTGATGTTTCTTTTTAAAACTGTCCTTAAGGCAAATAAGGGTTTTACATTTTCTACATTATCTGTATGACTTTATGTGCTTCTGTTTGAAGAACCAGAAGACATGGGTGATGATACTGTAGTGGGAAAACAAAACTTTTAACCTGTCAAAGCATTTCTTTAACAGTGCTAGAATTTTTCATGTGATATTTACTTTGCATCATTGCCTTTTTCTACATTAAGACAGATAAAGGTTATAAAACCATGAAAGCTCTCAACCGAGAGCTGTGTCGTACAGATTTGTACAATGTGTGAATTGTATGCAGGTTGCATGCAAGTGAAACCTGAGTTATGGTTGCCTAAAATTTTCAGCAGCAAGCCTGCCTTCATCACACTCAACCGCTTTGGTTAAGATGCTTTTCCTGCTTCCTTCACAGAGATGGTTTTTGAAATGGTAAGGGGAGGGCCATACCGTGAGTAGCTTCCTATGAGTAACCTTATGTTCTGGATATAAATAACAAGCAACAAATCTTTTCAAATAAACATGAATTGCTGGCCTTACTTAACAAGAAGTTTACCAAACATTTTGTGTGTTTTCAGGAAGAACGAGAGGCACAGGCTAAAGCTGACAAGATTAAACTTGCATTGGAGAAACTGAAGGAAGCCAAAGTTAAAAAGGTGAGCCTTAAAACAATGGAATGCTACTGTAAGATCCACCAGCTAAATATTTGTTATCATTCTTCTCAGTGATAAAGTTCTTACTTAAAATCATTAGTCTTTTTCATATTTTGCCTGTAACTTGAGACATCTGAAGGTGCTCTGTGGAGCTATCTTGTCATCCATCTGAAGAGAAGTCTCTGGGAGAATGCTACCTCTGAGGGACTTATTTTGAAGAGGACTTGGAAGGCTCAGCCTCTCTTTTTTTTTTTTTTTTTTTCAATGTTGGGGCAAAGCCACTGTTCTGATAAGTTGCTTTGCAGCAAGTTGAATGTACATAAAAATGTCGCTTAGCTATGCTGTGCAGAAGTATGAAGCTTTTCTTCTACAGTAGATGTGAATTTAGCTAATCCAAATTAAATTAATTAGAGTCTTCTCGCTAAGTCTTTTCACAACAGTGTAGTAATGTACAAAGACAATAGAAATTATTTTGACCAACAAATTAGAAAGCTTCCAGCCAGTGTCTGCCCAGTGCTGCAGTCTGTTATGTAATTATACCTGCTCATCCTAAGACGGTGTTCCAGCTGAACTCAACAGAAGTCGCAGATGTTCAGCAACTCTGGAAAATGGATGTGAAGAAAAAACAGTCATGACCCTTCAGTCTTGCTCAAATAGGAGACGAGAGGTGCTGGAGATCAGAGCCTGCAGGGCTTCCAAGAAGAATTGAAGCTTCCAATAATTTTGGGAGTGTCCAAACTTAAGATGGTTCCAAAGAACCCTTCACATTCATGTACAAATGCTACTTCTGAGAGAATGTGTTGGGAGGATTTCACCAGTGTTCTTTGGAAAGCCCTGTAGCTGAGCTTATGACTGCTCATTGATCATTCTCTTTTTTTACAACATTAACAGTTTTCTCTGTTGGGAGGAAACATTTATTTTGAAGCTTTTCTC
>VWZK01017411.1:244331-309561 GCA_013396935.1 Baryphthengus martii | reverse complement strand
TAGAAGTAAAGCTTAATCTTCTAGTGGCTATGTCAATCTTGAATTCTAAAGTGAATAAATAATTGTCAAGAAAACCAGCCTTTCTTTTACCAAAAGCAGAGGGTAGAAGCCTAGGAGGATGAAGAAAAGCAGACTCATGGTCCTGGACTTCAGGAGAGCAGATTGTAGCTTCTCCAAAGATGTGCTTAGAAGAGTCCCATGAGATAAGGTCCTAGAGGGAAGAGAGGCTCGAGAAAGCTGGTTAATACTCAAGGATCACCTCCTCCAAAGTCAAGAGAGTTCGATTTCAGTAAATTAAGGGTCATGAAGATGATTAAGGGCCTAGAGCTTCTCTCTTATGAGGAAAGGCTGAAGCATCTGCGACTGTGTAGCTAAGAGAAGAGAAGGCTCCAGAGGGATCGTATAATTCTATAGAAATACCTGAAGGGAGAGTGAAAAGCGCCAGGCTCTTTTCAGTAGTGCTCAGTGACAGGACCAGAAGCAATGAGCACAAACTGAAAAGCAGAAGATTCTATCCAAACATCAGGAAACACTTGCTCACTGTGAGGGTGGCTGAGCACTGACAGGTTGCTCAGGGAGGTTGTGGCGTCTCCCTGCTTGAAGATACTCAAAAGCTATCTGGACAGGGTCCTGGACAATGGGCTCTAGGTGGCCCTGCTTGAGCAGGAGATTGGATGGGATGATCTCCAGAGCCCCCTTCCATCCTCAGCCATTCTGTGAAGATGGAAGCTGCCTGTATGTTTCTGAGCAGTCAACTAGAAACAGACAAAAATATCCTTTTTTTCCCCAGAGAGTAGATGATGCATGTACAATATTTCTTTTTCTCTATAATCTGCACTGTGGCTCAATTGCTTATTTGAGAGAGGGCGATCCTTACAAGGGTTGGAATCAAAGCAAATTCACATTTTTTGTTACATTTGTTTTTACTTTTCAGAGATAGCGTAGATCTGCTCTAGGGGATCGTTACTCGTTGCTTCTACCTGGTCTTTAACAAAGATTGCCTCTCTAGTACCAAAACTTATTATGCACATATTTTAAAATAAGGAGCTATTTGAACAAGATTACAGAAGTCTTCCTAACTCACCAGTTTAGTTCCAGTTGCCATGTACAGATCCTGTAGACCATTTTTATTCTACTTTCGGTACTAATTGGTGCATTTTAAATACTTTTCTTATAATGTATTTGTAGTTCTTTATCACATTTTATGTAATTCAGCAATTTCTTGCATTGTTCCTCTCTGAGAAAAGTTCACAGTTTCTTGTTTAACAAATACTTTACAATATGAAGAAATAACTAGTGTCTTAGGTTAATTTGCACAATATAAGTAACTCATCTGCCTATTGATGGGTGTTGGACTACTGCCTATCTTAGTACAATCTGATTTCAAGCTAGTCAGTTAGCATGGTAAGAGTCTTCCATTCTTTTCTCATTTAAAACTGAACTTTTCACATTTCTAGTTTACATTAAGGACACTGTCCTTTTGTACTTGGTTCCCCTATCAAGCATTTTCCTTAATTGCACATCTAGTAGATTTAAAGAAGAGATTATTTATGCTTTTTCTCCATAATAATTTCACCTTTCCTAAAGTCATGCAGAGGACAAGGTTCAATTTCCTTTTTTTTGAGAAAAGAGCTTTATTTTGGTGGCAATATAACGTGAAAATTTCCAAGCTGTTTTGTTCTGTCAGCTCACTGTGGGACAGGGTGCCTTTGAATCAGTAATAACCTTCAGCCTTAATCTTTCTTATCTGTGTTAGCAGATTCAGACTAGCCTTTTACTTGCTTCTGAAATTAACTGACTCTTCTGTGACTCTGTGCTCAGCTTGTTGTCAAGGTGCACATGTACGATAACAGCACAAAGTCGCTAATGGTGGATGAACGTCAGGTGACACGGGATGTTTTAGATAATCTCTTTGAGAAAACCCATTGTGACTGCAACGTCGACTGGTGTCTGTACGAAATGTACCCAGAGCTGCAAATTGGTAAGTGGTGGAGTGAAAGAGCATATAGCAAATAGAGAGAGTGCATCCTATGCTATTGGTAGTCTTGAAAAGACAGTAACATTTCTCCTGTACACGTGTTCACTGGTGTAGGAATATCACAGTCTCTAAGCTGAGGGATGCTGTAGGAATGTACGTGGGCCGTTCTTGCTATAGAAGTGTGACTTCCATTCATCTGTGCTGTGAGCTGCAGAAGGCCCCTTGTCCACCTCATTTTCCATTATCCTGTTTTACACAAAAAAGGAAGGGACTGTGTGAATTTCACTAGATTTTTCATGGCAGTGACAGACCCAAACACACCAGTGCCCAACTGCCCTCTTTGAAGAGGGGATGCAGTGCTGAAGTGCTGTCAGCAGGCTGTTACATACTGGCCAAGCAAATGCACTTAAACAAGACTGTCTGAGAAGTATTTCAGCCATTTCTAATGCTTTTCACTTGTGATAGTTGTTTTCAAGTGTAGTTGTGAACTGGATATTGCTCTCTGAAGGGGCTGCAGCTTTGCTGGTGGTACTTTATGATTTAGGAAGTAACCTGGCCTCCAGCTCCCCAGGAAACAGTTGTGCAAAACTTACATGTTGTTTGGTGCCCCTTAAAGAGTTTGATTTCAAAAATGCTTCAAGGCCTGATTAAGAATGGAGTATTCTCTATTTGTGAGTTGTTTCAGAATCTTCACTGTCCAGGCTGCGAAGGAAAATTTCCACAACTTTCTTCCAGGGTTGCATTTGACATAGAGAAATAAGAAATTGTCAAACATCCTTTAGCATTCTCAATTTACAGACTTGCAGCAGAGACGTAAAAATGCACAAAAAGAATTTTAAATAACAATATTGCTCTTTAAAAGAGCCCCAGGAATAATCACCCTGCTAAACTAAAACCAAAGAAGTATAAAAATAGCTGGAAAAATCCTGACTGCTCGTGAGCCAGGAGATACTCATCTGCTTCTAAGAATGGCAGAGACATTAACTGCCAGTCTGTTCTTTCTGCTCCATTTAGATGATACATGCAGCAATGCTGCTGCATTCTTTTGTACCTGCTTATCTTAACTAAGAAAAAAAATGGAAATATTATTAGATTCTAGAAATGTCACAAATGTCACTTTGAATAATCTTTTCTTATCTTGGAAAGATGCTCCCTCTGGCCTAGTGTGACTTGGACAAACGTGTCTGAGTGTCAGGAGGACAGCATACAAACAGATTGTTTTCTGGACCTCCACAATCATTAAAAAGAATGTATTCATGTTTCTTCATAATCGGGATAGACATTTTGAATTTCCCATCACACAATTAAAACAGAAGATATCAGGGAGATGATATGCTACAGACAGTGGGGTTAATGGTTAGATTTACTTTTTTTTCTGTAAGTAAAAATAACTTGTGTTACTTTAATCTCAGCTAATGTGAGATGCTTTGGGTTAGGGCTAGAATATTGGTACAGCAAGGAATTACTCTCATAATGAATAAAATCTATTTTAAAAGCCAGGACAGGAGAAGAGTAGGAAGGGAAATCAATCAGTAGTTGATTCAGCAAAAAAAAAAGGAAATGTCTATGAACTCCTGATACAAAGTTATCACCAGGTCCAAATCAGCCGGGAACTGAGCTTTTTTTTTTCGTTTGTGGAAGGGAATTTCAATGTGGATGGAATGGTACGTATTCTTCCTTCTGTTTCCAGTGAACAGCAACATGCAGTTAATTTTGTTCAAAATCAAAACAATACGAACTGTTCTTTGTTGTTGTCGTCAGTGCACTTGGCAGTTTTAGATAGCTCTGTTACTATCAACATGCTTAAAAGACTTTCTTGCACTTTACCTTTCTACCTGTTTTCCATGTTAGTATTTAAAAGAATAAAATTATGTTTACTTTAAGCAACCCTGAGCACGAAGCATTTCAGGCTGACCTGAAAGTTCAAGCTACTTATATATCAGAAGAACCTTGACAGAGTATCTATATATACGGTCATTTTGAAAGACAATCATTGCAAATAAAACAAACTACAGTTTTAGATTGAATACATATAAATATCACAAATAATCTCAATAGTGAGCATGCATTTTGCAGTAAAGAGTATTACCTTATAACAGGCATCCAGATTTGACTTTTTTTTTTTTTTGTAACAACAGGAATTATAAAAAAGATCCTCCTGAGTATGATAAGATCATACCCCTCATACAAGAAAAGCCTGGTACTGGAAATGAGCGAACAAAGTATATGTGGCAAAAGTTAGTGTTAAACAACTAGTGTTGTGACCTGAGAATTATTTTACAGCTATCCTGGAAGCCAATCTCATTTTGTGAATTTAATTAATTTGTGAATTTATTAATAAATTAATTTAAGCAATTTGTGAATTTAAGTCACAAAATTTAGTTTTGAGGGAATATACTGAATCCATGTTGAAAGTAACAAGCAAAAGTGTTAAAGAAAGCCTACAAAACGTATGCTCTGTTACCTGCTCTCATGCTGGGCCAATCTAGACCTTTGAAAGGTGTCATTACCACAGACCACTGAAATGGGAGTACGGCTGTTCCCGAAGAACTGCCAAAATCATACTGAAAAGTGGAGCTGGATGAATTCCCTGCACCAACACTGAATTTGTAGAAAACTGTAGTTTGGGTCCTTCCAAAATTGTCTCCAGTCCTTTTCTTCCCAAAGGGAGCTTATGTGTGACTGTTCAGCTACTTTACACAAGTGAAATCGCAGAAGAGATCAGTTACCTAACCTCAGCACACCTTGTGGCTTTCCTGGGTGGAGGATCTGGGTTCAGATCAGCTCAGGAAAGGAGAGAACTGACACTAGGTCTCCCGCATCTCTGGTGAGGTTTTTAACTACAGAAATGCTTGTTGAGACAGATATCTTCACATCAGTTCTCCGTTTTGTCTTCCTATTTCCTCTGTTTTGCTATTTCTATTTTTAAATGCTGTTGCTTGAAATAAAACATTTTATTTTCAGTACATAGAATTCTTCCTTCTGATGAAAAGCAACTTTTCATTTGTTCCAATAAGTAAAAAGACAAGGAAGTAAGTTTTTACCATTTCTTTGGTTTTTTTTTCAATTCAGTAGCTGAAGTGAGTATCTAACACACACACACACCCTACCCCGTCATACTGCAAATCTTACAGAAAAAAACCTCAGAAGACTGTTAAGAGACATGGGTATAACTATCTACTTCTAGTGGGTCACTGTTTCCTGGAATCCAGGAGCATGCCACAGCTACACAAGGCATCTTCTGTAGCTGATTTGTCCTTCCCACATGACACTATTTTCATGTGGGTTTGCTCCCTTCTGTGCAGTAGAAAAAAGTGCTGGGCTGTCCAGCTCTGAGTGAACTTCAGGTACTCATGATATTCTTACATAGGAATTTCTACAGCCTCAGGAGAGGGGAGAGAGAGTTTGAGCGTCTTACATTACCTTTTCTGTCTCTCCAGAAAGGTTTTTTGAAGACCATGAAAATGTTGTTGAAGTGTTATCAGACTGGACTAGAGACACTGAAAATAAGATTCTATTTTTGGAAAAAAGCGAAAAATATGCTTTATTTAAAAATCCCCAGGTAAGCTAACATGGTATTTGAATAAGACTCTAAAATTCTGTCATTCAGTCTATATGCTGTTTATTGCATTATTAATTTACTTTCATCCCTCAGCTCACAATTAGAGACAGCAAAACTTACACTTTCAATCAAAGAAAACCCAAAACGTTGAATGCAAGGATTTGAAAATCGTTGCTTTTTTTCTTTTCTTTTTCTGATACTATTTTAAAGTCTTGTCTGCAGCAGTAAAAAATGAAGCATGTAGCTTTCCACTGGTACAGCTTAGGCACAGCTCTCAGAACTGGGGTGGGATGGCACAGCTGTAAAAACCTGGCCTTTGTCATTGCTACAGTTTCTCCACTATTTCCGCTGATGAAAATCAATACTTTCTTGAATGTCCAGTTTTTGCCAATTGTACATGAAATACCATAAAGAGCATGCTGAATACTACAGATAGTTTATCTGGATTTAATTTAGACTGGGAGGAAGAATTGGATGAACAGTGACTTGTGTACACTGACTTTGTAAAAAGAGGATCTACATACTGAATTACATCCAATTGTTCAGCACAGGTGTATACAAAAATGATTTATCTCTTGTGATGGGTGGTCAAAACCACATTTACAAGTGCCCTAGCACATACAGTTGATGGGTTCTGGGGCACTAGATCATCTCCCCTTGTCAGTGGTCTGTTAGCTCACTTGAGCACCTGATTTTTTCCTGAGAGTAGCAAGAGAAAAATGAGCAATTCAGCGTTGATGAAAAAATTAGTCAAATGCACAATTTGGCAGCAAATCTCACAAAGATGCCCATTAGTAAATGTTTTATTAGAATGAGCCAGTGTTTTAAATAAAACTTGTAGAGAGGAAGTTTCCTTCATTGACATAACAAGTATCCACGGTTAGGGAGAGAAAACTTACTCTTCAGTGTATGTGGATTGATGTTGGTTTTTAATATGAAACAACAAAGCCAAGTTTAGAAAGAAAATATACGTGGTGGCTCAAGATGTAATTTCTAATGCACATAAACACACCAAACAGCAGAAGTTTGATTGTACAATTAATTCATACACTGGTAGTGTTATTTGGACAAGTGCCTTAGGGCAAAGCTGCGAACCTCTCTTCCCATCTTATGACATACTGAGCTTGGTCTGGGCGTGTCTGCAGTCCCTGAGCCCCTGTGTGATAAGCTCTAAAGTGAGCAGCCTAAGGAAACTGGAGCAGTTGTGGCTGTCACACTATTGAAATATTTTGCCAGCAATAAAGTCTGACCATCTGTCAGGCTTAGTAAATTGTTGTGAGGTATGGAGAATAGTATAGCCATATGGTAGTTTGTCTTTTGCAGAAAATAATCAGTATTGTACAGACAGAGCTCAAACTGCGTACTGAAATATGGTAGAATATTTAATCTGAAGTGAGTCCCTGAAAAGGTAACCCAAGCAGAAATGCTGAGTTGGTGAGGGTTAGGCTGTACGATTACCTAATTAACTACTTACGGAAATTATGGTGTAACCAATGGGAAACTGAAATCCAGTGCTTTATTACTGTATTCTCAGTATATTCAGGCTCCTCCACCTAGTTTAGTCAGGATTGCTTTGTAAACTCATTTTGGAAGTACAGAAACTGCGGAATGCAAAGCTTTTTTTTGACGCAGCCGGTGGTGGTAATGCAATTGGATTCATTGTTGGTCTTACTTAGTGCTCATTCTGTCAGAGGTTGTCTATGCAGATCTCACAGTTTTGTAACTTGCAAATATTTTTCTGGAAGAAAACAGGCAAATGCCAAAGGTGGCCAGGTGCCTACATTTTATGCTTAGACAAATTAGTGATACACAATTTTCATTACAGAATTTGGCTGCAATTAAAGACTTTTAAAATCTTATGCAAGTGTCCAGATGTATTGCTAACAACAGGCCTTCTCCAGTGGTCTATGACCTGTGCCTATACTCATTGTTTTTTTCTGTGAACTAGTTACGTATCTGGTATATATTAAACAACAGTTAACTATACATGTTTCGTTTTCTAAACGGTAACTGAGGTTTTGAAATGCAGGATTCATCCTCTAAGTCTGTGCTAGCAACACGCTGCTCAGCTAATGCCAGTGGCTTTTTTGAGATTGTCATTCTTGTCATGCAACGCTGTCTAATATTTTTCCGAAGCTTTGTTTCTGAAAACAATTTTTTAAATTATTTAGAATGCATTTTGGAAAAAGCATCTGCAAAATCCTCCAAATCTTCATGAAGACAGGCACACTTTTGCCCTTTCCTCACTGTGATATAATTTACCCTGCAGGGAATTCAACAGTGAAAGACCATTCCATGAATGGCATCAGTGATTCATCTACAGAGATTGAGTGTCACAAGTCTGTCACTGAAGAGTGAAAGGAAAATACATTATTGGTACATGTGCAAATAAAGAAAACCTTTATAACATAGGAAGGGTGATGCTTTGTCATGTGGTTGAGTGATGCTGTGCTTGACTCTTGAAAAGAAATGTTGTCAGGTCTCAACATCTCTTTTCAAAAAGCTCAAAGAATAATTCTCAGCTAAACAAGAGTCTGAAGAAAAGAAAAATGTAGGAAATGCTTTTGCTTTTTTTTTTTTTTCTTACACGGATTTTGGTTTCCCATGTTTCTCTTTTGCTGATACAAGCAGGCAGGGTAAATTTGAACTGTGCAAATCCCTAAGTAGAAGGTTGTGTGCACGGACTAATGGTACTTCACAGTACGAAACACAAAATTAACTTACATTAGCTACAAAATCTTGATGGGATTTTCCTGTGTGCATATGGAATTTCCTGCTAATGTAAAGCCATAGATGGGTCATTGGCTACTTTACCACTGTCCTGCATGAGCACAGGGAGTAATGTCTCTTAAGGGTGTCATAGCTGGCTAGCAGTACATGTCAAAACTGTCACTGTAGCTCTGCCTTAGTGTTAGCCAGGCAGAATGGCACGGGAGGGCTTTGTGTCACCTTCTGTTGGTCTAGGGTGTGGAGGCACAGGGAATAGTTTAGCAAAAACATTAAACTGCTCACCTCTGCAGCACGTAACCCAAACAGTGCAAACAAAGCAAACTCGATGACAAGGTGTGCCAGCATACTTCGGTTTGTTAAAATAACTCTCTATGTTTGCTTTTCAATGTTATCAGTCCAAGAGGATGAATCCAGCCTGTAAAGTATGCTCGGTTCTCTATCAAGGGAAAGATGTTGTCTTTTGAACATAAAAAATAGTTAATTCTCAAATCTGTAGACATATGCAGAGCTGCCCTGAAGCCACATCTTGTCCCATTAATGACGTGACATCTCAAACCAAACATGAGTTTCCCAGTGGTGTTTTCAGACAGGAAAAAACTTGCCTTTTATCATGACCTTTGATTCCTAGAGTTGGAAAGACCTCTTTTGGACACATGTGGTTTACCTCCTATAGGATGAATGCTTCTGATCAAAAATAGCAGACCACACAGTGATAAAATAAGTACAGTTTGCTCCTCAGGTTTTCAGCCACTGACAAATAAGTACCACCATGTACTTTCACATTTCAAGGCAGAGACATAAAAGAGGTAATCGGTAATAAATGAAATGTGTGTTGACAGGTGAAAGATGACAGTGTGCATCTGTGTAGCATTGGTATAGGAGACAGAGCCCTGTTTCCCTAATGAAAAAGCTGCATTGAGATCCAGCATGGATATCATTACAAACTTTCTCTCTTTACCATTGATTATGTCAGTACAGGGTGGTCTGTATTTCTGCTAAATAAATGCCAGATGCCTGAATATCAATCAGTTGTAATCAGAGGAGCTTTGTCTTCCTATTACCAGTGCACTGAAGGCTGACTGAGCCAGATGAATGCTCTCCCCAGCGGTAGTAAAGCTGATGATCCAAGCCTTGTTGAGACAGTGATAAGGTGTACTTACCTTGATAGATCTTCTTTGTGTGTTTTGGGGGTTGTTACAATGTCTTTGTAATGGTCTATAGAAGGTGGCTTACAGCTTGCATGTCCCTCTACTTTCTAAATCCAATCCAAAATCTGGAGGCCTAGCCCAGCCTAACAGTGCCCTTTGAGGTTTCTCTTTGTACCTTCATTAATGCAAATATGGATGTGTCAGCATCAAGCCAGCAGTGCTGTGACAGTGCTCCCTGTCAAGAAGAGCTGTTGCATGTGTACAGAGGACCTGGCTGCAGCTGCTCAGAACAGTATCTCTTTGATGAGTGGGATGAGTGGAGCACTGTCACTTAGTCAGACCTATGGTTTTGGATTGCATAGGTAGGCATTCCTGTATGGATTGTACTGAGAACACACAAGTGGGCTTTGTTTTAAGCTGATTTGGTTTTTTTTCCACTGTGAATTCTGTCTTCAGACGTAGTCTCGAAGCTGTGGTCCTTCATCCATTAACTAAGCTCGTGTCCAGGCAGTCTGGAGCCAGCTATGTGCTACTGTATATCCTAGAGAAGAGCACTGCTGTGTTTCCTAGCATAACTTGTCTTGTATTGAATGTTCAAGTTTCTTTTCTTATGCTCATACCACAGACGTGGCATCAGCATAAGACAAATTACAGGTGGCTGGGTATCTGACATAAAGTGAACTTTTAAGAAAAAAGTTTTAAAGAACTGGTTTTGATATCATCCACACCTCTTCCTCTTCCTCTCCTAGTGCCCCTCCAAAAACTGTTATGAAGCTTGTGTTCTGGCAGACAGCTGTTCAGTGCGCCACTTGAGAAAGAAGATGTGGTTGTGTGGAAGAGCAGGGTTTCACTTCAGATAAACCTCGTTGCTGTAAACATGATATGTTGGCAGGGCACACTTGCTGCTTGTTTGTTTCTTTCTTACACTGTAGCAACAGCGTATTTCTTCATTTACACACTTCTTATTTGTCCTTTGGTAATATTTGCATTTGTGTTGTAGTTTAGTTGTTGTGGAGTTCTAAGCATGTGAATATGTTGCCACATTCTGATAGTCTTGAGATACGAAAAAATGAAGATGAAAAGTCGGATAAACTCTTAGTTCTCTTCCTACAAAACTGCTGAAGAATTACAGAATTAAGAGTAATTTTAAATTAGATAGTTTTCAAAATTTGTCAGATTTTTATGATTTTGTCTGTTTTCAGGACAATGGTGTTTGTTTATTTTATGCCCTTTGTTCTGCAAACGTAGCTTTTAAACTAAATCCAGGGAGATCGGTAAAACTGTCCCATGCATCCGTTATTTCCAAACCCAAGCTCCTTGTGTGCATGTAAATGATGAAAATGAAGAACTTCGAGTGTTACCGTTCTGGCTTTGAGGCTATGGATCCAGATGCTCCATTCTATATGATATAGCTTCTGGATCTACCTGCTTCCTTCATGCCCAGCTGTCCCACTGGCTCCAGGGAACTGGGCTCTGCTCTCTGACAGTGCTTGCTATTGAGCAAAGCCACTGCGCGTGCTCCGGCACACAAGTCCTAGCATGCTCCTGAGCTACTTTCTCAACTACCTGCATCCGCACATAGGTCTAAGTACTGTTCTTTTGTCCATCTGTACGATGCAGATGTTTGCAAAATTGTTTTTGCTGTTTAACAGCGGGTGAATTTATTTTTACTGGTAATTCTGTGGCTGAGGCACTGCGCTTCCTTGTTTGCAGGGGCCGATAAGCACTGGGTCCTCTGAGGGCGGCTGCAGTATTCCAGCCCTCTATGTCAGAGGCTGAGGGTCATTTCAAAGCATAGATTTTTGTTTCAGTAGGCTGGAGCACATGCCAAGATATCACTTCTGATCTCTTCTAGACTTTTGAATACCTTCTTCACTGCATAAAAATATTTTGCAGAGCATGAGCAGGGGTTTAAAGTAGAAAGTACTAACTTTGGATAAAGGCTTTGGCATATAACACTCTTATTAAAAATTAAGAGCTAAGTTATATCTGGAGTGCCAGATATAAAGCGTGCAAATTACCAACTTGGGTTGATAGGAAAAATGCTTTCTAGACATTGTAGTCACCACATATCAGCATGCAATAAAATGTTATGTTCTCTACCGCCTGTAATATAGGAAGTGGTGAAAATTGAAATGTTAAAATCATCCCATTGATCCTGAAAAAAAAGCCAAAAATGTAAGCCAGTGTTTTAAATTTTGGGAGGCTGTACATAGGCAATTTTGTCTTTTGTATTACTTTTGAATTATATTCAAAATAAAAAAGTGAAGCTCATGAGCAGGCAGCTGTGATTAAAGTTTTCTGTAAGAAGTATCTGCCTCATGCATCTGCTGACTTTGGTACTTGATACTGAAAGATTGAATGAATTTGTAGTGATCTAGTTACTCGTATTGCTGTCTGGATAATGAAAATCAATTTCTTTTGTGTCTTAATCAGAATTTCTACCTGCCAAACAAAGGGAAGAATGAAAGCAAAGAAATGAATGATAAAAACAAAGAGGCTTTATTGGAGGTAAGCCAACTTTCTAGACTGATGATGGAAATGTCTCCAAAACTCTGCCACCACCTGCATCTGCTCTGCAACAACAGCGTTCAGCTCTTTGTGGGCAAATGTATAACAGGAAGTTCTATGGTGGTTGGTGTCTTCGTATCCAAGGCTTAATATGCGGATTTTCCTCTGCGTCTGCTGCTCACCATTAAAATCGCAGATTATATCCTCTACCAGATAAATTAAACAATGGAGAATTATTTTGTTGTTACAGATCCCAATCCCATGAAATTTTTTTACTTAGCGTCTCTAGGAAGAGTAATGCCATGATAATAAAAGTAATGTTATACAAATATTAATAAAAGAATTAGCTGTGCCACACCCATAGGCCAGCTCTTTTGACTTTATGTTGTTCATAAGGTTGACTGGTGGCAAACAATTATCTTTTGGGTTAGGAGTAGATCTACTTCTCACTGCTTCAAATTGTTAGCTCTATTAACAACAGGAAAAAGAACATTTGCAGTTTTCAACAAAATCTGTTTAGCCTCTTGCCTTTCCTGCTGAAGCTTTATTTCAGTTTTATGTTTGGGAGAGAAAAATCCAGAGCTGTACAAAAGAAAAGATTATCGCAGTTCTCTGGCAAGCATTTTCACTTTGGTAAAAGTTCACAAACCAAATGCTGCTCTCACGTGGCTGAGGATTCCCATTTCAAAATTAGTGCATCTAATGAAGGTACCAGATATCAACCAGCAGACTCCTTGGTAAATTCTAACTGCAAACACTGTGTTGAGTGTGTTGGTATTAAAAATTACCTAACAGTAGGTCCTTCAAGCAAGCAATGAAGTTTATTTATTTATTTAAACGGTGTTACAAATGCTAGGATGTGTTTTTCAAAGTGAAAGCAGAGATTGAGGGAGATTTTTCTCTTTAGCTGTTTTTAAAAGAGTTCTAAGCAGTCTCTGAAGATTCTCCCTACAGAAGTATTTCTCTACAAAGCATATAGATACAGCAATAGAAAAAACAACAGCAGCACTACCAGCTATTCTGCCTTCACTGAGCACATCTATGTCTAGTTAAAACCTTTTGAAGGTTTTTGCTTGACCCTTTGGAGGATGGAGGTTTTGTGAGCCTTCTCTTCCAGTGTGAGCACCCAACTAACACAGCTGAGTTACCACATTAGCCTGGACAAGTTTCCTTTGTCTGTCTAAGGTGTTTGTCTCCCTAGAAACTGCATTTCCCATGTTCATATGCTCACTGTCACAGGAAACATCTTTATTTTTCAAGGAAGCATTTTTCTGCTATTTATTAATAGGGTTGTGCTTACATCAATTTTGTGTATTGTTATTCCTGTTGCACAGGAAAGCTTCTGTGGACCATCTGTCATTGTGCCAGAGCTTGAAGGGGCCCTTTATTTAAAAGAAGATGGAAAAAAGTCCTGGAAGAGGCGTTATTTTCTTCTACGAGCTTCTGGAATTTATTATGTTCCCAAAGGAAAAACCAAGGTCAGGAAGCTAAATAATCCTTTTAGCAATAAAACAATTCATGGAGGTGAAAGTGAAGAACTCCCAAGGTGATATTTTAAGAGCACTGTCTGGTGCATCTGAGAGGGTTGGAGTTTTTTTGATTTAACTTTGACTACACCACTTGTGCAAATATAGAATGTAGTCACTGAATCCTGTCACATTTCTCTCCTTTTGATTTCTATGGAAGATTAAAGCATTAATGAACTAGCATTCCTCCGGAAGTCAGTAGGGGAAAGAAAAACAGCACAGCACCCTTCAGCTGCTGTTATGCTGCCAAAATGCTTCTCTGTTATATGGGTTTCCTGTGGAAGAATATTTTAAAAGTTCTCAAGTAAACTAATTTCGTATTACAAAAAAATAGGTGGAATTTTACTTTGTTTGATACTGAGTTTTTGCACTAGTGACCATCATGCAGAAATGCTATACATTTTTTCCTACAGTGATCTTTACCTACAGAATACATTGTGCCTTTTTAGACTTCTTAAGACTGCCCTCTGTGTAGAAAGTGAGACAGAAACATCCACCTGACTGAATCAAATGCACTGACATTTAGTATTGCAAAATATTTAAAGAGTCTAAATTACCAGCACTGGAGAAGTAAAGGGGTTCTGGACATGTGGCATGTAAGGTTGACTGCCTTCTCATTTCCACAGTGATGAGGTAGAATAGTGGCTTCTAGGAGTGGTGGTGGTTTTTTTTATTCTGAAAATCACTTCTTTTACCACTTGCAGCTCTGCTAATGCTTCACATTTGAAAATTCTGGTGATGCTGATAGAGCTTTGCTGTTACGATTTGTGCTGTGCAACTTAATTGTGTTACTATCCCTTGACTAAATTACAAAGGGAAAAAAAATAAAATTGCTAACTTGTATAGGAATGCCATGCTGCTGCTCCAGTCACCTGTGTTTATAGCCAAATGTCAGTGAAACACAGACCCCGACTACCTTGCTGCTTTCAGAGCAATTTATTCTGACTTTACCTAACCCTGAGATGACAGCTTTCAGTCCTCAAATCCTGTTGCGCACACACAACATCCTATCAATTAGGATTAGAATGCTATTTGGAAGGCACCTAAGGTTAAGAGAGCATAAGAATAGTCAAATTAAAAGACCATCTTGGACATTTCCTTGTAGCCTGCCTCCAAGCATGGCCAGTCACACAACGCTAAAGCAGGACAAGCAGATACTGGTAGTTACCCAGCCTTTTTTCATCCTCCAATGATACTTGTTTCAGTGACTTTCCATCATAGCACAAATTAGGAAAGTGCTTTCTCTTTTTAAGTGATAGACTGCAAATACAGGCTCAGGTTGGAGCCGTGTGATCACCTTATAGCAGCTGGTTTAGTTTCACACTTTTTGGCTTCTAGTGGTTACAGCCCATGTACCACCTACATATAATGGAGTCATGTTAAGGAACTGTGTGATTGCTTCAGACTCACTATAGTACTAACGCAGCTGCTCACTGGGATTGAGCACTTCAAATCTAGTTCTTTAGTCACAGCTCTTTAAAATGGTGCCACAATCAGCTATTTCCTCCTGCTTCTTTAATAGCCTTCAGCAAAAGGCTGTCCGTGCCTCAGCCATTGTAAAGTATCTTGGCTCACATCTGTGCTTGATGGTGATTAAAGTTAGTTCCTGGGCTCTGTATGGAACAGTTGAGACTCAGTACACATGCCTTTTGTGGAGACAGTAATCTCTGGTAGACAAGCAGGGTGCAGTGAGGGTGCTAAACATCTTAAAGCACTGCACCAGAATTTAGTTGAGCTCTTGAGTCAAAGCCCTTATATTATGAGAATTTATCCCATATCTGGCTGGTGTGAGGAGTGCACATGCACCTTGCTGCAGTCATTCCGTTGTGGGCAGTCATCTTTCACTGAGGCACAGAAACAAACAGCTGGTGGACAATGGTATCTTCAACTGCTGCAGCTGTTTTGAAATTCATCATGTAATCATGTTTTCACTTGTTATAAAAAGCAAAGAAGTCTGACATACCCTTGGCACTTCACATTGGCTGTAAAATACATTGCAAATGTGAAAATATAGGGACATATTCAGATAATTTTACACACATGCCTTTGGTGGTTTTTGTTGTTTGGGTGTGGTGGATTTTTTTGTTAACAAACCAGGCACAAGTCAGCCCTGCTATCCTAATTTCTTTCCTCAGCATTACTCTACTGCCATCCCATTCAAAAACATACTGTTACTGGTCAGGGTCATAAAACAACAGCCAGAATTGCAGATACAGTTATAAAATTTGTTTCTGTTAACTATGTTGCTTTGTCATGTTAACATTCCAGAAATACTATCAATAAGTGCCTTTAGCCCTTGCATAAAAAATTTATTCCTTCCTTAGCATTCATATTGGTCTTAATAGCCATTATCTGGTTCGTAAAGGAAAGCAGCAACCCGTTATACAGCATGGATTGGAGCGTGTTTAGGAACTCACAGTGTTGGAAAATGCTCGGTCCACACAGTGAATGACAAAATCCCTGACATCAGCTTCAGAAGAGACAGGGTAGAGGGAGAGAAGCCCTTCCTACATGCAGTATGGAGTGGCTCCTCTCCCCACAAATGTTTGTTTAAACAAACCCAACTCAAGGGCGTATTGTAATGAAAGTATCAGTAAGGATGAGAACAGCACAGAAGACCCATCTTGTGTGGAAATATAACCCCATTCTTAGGAGTGGGGAGGGTTTGTGGTTTGCTATATACTCTTTTTTTTTTCACAATTTCCGAACTTCTGAGTTTAGCCAACAGTGACCATGTGACACAGCCATTTTTTTGCGTTCCCACTCAAGGGATTGCAAAAGTTACGCTTTGTGTGCAAAATTCTGCACTGAGAAACATGCCAGCAACAGAAACCTTGTTACTTTAGCAACATATTGTGAACAAGCAAGTGTTACGATAAATAGAAAAGAAATGATGATGGGAAATTTGAGAAAACTCAAAGCAAAACTGATTAAACGTGCTTATTTCCTGACGAGGGTTTGTTTGTTACATATGCCACAGAAAAACAAAGTCCCAAATCAATTTAGAATCTCAAACTTTCTTTCTCCACCCAGAATCCTAAGGGTGCAGTTGCAAGGCCTATATCTATTTTACTAAACTTATTTCTTACTAAGGCATCTGTTTGGTCTTACTATCCATAAACCAAAAACTCCACAAAGCAATAAAGCACAGCAAAACCAGAACAACAGCAGTGTTACGCTGTGTTATATATTATTCCTAATACGTGCTGACACTCTTCCAATTTTCAGTTTAAGAGTGCCCACTCTTCATCTTTCTTCAGTCAACTTTACGACAGTTAATAAGAAACATTTGCATTCATGCACTTGAAAAAAAGTCCTATTAATGAGTTTCACATCAAAATTCAATTTGTTGTAACAATGATGTGCTTGTTTTTCATTTGTAGACATCACGGGATCTGGCATGCTTCATTCAGTTTGAGAATATGAATGTTTATTATGGTTCTCAACACAAAGTGAGATATAAGGCACCTACAGATCACTGCTTTGTCTTAAAGGTAATGTACAAAGAATAAGTTCTGCAAATGTCATACACAGTTTCTTTTATATGTAAGCGTGTTTAAGTTTGAAGTTCCAAGGACCCAGATGAGGTAGAATGCCTTCTGCAAAGTCATGTCTATTTTCTTCTTTACTTCGTTGTTGATCAGCAATATACCTTTAGAACCCCAATTTTAAGGACAGGTAGTCCTATGATAAATGTCAATGCTGCATCTAGAAAGTTATCTTCTAAACAAGGCTGAATATGCTTCCAGTGACTGATGGTTCAGGTGATTGGACATATCTGGCCAAATGGCATGCAAGGCAGATATATGATGAGAAACCTGTCTGGCACTAATGTTGACGTTATGAGCACTGTGGACTATATGCTATAAAGCATGTCGACTTTTCTTTTGCAGTATAGTCGTACCTGTTGAGTGGTTTGACGAACTGAGATGAAAATCTTGCAGGAATAGTCATCTCAGATGGCATATTTTATTGCACAACTGTTTGTGGTGGGAGGGCAAAAGAGATTATTTGCCCGCTCATGAAAATCAGTGCGGGCTGTTGAAGGATCTCACTGGAGCCTCTCCAGGTAATAGCACTGCAAATAAGCTGGGAATTCTGCATTCCTCTCAGGAAAGCAAAAGATTCCCATACTTTTCACATAGTTCAGATGGCAGAAATGAAGCTCTGAGGTTGCAGTAATTAGGCCTTGCTTGCTGTCTGTCATTAATACAGATTTTAGAATACAATGGGATTACCGTGTATGAGACAGAAGATAATCTTGTTGCCGTTTCTCTGCTTAAAGGCCTGCAGTGCGAACAAGATAATAGAAAACACAGTATCTTGCTATCTCAGAAAAAAAGCCTAGGAAACATTCACATCAGATGGCACTCACAATGCCACATTTCTGGCTGTGGCTGCACACTTACAGAACTTTTTTAATTCAATTTCAGAATGTCTGCTCATCCAATTTACACATGGCCAGGCAGAAGTGGTTTATAGACCCAGACTTATTTTCTGAAGCAGATGTATCTAATTACCATAGATGAGCAGTTTTAATATTACAGGCCTCTGTTCAAAGCTCTGCAAAAAAAGCTTTATGCTTTTTTTGTAAAACAGGATTGAACCTTCTGAAGTTAATAGATAAGCAGTATTTCTGAAAAATACAACGTCTAAAGAAAAAGAAAGGAAAGAGGAGCTGATTTAAAAAAATAAACAGAAATTGATTTTCTAAGCAGATGACTGGTCAAAGAAGTATCTGACTAAATGTAATAACAGTTATTCGCACTCTGTTCAGATGAAAAGAAAAGCCTGATTTATGAAGTGAGTGTAGCAATGCGTTCAATTGTTCACAATGATTAGGAAAACTTTCCGGACTTTCTCCTATCTTTTGTGAAAAGAGGTATGCTATAAATGAGAACTTACACAAAAAGTCACAACTTGCTTTATTGAGTGTATGATGTTAGCACTGTACCCTCAACATGAAACGTGAAAAACAAGATCAAAACCTCACTAGGGAAAGCATTATGTGTAATAGGCTTATAAATGTATGAAAACTACTTATAAAAGCTGTTTACTCTGATGCTTCTAAAATGTGTTTGTGGTATACCTAGAATAAACATCATATCACTAAGATCATTATATCTGAGCAATCTTACTTAGTGATGAATAGACCATGTTACAGTGAGTGTTCTTCATTTTAATTCCCACAATTCAGCATTTGGTAGATTCCTGACCAGCTCAGTGTCAGACCTGGCTTCTTTTAACAGCTGTCTCTTGCAGTGGCTGGTGTTGATCAGAAGTATGGGCAAGTATTGATATCTTCAAATCTTCTGCTCTTGCAAAAGTGGAAGCCTGCCACTTAGAGTGGCTTTCTGAGGGTGATGCAATGGAGAGTTTCATATTTATTATAATTTCTGTACATCGATTTGAATTTTTTATGTACCTTTTTAAAGGCATGCACCTGAGATGAATTCTGTCATATTCTTCTCTTAACTGTGGAGGTTGGAGCTGAGAATGTAATTCAACTTGAGATCTGTGGGCTGAGGGAAAGAGCAGAGTTAAATGTTGGTCTCTCTCTGATTGGATGCTTGGTGACACTAAAGTGTGTGGACAGGAACATAGGGCAATTTATTACACTTAGTCACATTTTGTTCCTGTCCAGGTATAGATATGGAAGTCTCCCTGAAGAAAATATATCTCTTGCTGGGAGACGCTCATCCTGAGATGTCTAAGGAAAATAAACCATTGTCCTGGAGGTGTTTCTCATCCTGTCGTATTTTGAGAATAAAGTCCTCAAGATGAAATGACAGTACTTTTGCAGACAGATGCAGGGAGCAAAAAGCAATAGATTTAACAAGTAAATATTTGGCTTTGGTAACCTAGGAATTTTGAAGGAAATTGGATGGCCAGCTCAGTCCAGGCAAGATAGAAATTTCCCCACAGCCAAGGCTGCACTGCTGTCTCTTCACAGCTCTCCCATTCCCCTGTGTGTGCCTTGGGACAGTGAGTTCTGCAGAGGTTCTCTTCCAGTTACTTGTTGTTTTGTCTATAGGAGAAGATTATCTGCCTTTAGAGCAAATGGAGGAAAGGAATTGGAAGAGTAGCAGCCCTAGCCTATGCTGGCTGTTCACTGAGAATGGCTGTTAAATCAAAGGAGAGTTCCACATTCTAGAAAATAGGTTAGTCTGCAGCCCTTATTAGCTACACCAAACTGTAACACCACTTGGAAAGTTTTTGAATAATAGCATACCACTGCATCTTTTCATATAATTGTTGCTTTCTGAGGACCCCCTTAATAACTGCTGTATCCAAACAGTGAGTGGCCATCAGCTAAGTTACTTGCTTTTCTGTTTCCAACTTAACAAAAGAAACTGCCCAGCTCAGAGGCAAGTACGCGGCTTGTACTTTAGAGTGCAGGAGAAATGCAAGGACTTAGCAGCTTCAGCAGTATCTTGCTTCTGTGTTAGATGGAAAATCCTGCTGAATTCAGAGCCGGAGATAATTTCCTGGCTTTGAGCATTGAGATGAAAAATACCATATTTATTTCTGAGTGATTAAGCTCATTGGCATCCTTACTTCAGGAACAGGTGAAATGCCCTTTGTTCATTCAAGTGGCAGCAAATGGCCAGTGAGGTGGGCTGATGTGAAGTTGAATATGGCCTCATGCTTCGAAGAAGCATCCTTCCTTTTCCTCCAATCCCCATTTGAATGATGAGCCTTCTAAACAAATAAATAGGCTGAAACCAGTAATATTTGTACCTGCCTTTAAAGGTCCTGTGTCATATTAGCAGGGGGGAAAGATTATTTTTTTTTGCCTCCCCTCAACCTTGGTCATCTTTATGGTGTGTCTTATGGAGGGAAGAGCCTTTGAGATTTTATAAGAACAAGCAGAGTATTCCTGCCATTTTTGCATCTATGTGCCAAGCATCACCAAGAACTTGTGGGAAAGACGAACCCTATAACTGATGTTAATCACAACCCTGGTGACTTGAATTAGCTAGAACAATGAGATTTCTCAGCTTGTCTAATACTGCCCTAAACTATATGGGTTTTTGCCTCAAAGTCATCATGACATTTTTTTGTTATTTCACCTTGATCTCTTTAAATGAGGTATGGGCTTTTTCTCCAGTTTCTTTTCTTAGGCTACAGTCAAGTGAGAGGCTCACAGAGACAGCAAGCCTTCGATGCTAGTGCCTGTCCCAGCTAACACACATCCAATCACCCAGAGCCAGCAGCTCCTTCTGTCCAGTTTCTTTTTCAATCTCGCCATTCAATCTCAATTTCAGTGGCCATACCTGGGTTAGTTAGCTGATGCTGGCTTGCGTACCGGTGTTTGTGTAGCAACAATAAGATAATGCATATCATGGGCAGGTCGCTTTGATGCTTAGCTAGAAGCTGAGGTAGGTTTTACAGCCTGTGATGTGGGAGCTGCACGTAGATTAGCTATTTTAAACTGGCTCAAATATAAATGTTCTTGTCTGCAGATCCATCCTGTAGGTTGTTCCTCTTATAGATAGAGAAGCATGTGTTATGAGCGCTCCTTGCCTGCCATTTCTTCCCATTATATCAGTCCCACATTGTATATACTCTAGCTCAAAACAAAAATAGGGTGGTTTTTGCTTATTTCTTAACAAACAAGATGCTGAGGAGATAATAGGGGAAAGGGTGGTGTGTCAGAAACATTTCAGGAGCACATCACAGTGTCTACCAGCAAAAGAGAGAGCTCTTTACTGAGCTTATTCAGGAGTTTACTTTCAGGATGATTCAGGCGACAACTGCAGTAACTGAACAAAGCAGTTGCTTCCTCCTATCAGCTTCTCTCAGGCAGCAGAGAGCCCTGCTGCGACCAACCGAAAAGAGCACAGTTGGTGTCAGAGAGTAGAGTCACCTTTAGCTGTCCCTGTGCAGAACCGATGTGGCTGGGTCCTGAGGGTGAGAGTGTAGCCTGGCACAAAGGCTTTGATGGAATTGGCTTTCAGGAATCCTTTAGGCTTTGGAGACTGTTAAGCTTGAAGAACTGTTTTATTTCCCGGTAGCTACTGGGTCTGTCCTGAGCTATAACCTTCTTAGATAGATGCCACTACCAAACAAGCCTTCCTCCCTCAAAGGAATTCCCACATTTATAAAGCAAAATAACGACACAAAGAACCCTCAACATAGTAAAAATAGAGCCTCTGAATAAAATAAATACTTTTGGGGCATCTGCTCCTGAAAACATGCGGATTCTTCCTATTTTCTACTCAGTCTAAATGTAATGCTTACAAAATTTTAAAGATCCCACCCTTCACTTTGCCATCAGATAAAGTGCATATTTTCTTAATAGAGACTTCCATGTGCAGAAAAGAGGAAAGGACAGGGCGACCAAGTGTGAAAGCAGACCCTCACTCAAACCTGCATCTGTCAAGGTCAAATCTCTCCTTCTGTTGCAGGCAGAGAAGGCAGGGAGGGTAGGAACACGGCTCTCCCTGCCACCCTGTGGAGAGTGCTGGCCGCTCCTGGGAGAGAAACAGTTAGGAAACAAAAATCTCTCCTTCACAGAAAAAGTAATTTCACACACCACACACAGCAAGCGTGCGGTTGAAGCGGTTTGGCTCCTCACAGTCGCTTTTGCTCTTACAAATTGGATTTTTTTATGCATAGATTCCCTGTAGGTTTTCCTTTCACTATCTACCACGTTACATGGGAAAGGCAGTGGGAATAGATGAGATCTTTTGTGATTTATTTCATATTCTGAAGCTGAAAGCTCTCAAACCTGAGGAAGGGATCTGTTCATTGTGCTAGCGACAGCATCACTTTCACTGAGCAGAAATTATGAACGTAACGTTTATTTTATGCATGAAGAGCGTCTGTATGTGCATGTGTGCGCCTGTGTGCATGCTAGTCCAGGAGCTGATTTTGTCACACCATGTTGAAAAATCTTTCAAAGCAGACAAATAGCAAGGTAATCTATATGCAAATTTGCTGGTTTAGTCAGTCTGATGTGCCTGTGACAAAGAGTGGATTTAATTATAGTTTATTGGTACTGGTTGTGCTTGAGTAATCTGGAGGTAATGGTGCATAATGCTGAATTAATCTAGGATGAAAAAAATTGGTTTCCTGGGGATAAATTGAGACAAAGGCAAATCATCCTCTATTTCCACAGCTGGGTACGTTTTCCTGTGCAGTCTAAACAGCTAAGTTTTCCTGGTGCCATTTGGAAACTACAATTTTTTAGAAAAAAAATTCTAATGATCCAAAGAATTTTAGAAGTAAATTTTCAAGAAGAATAGCTTCTGTTTGCAACAATGGCATTGTTCTAGCAGGTAATTTGGTGTTTAGTCACTCTGCTCCTGATTCCCTCCTCCCTCACAACCACTAAGCTCTGTTGCAGACTGAGTCATGTACATAATGCATTCAACACAATGAGAGTTAAGAAGGTGGAAGGTGAGAATTAGCAATGTTTAAGCTAGAAAATGAAAGGAAAAAAAATTAGAACAAATGGCTAGTGCAGGAAACGAGGATAGAAAATACGAGATTTTCTGTTTCTTTTTGTGAAAAATTTGAAAGTTGCTGTGTTAGCATGAAAGCTTCAGATAAATATTTCAGAGTAAAATTCATGGCTAGATAAACTGAAAAACCAAAGGAAGAAATACTCTTTCTTACAGAACACTTTCATATATGTTGGGTTGGAGCCATAGTACATGCACACAGTTTTGCAAGATTAATGCATAAACAATGGAGAGAATAAAGACAGAGAATGGAGATAGATAAGTGGAATATAGTAGCTTTGGAAAAGCTTATTTGCTACGTAAAGCAGTCCTCTTTGGTTACAATGGCCATTATATATTTTTCAAAGACCTAAAATTTTTTCTCTCAGTCATTTGAAAAATGTAGGTCAAAATAATAATTTCCGTATAATAGAAATTACTGTTTTGTCTGTACAGTTCACACACGTCTTCAAAAGATGAATTAAGCGTAGTTATCTTAATGCAAGGAGTGCATAGCATCGGAATTTGACCACGTTTAATAGTGGATGGAAAATTTGAACCACTTCAGGGTGATTTTTGAAAGGTGCTGAGTATTAGTCGTACTTGCAGTCATGGGTGCCAGAGGAGTCTCAGCTTTTCTGAGAAGCTAGATCAGCATAGCCCAAGTTCAGCAGTGGAAGATAAAGTATCCAAAAACATTGACTGTTTTGTGAAAATCTGGCCTAAAGCCAAAGCTTTTGATCCAAAGTTAGTCATTCTTTATGCTTCTGGCTATTGTTTCTGCCTCAGAGACTGAGCAATGATCCATATATTTTGGGGCAAGGAATCCAATGAGATGCCTGAATAACTTCAGTTTACTTTTCATCTTCAGTGTTGGAAGAAGGCAAAGCAAAAGAACGTTTTATTGGGATAATCTCTATGATGCACACATGGCCTGTAGTCATTTGTTTTGGCACAAACCATAGAAACCACATCATTCAGTTCCCGTTTCTTTAGATTTTCAATGTGTTCTATCTTTTTTCATTCGGCAGAGTTTACTTTATATCTGAAAATGTAATCTGTGCACAAATATTTTTTTTAACCTCTCCAGAAAATAAGCTCTTTATATTGAAGTCCTTCTGCTTTCTTTATCTCTAGACAGTCAATACTTGTAGAGGAGACAGTGGGTCAGAGGAAAACACTAGATTCTCTTCCAAACCTTTTCAGTGCTTTTCCTGGTGGAGCACAGCACATCCTTTTGCAACCCGATGTTTGAGGTGCTCAGGCCTTAATGAGTAAGTGGACTGGTGTCCAACACTTCCAAAAATCAGGCCCAAGGATGATACTAATCCATCATTATTAAGAGGTTTGATATCAACAGAGAAAAAAGTTCACCGTAGTCAAATTATATTGCATTGTAATACACCACGCTATTTTGAAGTACTTCTCGGGTTTTCTTCTGTGATAAAAATTCTAGAGTCCCTTTCTGCTTACATATTACCACTTTTCATTCAAGCTATGACTTCTGGGTGGTTGCTTTTTAAATGATTGTCTTTCATAATTCATTTTGGTGCTGCATATTTCAGAGGAGATATTTTCCTTTGCTGACAGATTATCTTAATGACCTTTTCAGGACACAGTATGCACCATGTAACAAAATAATTTATCTGTCTGTTTGTGTGAGACACATAAGCTGTGGCATACTGAGAGTGGTGTTGCTTTGCCTAAAAATACAGTATTTCTCACACAACTGTCATGATTGATACTGTTACGAACTCTGATATTCTCACAGAGAGGTTACAACAGGGACTATGAATCTAGTTTAGCAAAACCAGACTTGTGTAGTGACTACAGATTCTTATGTCTGTGCCCTGTACTAAACAACTGTCCTGAGACACAGGAGGAAATTGATTCACATGAATCTTCACACCAAGTCATGATTTCCAAGGACTTTCATTGTCCAGATTCTTCTCTGACTTGATTATCCTGAGTCAGCATTTTTATGTACTATCTAATAGATTTTGCACATGACCGGAAGTTTTTAGTGGCAAGTTGAGTTGTAAAAGTTGTTATTGACAGCAGAGCCTTCTGCCATTTCTACTGCCAAAGTAATTTCGCCATGGTACCGTTCTTTCCAAGGGAACAAGCTGTTGGGGAGGGATGTGATGGTTCTTGGCTGAATCTTTATATCTTCCTATCCAAAGTGGCATGCTTCACACGTATAGAAGACACAGGAAAGCAAATGCCTCCATCTGAGCCACTTTCTAATAACCTTTTACAAGTGTAAACCTCCAGTATTAAGATTGATGCTGCTGGTGTTTGGTCCCGTGGTCTGGCTTTGCACACAGGCAGCCTCTGAACTGGCCACATGGAACAGTCTTCCTTAGACCTGATCCAAAGCCCAGGAAAGGTTCTGGGGATGTTTCCAGTCAACCTCAGTGGGCTTTGGGTCCAGCACAAAGTTATATTTTGTGTGTCATTGGTAAAGTTACACACAAAAAGAGAGCCAATGCTGCTGCTGCTGCTTGGAAAGTGAGACACAGTACATTTCTTAGCTGTTAGGAAATGAAAATACAGACTACCTGCATGGCTCCGAGGGCTTTAACCCACCTTAAAAGAGCAGGATGTTGAGCAGCTGGCTGGTTTGGCCCTTAATTGACAGAATGTACTTGTGACTCTGCATTTAATCATGGTTGCTGATTGAAATAATCTAATCAAGAAATTGATTGGGGTAATTTGGAATAGGCCCCACTGGTGAATGTCAGTAGTTAAGATGGATTGCCCAAAGGAGACAACAGCTAGTGAAAGATAGAGAGTGAGCAGTAAATAACTCCCATGTTGTCTGGCACAGGACACTCAAGCCTTGTTCACTGCCTTCTCAGAATGGTGAGATCCCCACAGTCAGGGTAAGCAGTGAGGTGAGGAAGCTTGCTGATGCTGCTGCATTATTCAGATCATTCAGGAAAGGGCAGTCTGAAGAATTCTGGAAGGCCCTTGTGAGGCTGAGCTTCTAGACAATAAAAGCGTCAATAACATGCAGTCTGGGCATACACCCAGTAATGGGTGTAGGGGCAAAAGCAATCAGAACTTCCCCTGTGAAATTACTAACTGAGCTGAGCTGCACCATTCAGGAGCAAAACGCTGATGCGGTGTATAATTTGATGAAAGCTTTGTTTCAGTGCTCAGTAGTGGTCAGATACACAAATCAAGTGTTAGGGATGAATAGGAAAGACGTAGATCATAAAAGAGCAATTGTTGCAATACCATGACACAAGTCCATGGTTTCCCCTCACCTGTGCAGTTCTGTCCCTCTCATCTCAAAGAGGATATAATAAACTTGGAAACAGATCAAGGAGAAGCAACAAGGATAAGCAAAGATAAGGAATGACTTTGACTTGAAGAGTAACTGCAGAGACTAAGAGCCTGTAGGCTGGAAAAGAGACAGCTTGCCAAGAATATGATGCAGCCCTAGGCTCAGGAGTGGCATGGAGAGGTGTGGATAGGGGGTCAGCCATTCATCACCTCTTCCAAAACAAGAATGTTACACAAAGCTAGTAGCAGTCAGATTAAGAGCAAAAGGAGGTGGCTCTTCATAGAGTGCGTAGAAGATCTGGGAAAATCGTTGCTGAAAGATGTTGTGGCTGCCAGAACTCTCTCTGGGCTCAATAAAAAGCTGAAGAAGTACTGAGAGGATAAATCCATTAAAGAACCTAATTACAGAGAAACCCCGTACAGCTCAGAAAGTCCCCTGACCTGAAAATAGTTGCAGACATGGAAAGTACAGAGAAGGAAGTGTCATACACGCCTGTCTTATTCTTTCTTCCCTCAGTATCTGTGGCCACTGTCAAAGTCTAGATACAGTGTTCAGGACCCATCCATCTGACACAGTATGGATGGATGTTCTTGTGAAACTGGTATTTCTGTAGGGTGCCCCAGAGGAGAGGTCTGCAGCAGCAGCCCCTCTGAGCTCCCCAGCAGCAGCTCCCCATGGCAGGGCTGTGTCTGGGTGCAGCACTAGTATCTAGCTTGCTCTGTGCTATGTCCTCCTCTGCCTTATTTTATGCAGTGTGCATTTTCTTCCAGATGTTTGCATTAATTATCTGTTAAATTATAGAAGTATCTTCTACAATTTCTATTGTTAGGTGTGGTGTTTGAAAACGACGGGAGTTCTGTAGACCCGTTGGACTTTGTCATGAAAAGGAGGGAAAAGAATCCTTTCATTCTTGAAAGCTTTGGATGCCATCTGCTGGGTTCAGTAGGACTTTACACACTGGAGTAAAATTGCTAATTGCTGATTGAAAAGTGCTTGAAGAATTGAATTTACCCAGGGTTGTAGTTTCTGTGTTTGCACTTCCTGGTTCTTTTCACTCCATTGCTGATAACGTAACCCTATGGTTACTTCTCTGGGATGTACTCTGCCACACAGAGAAGTGCCTGCTTACAGTTCCCTTTTAAAGATGTGATTCAGACTCAATTCTCTAATGGTTTTCACTATCTTTGGTCCCTTAATGGACAAATGGTGGAAGAAAATAAGAATTTTCAGGTGGTGTGTTCTGGCCATGTATTGCAGTAGCAGAGCCCGCTCTGAGTAGCGTTCAGGCTGTCTGAGGCTGCTGGAGACAGGGACGGGCAGACGTTGGGGAGCCAGAGGAGGCTGTTTGTCCAGGGGCCCTGGTTACTGCTTCTGTTTGATGTGTGGCATAGGTGTATAGCAACCAGGTTTAGCTCTGTATGTTGAACTGCATGAAGGGGTGGTGTGTGAGTGTACCAGGTGGGTGAGGCACAGGGCCAAGGGGTGGGCACGGTGCCTGCTCTGCAATTAAGGCACCTGGTGACAGCGAGCTGCCGACTCTGGGCTCGCAATGTGAGATATCCCTTGGGAGTGCCCAAGAGCGAGGTAATAGAACAAGGTAGTCATGGACTCTTCCAGAGGACTGAAGTGGACTTTGCATATTCATCGTCCCAGGGGGGTGGGCAACTGTGTGTTTGCACAAAAATGGCAAATGGTATGACTTATGTCAGCAGCTGTACCCACAGTGCTGCCTTGGGACGTACCTGTCACTGTGAGACTCCCTCAAGTGTAACATCCCTGTGTTTTTTTCTTCCTCGCAGTTATCTCCCTGGTGTGTTGACTCTTGCTCCGTAATTTGATGATACTTTGGCAGCAGTACTGGCTTGCGTGGTCCCATCCTCTCATCCATCCCTTGCTACTTGCTCTCCCCTAAGCCACAGTGCCCCTTATCCCCGCACTGTATATGAAGCCATGCTGTGTACAGCTGGGTTTAAAAAAAATAAACCAAACCAAACATGATGAAATGGGTTATATTTAACCCAGACTAGTTCCTTTTATTTTTTGAATCACAGTGTGGCCTTATAAACAGTTGGGTCAGCATAAGCAGGGGAAAAAGCCTGGCGTGTACAGCACTGAGGGGGGAGCAGGGACATGTGGCTGAGGAGCAAGACCTTTGTTTGCAGCTCTGCTTTTGAACCCCTGGATCATTCAGCTGTGGCCTGGTTTGGCCTGTGCACTGGGGACGGCCCAGCCACCAGCAGGCATCTTGCAAGGAGACATCTGGCACCAACATCATGCTCACAGTGCTCTGTGCTGTGAGGGATCCTCCTGAGTTCCCTACATCCAGCACTGCTCTGCTTTGGGGTCTTAACCATACATATAAAACCAGGATCCTTGCTGCTAAGTGGAGGTATGCTCTGAATTTTCAACTGCCCAGGCCGAAAAGAGAGTGGTTTGACAATAGTGAATCCTAGGAGCGTATTTGGCAGCTTTTCTGTGCACTCACAAATTCACA
This sequence comes from Baryphthengus martii, assembly GCA_013396935.1. NCBI lineage: Eukaryota > Metazoa > Chordata > Aves > Coraciiformes > Momotidae > Baryphthengus > Baryphthengus martii. The sequence continues at coordinate 280,871 of VWZK01017411.1, read as the reverse complement.
AGATTTTACTAACTGTGCACCTAAGATTTATAAGAATATAAATGAACACATAAATGAAGGATAATGAAGCCTTTTCCTTTGGTTCATTCTTTTCCTTGCCTATCAAGAGATGGCAGTATATTATTCCATCCAAGCTACTAAAGACTTAGAGACTTCCCCTGCTGCAGCAGGGGAACCAAATTCCTGCAGAGTCTTAGAGAAGATGTTCAGTCTCAGGCCAGAAGGCAGCCTGGCATTTTGGTGATTTTTGAATTGCAACAGTACGTTACCACATACCACTACTACATTGATCAGTAAGTGGAAGAGATCCCAAATTGTGTACAAAAGAACAGAAAAGGTTTAAAAAATGACAAAGATTACTTATGATGGCATTGCATTTTGAGTGATCCTCTATCTAGAACATATGGCAGTATTACAAAACTGTTGGCGAACAACAGCAAGAGTAAAACAGAATAAAAATGCAGAGGTAGAAAGCCAGAACTAGGCCAAAAGAAAGGCAGTTAGAAGAAAAAATCTGTTACAGCTGAGAGTTTATGCTTAATTAGTTTTCAAAGAGTATGTTAAATTTGTTTACGTTCAGCATTCAGTCTGGATGCCTTACAGATGACAAACCACAATGAGAAACAGACTTTCTTCGAGCATTTATACATTGAGTGCTAGACCTTGAACCGTGGCATTTGTAGACTTCATCGAACTCTAGATCACTATGAGATTGCTGTAGCCCTTGAATTCATATTACAATGCGTTAAAATTATTTCAAGCAGATGCTGCCAGTGGCAATTCATGTGTAGTTTGTAATCACCATATTTTTTATATTATACTCCATTTTTGATGTTTTGGTTTTGTTTTTTTTTCCCAATCATCTTCAGGTTAACATGATGCCTCTGGGCATTGTTCTCACCAAGGTCACTGTGCAGTGCCTTCACGCTTTTCTACAGTGACTTAGTTTCTGTGGTTTTCTTACTTTATGAATCCATGTATTTCAGCACCCCCAGATTCAAAAGGAGTCACAGTATATCAAGTACTTATGCTGCGATGATCAAGCAACCCTGCATCAGTGGGTAACAGGAATAAGAATTGCCAAGGTGAGATTGAAAGTAAATTTAGTTAAATATGTTTTCTGGAAACGGCTTCTTCCTCAGGTTCCTGATTGTCATCACCTCAACTAGAAATACTGTGACAAGAATGGGCATTCATGCTAATTTTACCATAGAAAAAGAGCAGAACGGCATGACCAGGATGGATTTGCTGAATGTTCCTGTATCCTAGTTATCAGTGTGTTTTGCTCATCAACATAATAGTGAATTCTCTAGCTATAAAACTCACTCCACAGTTATCTGGCACAATAATAATATGCTGTAGTTAAGATGTGTAAGCTCTGGTCAGTCCAGCTGTGATGTTTTTCAGACAGTTCTGCCCAAATTGTCTGCCTAACCCTCTTCAAAAAGATCTGACTTCACAGACCATTTTGGTTTGCACAAAATATTAAGGGAGACGGATTTATACATAGCCTGGTGTACTGGCTGTACCTGGCTATACAGATGTGCTCCAGTTAGGTATATATTCTTTCCTGCCAGTTCTGCTGCAGCATAACATCCAACAAAGGTGAAGGGTGAACATCACATTATTTTGTCTCTTACACTGACAGAGCTGTTTGCTCTCGAGCCCAGGATTCAGTGTTCAAAGTCTCCGGTCTGAAAATGTAATACTTGGAAAGCATTGGAAAAAAGATATTTATTGAGAACAGTTGTTTTAAAGCCAAGTTTCAAGATGTTTACAGATACTGAAATGAACAGAAAATGTGAGAATGATATCAGTAGAATTGCATCTGGTCACAGGGATTCCTATTTTATTGTGCAGTTATGGAGATGCTTTCCACCTGGCCCTATACAGAAACAGGCACAGCATTTCCAGAAAGCTACTTTTTAATAAAACTGGGTAGGAAGGAATGGGGTCAGAAAAGCTGCATGAGAGCAAAATGAATGCTTGGCCTATTTCAAGCTTAACAGCATGCTAATTGTATTGTTTGAATTGTTTTGCAGTATGGCAAGACACTATACGATAATTACAAATGTGCAGTGAAGAGAGCTGGTTTGTCCTCTCGGTGGGCAAATCAAGGGACAGTGGAACCAGCTGCCTCCACGGGATCCTTATCAGCAGGTACCAATGGTGTACCACTGCAAGGCTCGATGTTTTGCATTTTATATTTTGCTTTATATATTTTGCATTAAATTTGGGCTACTTTTTTGTTTTTTTCTTAAATACTAATTCAGCGTAAAATTTTGGAGAAATTGACTTGTAAAGTATACTGTAACATTTAAATTAAAAATAATCTTGATAATAGAATGCATTAGTTCTTTAGCTGACTGACTTTGTGCCTAGAATACGCGCATGTGGCAGGAGCTGATATATCAAATATTGCTTTCAAGTTTTGCATAATGTATGAAATCCATTAACAGAAGAAGAAACAGGTTACCATTTAGCCATGTCCCAACTTTCTGGTAGAGCATATTTACCAAGTAGAACATTATGTCTTGCACTATAAAGACTGGATCTCCCTCTGCTCTCTTTCATTTAGTTATATCTCAACATGACTGAGGGCTGTGATGTCTTTGAGCGGTGTGAAGCCCAAACTCTGCTATGGGCAGCAAAGTGAGGAGAGACAGTAACTTGCTTCACTTGAGGGCATGGCCACAGGACCCAGGGTTTGTCTCTCTCTGCTGAGCACTTACAGATTGGCTTTATCTCTTTATTGACTTCCATGTTAGTCCTTCAGCAAACACAGACTGTACTTTAAATGATCAGAATGGTACTTTGGATTAAGTATGCTGAAGGATATGCAGGCACAGGCATAAAACACAAGGATTCCAGACCATCTTCTGTCATCCCTTGAAGCCTGAATAGCCCTAGTAAATTCAGTACACTGCAGAGTTTGTCTGTCCTCTCTCAATCGTGTGATGTGCAGGCATGGCAATAAAAATAATTTATTCTGTTTGTTATCGTATTCATGGAACCTTTTTGCTAATTAGACAAAAACATTGTGCTTAGACATATTGTAGATAACTAAGGGTTGGCTAGCATCCAAGAAGTACATGAGTGGAACTTTATTGGATCTCAGAATGGTAAATTATAAAAGGGCTAAGGCCTGATGTTTACAGCTGTATGTATCTAGGCACCAAACACTATCTGCTGCTTTGACATGTACAGCTTCCAGTAATCCTAGACTAAACTGGAGTTTATTTAATCCTCATCAGACTATACAGGGACTGGGGATTTTTTTATAATTAAAACCACAGACTTGCCCTTTGGTCTCACATTCACTTACTGCATTTGACAGTACTGGGTTATTTATGCATATCCCTCACAAACAGAGGAATGGTGGGTGGATGTTTTGCAGAGCTTTAAGTTAGCCAGCTAGCACAGCAGCCACTAATCTGAGTATATAGTGAGGTTCACAAATCTTCCATGATTCCACATGGGGGAGAAGTTTCAGAGCTGTTAGTTCATTGACTAAAGAAAACAGATCAGCCTCTGCATAGGACTTCAAACCTTCAGCTCTCATGATTCTTATTGATGTGAAACTACAGCACTTTTTGTCTCTAACCTAACGTAAGGGAAAACAAAATTGCGAAAACCCTAAGAATGTAGTAATACTATAGTACACTACAAACTTCACAATGCTCTTAGGAAAGACAGGTATTTAAGCAACAGAAAGTCAGAGAGTGAGCTTAATTATGCCAGTCTGATTTCTGCTTAGCTTCCCTTCCAAAGCCAGGTACCCTTCTCTATTTCTGTGCCAGTCTTAAGGGTGTCCTTCTACAATCACCATTTACAGTAGTCAGAAGAAAAAGCTCTTCATTTGTCAACACCTTTGCACACTGATAATTTCTGTCGTATGTCTTCATAATTCTGCCACTTGCACTTCCTGTTCGATTGTCAGCTACAACCATGGAGACACAGGGACAAATATTAGTTTTAATGTAAGGTATCTTGTTTATTTTTCCTTAGGTAATGAATTGAATATGGAAAGTCACAAAATAAGCCTGAAGTAGAAAACAGATATCCTCACGAATTTTACTGAATTATGTATAAAAACCCTGTAACAAGCAGTTCCTTGGTTGAAGTTGTAAAGACATGTTTATAACCTTTTTCTTAGCTTGCTATTCCCTAATCAGGCTAATATCACAGGAATGTAACACTCTTCCCTGTGTCTCCTCTCCTTGTCACAGGTGCTGTTCAGGCAAATGGACAGATCCCCCAAATTGTTCGTCATTCCAGTGTAGAATTTCCAGAGTCTCAGAAGAAAATGGGTACATCAGAGGTACAGGTCAGTAATTACTAGCAGTGCACTAGTTAAATGTCATCTATGAATCAGTTCTTCAAACTTCTTTTAATTCACCCGCTGTCATCCCCCCTCAAAGTGCCAGTGTAGAGTTGTGAGAAGGATTTGGCTCCTGGTTAAATTGGCCGGTTCCTTGCTGCCCCTCCTCATGCTTTACACACTACAAACAGTGTGTCTGTTGCACAGGAGCAAGGAGCCGCTGACGGGAGGTGAGCATCCGCCACTTGCATGCTTCAAACAGCTGTGAGTTCACGTAGCGGGAACAGGAATGCCCCTACTGGGACAGTCTCAAAGAGTCTGTGCTGCCAGAAAACAGGTCTCGCCATAGTAACACAAAGGGTGCAGTAGTTTCTTCAGCAGGGAACACTCTGCACAGCTGAAGATGAAGGGAGTGTGAAGACGTAAGGGAAAACATTACACGTTTTCATTAGCCTCTAAATGCATTCCTTGGTTAAGCTCCAAATTTTGTCTCCTTGCGCTGTCTCTAGCTCTAAAAATATCAGCAGGGTACAGTATGAGGACCCAAATACATCCTACAAAAAAACTCAAGCCCTGTATTTGTTTGCAGTTCATTATTCAACACCTCCATCGTGCATAAAGTGCTCAGGACAAGTGAAATGAAATTCCTAGGAATTTTCTGTCACCTGCATTACGTGTCATTATGCTTCTTGTTTCTGTCTTTGAGTTCCTCCTTGAAAAAGATCCGTTTCTCCATTCTGAACCTCACTTCCCCTGGAACAGATCACCTTCTCAGAACTCTGTCGGTGGTTCCCCCCTCCAATGTGTCATTTACTTGCATCTTTGTAGGCAAGGAGAGTGAGGAAGAGAAGGCATGCATGGTGTACTTCGCTAAGGCCAGAATTAGTACTGCTGACTGCGGGGTTGCAGAGCACTTTTCTCTAGCAGAAGCAAACGTTGCCTTCTTTATCTCACAGCTTCTACAAGCCTGAGACCGAAGGATCAAGCTGAAGTCTTTCAGGGTGCACTGTGCTATGATTAGAGTACTAAGCTGGCTGGATCTAAATAGATAAATTAGCGTAACTAGAAATGAATGTGTTACCAAGCTTTGTTTTCAGCCCAGCAGACTTCTCCACAGGTTTACAAGGACAGATAGCATGTTTATACAGTAACTCTCAGCAGCTACAAATTCCTACCAGAAAAAAAAAAAAGAGCAAATTTTATTCAGATATCACCAAATGGGCTTCATTTACTTTCAGAGTGTCAACTGGCGAACACATTTTAAAAGAAAAGCCGCCTAAAATTGTGTCAGTAATTAGCTGCTATCATACATTTTAGTTTTCTTATGATGACTGGTTTGATTCATTTTTCCTTCAGAATAGTTGTCAGAGGGTTTGAACATCTCCTGCCGTTGCAAACATGGCTAGAACTTGGTATCTTCAAGGAGCCATTTGTCACAGTACTGATTGGAAAGCAGAGGCAGGCGGCGTGTGCGCGTGCCTTGCCCGGCAGGCAGAAGACACCCTGGGTTCCCCAGGCTTAGCAGTGACTTTTGCCAGGTCACCAGTGAAGCATCTTTCCCCTGCTGCGCACCACACAGAATCGTGACAGACGGCTTTCCCGAGAGGGTGGGTGCACGTCACAGCCTGCTGCAGAGTGCTGGGACAGTGAACCCAGACACATAAACTTCAAATTCCCAAATCCCTTCACCATCTTTCTGGCTCACTGCTGTTGTGCCTAATGAGTTTTGGCAGAGATAGGTGACTTCATTATTTTATCTTTATCCAGACATCCATCACAGCTAGAATTTGATATAGAGATACAATAGGGATGAGAACCAAAACCACATCTGTTCTCAAATCTTGCTCAGTAATTTTGGATGTAAAAACACAGCACAGGTATTTTTTTTTTTCAAGTCTTCATGTTCTCAGGGAATGAATAGCAGAGTGGAACATGAAAAAAGTATCTTTATATGTCTTACTATCTGCAATTTTTTGGCATTTTAAAAGCATCCATTTTGTGAGGACAGCACTCGAAGAAGCACTATGACTACTGTCAACACGGAGGTTTCCACTCTCAGAGCTGTGGGCAGCTCCAGAAAGCAAGCAAAATACTGTTTGCAATCTTTACACAAAATGTACTCTATTTCACTCTCTGTCCACTGCACTCTTCTCAGATATTTCCACATCTTTTCACTGTTCTTAGGTGACACTAGTTTACGTGTGCACTGACTGTGTCATGTCCTTTTATTCCTTCTGCTTATTAAAGGGTAAGTCAAATAATATCAGTGCGCCTGGCCTGACACAGCCAGCGATGAGGCCACAGAAATACCAGAGTAAGAGGAACTCGCTGCAGCCTCCTCCTCCACCTGAAAGGCGGTCATCTGCTATTTCTGTTTCACCAATTCTACCTGCCAAAGTCAAACGAGACAGTGGCGTTTTCCTAACAGATCCAGACAGCTTTCCAGCCCCACCACCTATGTTGAAGATTGATCTTCCACCACCACCATCTGATTTTTGTGAACCTCCTCCTGATTTTGTGCCTCCACCACCACCAGCCTCCAGCAGCGGTAATGACGACCTGCCATTACCCCCTCCACCTCCACCTCCACCTGTCTCCAGTAAGCCACCACCTCCAACAAAGAAACCTGTGCCTCTTCCTCCAAAAAGGCTAGAAAACACAGGAGAAGCTGGAGAGCCACGGTCAGCTGGACCACCTCCGACTGGGGGTGGAGGCAGGCAAGCAGATTTCATGTCTGACCTAATGAAAGCTCTGGAGAAGAAAAGGGGCAGCACCTCCTGAACTCTGGGAACAGGTGAACTTCAAGCTATAGCTGGTTTTGTGAGGCATCATGGAAGATTATGCTGGATGAGGCTCCTCCAAGTGGAATTCTCCTTCAGAGTTCATCCTGGGTTCTCAGGAAGTAAGATGGGGTGCCCTCTGTCCCCCACTTAATCTCTATAACCTGCTTCTTCCCCCCCCTGCCCTACCCTTCTGCCATTAACTACCATTCCAGTATCAGGCCAAGGTAAGAATTGACTGTAGCCTTGCTTCACTCCATCGGCACAGCCAGGGATGGTGGAGCAGCACTCGCAGAGCCAGCCAGCAAGTGCAATGCATCTTCTGTGGCTGCTTCTCTAGAATTGGAGCTGAAGGAAAAAACACAACATTTTCATGTGAATTTTGAGAAGTGGGAAAATCCCTTTTCACAGAATTCCCCTTAAAGGTTCTTTATCAGAAAAACCCTAATCGTGTTGGGTGTTTTTTAAATAAAAAGACCTCATTTAAAAAAAAAAAAGTCTGTGTCAAAAAATAAAACCTAAATTAGATTATTCTGAGAGGCAAGGCAGGACCAGGGCCATTTCCAGACAGTGTCATCTCAAATGCACTCCTGTTTCCATATGCAATTCCTGTCATACTTGTCAGCACTCACAGTTGCTGCCTTGAAATTTTGTTTATTTGGTTAATCTTAGACAAAGAAAAATTGCTATTTCAAAGTCTTATATGCTTCCTTTGGTAAGCAAATGTGTTTGGTTTGGTTTTTTTTTCTGTTGGCTACCATTTATCTTCAAACTGTACCTAGAAATAGTCTTTCTTCAGAAAGACTTCATCGTTACCTTGTACCTGATATGAATGTCTCCTCCTACGTATTTTTTTTCATTTGTTCTCCCATTTTAATTCTCTGTTGTTCATTTAGGCAGCATTCGTTATTAGTTCTCAAATAAAAATAGCTTCTATTTTATCTCTGCACAAAGTGTCATAGTTAATGAACAGGCATTTTACTGGCAACTGGTAACACTTCAAATATTTAAAGAGTTTTTGCCTATACCTTCTAGTCTTGATTTTTATTTCTTCCAGTCTTTGCCTCTTCTCAGGCACATGATCTAAGATACGATAAAAAATGTATTTCTGTATTTTGCAATACAAAACGCATAAAAAAATAAAGTATGGTCTAAATAAATAAATACATAAAAGCAGCTGAGAGAGCAGGGCATGAGAGCGCTGCTCTTTATCCAGATGGAGTCCTAGGTCCAGAAGTGGTGGTGGGAGACAAGGGAATAACAAACTGGTGGCAGTGCCACGGAGTTTTGGGTTACCTCTTCTCTTATTTTTGGCTTAAAGCTGGTTTGTCAATACCCATGTGTCTGTGTAACAGTTTAGCAGAAATATGAAGGCTACAACCACGTCTTTATAATGTGCCTTTCCTTTATAGTGTGCCTTTCCTTTTGAAATTACTAGCTTTAAAAAAAACCCGACCATTGTTATGACATCTCAGCACTAGGAGGAGCGGCAGGAATGAGAGAGTCTTGAAAGGAGCTGGTACAGAGGATGGTGACGGACACAAGAGGAACGTGGGGATTTCAGAGGGTATTTCAGAACAGGAATGCTTCAGCCAGGGAAGTGCCAGATGAGTCATTTTAAAAAGTTCATGTGACATTCCACAAGTTAATCTGTTTTCAGTTGAGACAAGATGAATCCTGCAGTAATCGTGCCCTTCCCCAGAGTTGCTCAGGTATAGCCATGGGCAGCCACTCTCTCTTTCTTCCTTCCTTTCTTTGGTTTGTCAGCAGTGTAGACATCGGAGAGTAAGTGAAGCTCACATTGGGAATACAGGGCTGGGGGTACGTGTTAGGACTGGTATAACCATTTCTTTGCTCTGCAGCATAGGATTGAGGAGCCAGTATTGCTAGCAAGATGCTACAGCTTGTACATCTGTGTCTCTACTGCTGAATAAAAGAGGACGAGGATGGAAGCTTGAGCACGGGCCTAGTGCTAACCCACGCTGCCAAAGTGGGCCTAGGCACAGTCCCAGGCACAATTCTAATTGCTGCCCAGCTCAGGCACCATTCCCAGAAGACAACAAGGACAACACTAAATGAGATTTCACTCCCCATACAGAGACCTCCTGTGGTGTGCATATAGCCAGTTAGGGTACCGGTTTGTTCACCAAGGGACTAGTTCCTGGCCCTCTTACCAATGTAGACAGAGCCCATGAAAGTCTCACCAGTGTTCTAGCTCCCTTGCTTCCACTGACCTAAGCAAAAACCTCTCACCCACTCTCAGAGGTTCACCACAAAGACAAATGTTACCTAGAAGCTTTGAATTGACACGTAGAACATTCAAAAGGTATTGGTCATCTCCAAACAGCAAGAGAAATGCTCGTGAGACCAGTGCATGGCTCACAAGCCTAGTGCAAGCTTTAGTTCTGAGTGCAGGAGAAAAAATACTAACTAGCTAAAAGTAGGAGAGTTAAAACTAGGGGTTAAAAAAGAACAATTAAGTTTCCCAATAGGCATTATGCGGACTCACTGAAGAGTAAACAGCTGAGTGTCATTTTCTGACAAGGTATTAGGTGTGCACATCCTCAGCACACTTAAGTGACAAGAGCTGTCTGCTATCCAACTATTTTTAAACCAAATTAATTGTATTTTAGGAAATATACACCCCGCATCAAAATAAAGCAGAACATGTTGATTAAAAAAGTGTTATGCAATAAGCAGGCTTCTCTGAATTCACAAAGCACTAAGACTTCTACACGGCTTTCCCCGCATTCACTCTTCTCACCAGAACACTCAGCCTCCTTCCTTATTTCCTCCCTTCCCTTTTGTCACAGCACAATAAACTCAATCATGTACACTTTACAGCTGCAGTCAATCATAACTCATACACTCAATCTTAGACAGAAAAAAAAGTTGAGCTTTCTTTGAAACAAAAAGAATCAAAGCCTACGGAAAACTCCAGAAATCAATTAAAATGCTGTGATGATTAGCCCGCTATCGATTATTTTGTGTATGTATATGGTTGCATTGAATTTCTGAAATGTTAGCATTCAAGCTCTCCATTCAAAGAACAGAGCTATCATCTTAATGATACACAATTATCTGGCTTTATTTAGTACAAAAAAAAAAAAGATGCTGCGAAATACAAAAAGATTTTCCTTTCTAAGACTGTAAATCAAAGCATGTGTAAAAAGTAGAAATTAAGCTTCCACCTCTTGCTAACCTGTTACCATAGAAAATGGACATCTTGCTGTAGCGCAGTAGTACGTACATTACTAGAGATTACAGTAGTTCAGGCTGAAAAGATTTGAAATTGCAGCAGGTTATTTTTACCCTTTCTCCATACCTCAGACAGAGGCAGCCTCAGCAGCTGTCATCTTCGGGCTCTTACATCGCTGATATGTAAGAAAGACCTTCTTCAAGAGACCACTTTTCCATCAGTCATTAAAATTATAAAGGTCAGAGACATGTGGAACAGTCCACAGGTGGGGGATCAACTCTCCTGCCCCTTCTAACTGTGCTCTGATACAGAATACAAAATAAACACCGGTTTGAGTAGCAGCCACAGTATTTTTATTCCTCATCTGCTCTTGCATTACTGCTGTGTTTACGTAATGTGAAGGAAAAGGCAGCTCTGGAACCACAGGCAGAAGCCAAGGGTTTTAGGGAATATATCTTCAAACACAGTAATAATCAGAGAATCACAGAATTGTCAAAATAAACCAGGATTAAAACCTAAAAGTAGAAAGGGAGCTGGTCCATAATGCTGAGCATGACGTGGGCTCCTTTTTCTACTTTTACAAAATACGGTTAAAAGGTAGTGTTGAGGTAACTATTCTCCACCTGTTTTTCACATACTCTGTCTTGCACTTTGAGAGTAGAAAAGTAGGAACTTAAATAGATCGTGTGACAAAACTAGAGAACAAAACTCTTATTTATGGGTTATCACTGACAGTCTCACAGTAAGTGGGAAACACGGGTACTCCCTTTGAGGGGCACGTGCAGAACGGAAGAGATTTGGTATCGTTAAGACTTGTGAGTTCTCATCGTCTTGCAAAATAGTCTAAGGCAGTTTGATTGCCATTAACAGTCAGTACTGTTATGAAATCAAAATAGTTACTGAAACCAGGTGATGAAAACAGTGTGGCAAAACTAGGCGGAAAAAAGATTTGCTTTCACAGAAGTCAAGGAAAGAGGACATGATGGAGTCTCTGAATGAACTCCTGGAGAAGGAGCTGACCTGCTCTCTGCAGCCAGAGGAATATGAGAAGCCAGTTTTCAGGGTTTGCTTCATTCCATCAGATATTTTTCAAAAACCTGAGAAAAGCCTCACAATGAGCACAGTGGGCAGCACGTATCACTGCTTGTAAAACACCTCCCACTTGGGGTGGTGATTTTACATCGTGATGCTGGAGGCTTTCTTTACCTGTAACTAACTATAGGTGAAGCAGAGGTCACCTTGCTACTGCTACTAATAATATTTAACATTTATAAAACACTGAAGGAAAAAAAGCAGTATAAAAATACTTTGTATTTATGCAATTATTCCATGAGGTAAAGAAAGATGTACAGGCAGCTGTGTTTGGGGCCCACACAAAAGAAACTTACCAGAAGTTTGGTTCAACATAAATCGAGAGCTCTTTCCTTTCATCTAACTGGAAACCAGGGCCCTGGTTGGAGTGCTGCCACGTTTACCCTGTAGGCACAAATACCTTTATCTTCAAATCATCGCTTATTTGCAGTGTAACTCACTCCCCTGCAGGTGGTAATGCCAACACTCACACATTGCATCACAACACCCTATTTTGCTTGTAGTTATCTGAGAAGAGCCATGGACGCCAGCATTTCTTCAGTTGGTTGGGAGCGCAGCCCACTGCTGAAGGGCTTCTACAGATGCCCCGCAGCAGCCCACTCCTCTTACCTCAAACACTAACCCCAATGCTTGCAGGAGAGCACGTGCTGCCTGCACAAGGAACGTTAACCCAGGCTCCACTTGTGTAAGTTGCTTAAACTTCAGACTAGATTTTCAGAAAAAGGTATTATTTAAATATCTATATTGTTCCTTACATTATGATACTACTAGTTACGTTTGAACAACTGTATTTATATTTGAACAGCTGCATATCTGAGGGGAAACTATCCTGCATAACCGTGTTGATTATAGTTACGTAGAATCATTCAGATATTTTTTTAGTCACTGAAAGACTTCTAATAATGCATTTTTTTCACACCAATTATATCTCTAGAAATGGATTTGTGAAATACAGCTTAATAGGCTGTATTTCAGAATCAAGTGGCATTCAAGAAATTTGGAGATTCTAAAACAATCCATTTTGGATTTGGGAAGAGACAAGCTAACGACAAGGAGTAACAAAGACTCAAAATAAGTGATTTTTGCCGTACATTTTCTAGAACGACACGGCACGTGATTGCCTATGTATTAACTTTGGCTTAATTGCACACTAAGTTTTGCAATATGGAATTGGATAAATAACAAGACCCAGGACTCAAAGACTAGTCTCTGTTAAAGGACTTCTATGTAACAGCTTCAGTTGCATTTTAAATACTTTCCTTGCAAGATTTTTGTTGGTCCCTTACAGCATCAGGTAGCTGTACAAAAGGTACACTGACCTGACTATACATGTAGTAAGATACTTCCAAGAAAGTCCTTTTCCATGTCAAACCAATGAAAATTTCCTGAGGCATTATATCCATGCACCAACAATCTTCCTACTACTATCAAGATAGACTTTCAAAGAGTAGTGGGCCAGGCTTGATAAGCACCTGTCATCAGCAGAGACACCAAAATTTGGTTTAGGGCAAGTCACTCCCAAGACAGAAATCTTGGCTCGCTATGTAACTGAATTTCCTTTAAATCTCTCTTGGCAGTTTAATGGGGCAAAACAAGGTCAAAAAGAGAAAAGGTGGCAAGATCTAAGTATAAGATGACTGTTCCTGTTCCAACTCTGCACAAGACTTGAGAACATTTACTTCTTCAGAATACAATTATATTTGAACAGTGTGTAACAGCAAGGAGAACATCGATCAAAATACTGTATGATTAAAACTAGCTTAGACAGACTTTAGGTTGACCAGCCATTAAAAGTTATTGATGCCCACCTGATCAGCCATGAACTCCGAGGGGTTAAGTGTGACAGTCTGGCAGAACTTAAATATCGGGACTCAAATTAACGCACAGCTGAGTAGGAAGGGCAGAGTTACAAACGCTAGTAGAATTTGCTGATGCAACCATACAGAGTGGTCAATGTCTTTAATCTTTAGACTTTATAAAGTTGGTCAAGACCTCTTCTTGCCTAGGAAAGTAGCGGATTCCAGTCTGCAAAGTGTAAGGGGCAGAAGTTCCTGTAGCTTGATCCATTAATCCTGTTTGAAGGCCTGTGCATCCATTGATCATTTTTCTTGGCTGTTCAAATTTCTCTCAGGAAGAACAGCTGACTTTAAGATCCTTGGCCCAAGCTGGGGGGCGCAGGGAGTAGCCTGCTCTCTCTGCAGCCTCCTGCCTCTGGAAGGGATGCTGTAAAATCTGCTGTAGGAGATGAACCTGGAAGCAATGAAAATGGGTAAGTTTTTACATTAGATGTTTTCCTGCAAACAAGAAAAGTGTCTGCTACTTCGTATTATGCGCTCTTGTGGCTCTAGAAAACTATTCCATGAGGTGCTTACTATTTTCAGTACTACTATTAATATAGTCACTGCTATTTATGTTATAATTAATACTATTAATAATTTTGTTAATGGTTTTAATAGTAATTGGTATTAGACAGTGAAATGTTGGTCAAAAGTATAATATAGTTCAAAGTGTAAATGAAACAACTCTTTAACAATTATTCCAATTACTAGTAAATATGTCAAGAAAGAAATTATTTTACCTCTGAGAAATCATTCAGATTAGCTTTTTGCACTGCTGATTCTGCCATCCAATTCCTAAGTATGTATCTAGGATTAACAGCTGAAACCCAAAGTAAATTGTGTTAGTTAGACATATCCAACAAAAGCAAAACACAGTCATTGAAACGTGTCATTGAAATCTTGAAGAAGGTTTGATTTGCAGATTAAAAACAAAAATGCATAAAAAGGAAAAGGAATAGATCAAATGATTAATATTTATGAGCTGCCACAAGAATTTTTTTAAGCTTTCACAATCAGCAATGCCAAAGTAAGTGCCAAACAAAAATTAAAGTAGTAAAGAAAGAACAACACATTGATACACAAAGTATTTCTGTTACGAAGACCAGCAGACTTTTCAAATGCACTCAGTTTACCATGGCCTAGGTCCCTGCTACAGCGTTGGAAAGCAGATTTCAACATTGTCAATACATTCTTGGAGATCTTCCATGTCGTGTACCAAAAGTTTGGCCTCAAAAGCCTTTAATGTTGGATTTCAGATGTATTCTTTAGAAACCACTTTTTCAACTTTGTAATTCTTTTCAGTTCCCTAGGAGAGGGTGGTCCGCATTTTTTTCCCACAACTATCTGCTGTATTTTCTCGGAAGCACCCATGAGAGCCGCACTGCTTCTCTGGTATGTTCCAGGCTGATTGTGCCTACTTAGTGTTAGGGAGATTGTAGGGACACTGAAGATGAAATTGCTGAATTAGGAACCCAGGCCGTATCTTACAGGACAGCGACCAACAACTAACTCATATAAGTTCTGTCAAACTGTAAGCCAAGGGCAATTCTCATAAGCACACATGGCTTTTCTTACAAATTTTTTAGCAGAGAATGTCAACATTGCTTTCTTTTTTTTCCTTCAATTAAATCCTAGGATTCTGCTTCAGAAAGTTTTCCCTTTAATTAATGATCAAAACAATGTTACAGATTAATTGTAACGAATGTTTCAAGCTTGCATTTTAAGTAAGTCTAAATTTTACATTGGTCTGAATATTTTCCCAAATTCAGTAGCTGATTATTACCTGGAGAGATTGATCAGTGATACCAGAGGCATTGGCACCCAGGAACTTGAAACCAAAAGTCTATGATTTATGGACATACACAAACTTTATCTGTTTGTTCCCTTTTCACCAATGTCCCAGTAGGATTTATATGAATGTTAGTTCAAACATCCTATTTTATGTATTTGTTTCAAAATATCCATGCAGCTTTATAAAATACTCTTACAAGCATAATTGAAAGAGGGTATTAGAGGAAATCAGAGTGTTCATCAAAATCACCGTCCCAGATATCCCTCTACTCAATTCCTCTAATCAATTAGTTATCATGTTATTTTATTAAAAACAATATATTATATTAGGAAAGGGATGATTAGAAACAATGTTTTAGCTAAAAGTATTAACCTATTTCTGTTTCCCAGTTCACTCTGTTCTTGGATCTCCTTGTACTGCTTCTTCAGCTTGCAAACATAGCTTGTTTATCCTAGCTGACTAAGAAGACAATTGATGTCTTTGAGAAAAGCTATGGCTGGTTCCTACTAAGGTTCTGTGCTCAGACAATCGCAGAACTTTATTCATATTTAATAGCTCCCCACACAGCATTAGTGCCTAGTGCAGTGAACAGACTTCTCCGTAATAAGCACTGCTTCTAAAAAGCACCATTTAACCAGCTAATAAACTACAATTTACTGAAGCTATGTAATCAGTGAAGCAACACTTGCAAGATTATTACATGTATCACAATACAATTAAATTCTTTCTGTTTGGAATTGAATGACAGCTGCTTTAAGCCACAAGATTTGACACACAGCAGCATCACACAAAGGGTCCTTATGTTATTTAGAGAAAGACCAAAAAACTCACTCTGTGTTGTAAGTGCTGAGATCTGACCATTCACGTTCCTGCCAGCAGAGAGAAGGTGAAGCTCCCTTACAAAACTAGAACCACAGGATGAAACCAGAAGCATCTCAGGTGGCACTGCCATTCCCTCCTTTATAAAAGCTGCCCGGGCAGTAGCAGCGACTTTGCAGTACAGTGTCCAGGTACTGACTTCCATGAGAAGGAAGACTGAGATGCAACCCATCCAGATACAGACAGACTAAACAAAAGCCAACAAATAAAACTGGCTGTTTGGAACCCCGATAACCACTACATAGTCATAACAACACCCTGCCCTAACAGCTAAAAGTGTTTTCCCACTTGCTGAAGTAATTTGCTCTGGCCAAGTATTTGATTTTGTCCAGTAAATGGACTTTCAACAGTGAAGTGTGATAATAATACAAAAAGAGTATTTAAAAGGCGAAGAAGTTATCGTACGACTCATACAAAAATGGTAATTCACATTAAAACCATGACTCATATTATCAGAAGAATATTTGTCCCAGAAATATATTCTTAACAATTGCAAATTGACAAGTATCACAGGGGTGTTAAAAAAATATCTGTAGTTACAAAAGTGACAAGATAATTATGAGACACTAAGCCAAGCCAGATAAGAAAAGGATGAAGCAGAACAAATTTTGTGCCCTTATGAGCATTTTATGATCTGGTCTACATTTTTTTTTTCCACATGTTTCTTTCATAAAGAAGCACAATGACAGACTTGTAAGTAGATTTAGATTGTCAAAACCTTTTGATCAACTCCTACGGAGCTGCGTTTAGGCAGTGCAAGATAAAGTGCTACTAAGGACTAAAAACTAAATGAAGAGATTAAAAATAAAGATAATAAGTGATCAGTTTGAAATGCTTCAGTATAATGTACTTACTAATGATGAGGGAAAGGTGATGCATAATGAGGTGATAATGGCAATATATTCAAGGTCAGTCAATATTAAAGACAGCAATAAGAAATTTAGTGAGACTTACCAACCTATATAAAAATCTAGAAAGCCCTGACAGTTTTGTCTTTAACATAAAATGCTGAGTGAAAATACACAGTTGACTGAGTTGAGCTGGATTTGTGCTGCAAATTGCACTGATAAGGGACAGCTGTTACAAGCAAATACTTTAAACCAAAACAATTTTAAGAGATCACAAGGGGCTCTAAGAAATCTATTTAAATGAAAGTGAACAAAAGAAACTTCAGTCACACTGTAACAAGGAGAAGCTAGAAAACATGTACAAAAAAACCCCTTTATTTTAAAAAGAATGCAAAATTTTGAATAAAACAAAACAAATTAACATCCGTAGTTTGTTAGGAGTATCTGCTACTCTGCTGTGTGACTACATTGTGATGAGCAGTTATATGGAAGAAAACTAACCTAACCATGAACCTTTGCATACCAAGTTTTGGATGGCAACCAAAACTGAGACCACTAGCACAAGTGTGGTCCTGAAGGCAAAACCTATTCCCTGTTTTGTCTGTCTCCTGTACTACATGATCCTCTGAGATACATGTAGGAAACCACCGTGCTGGTTTGCAGATCCTCCCCAAACAGATCCTTTCTGATTTGGTATAACACTCAGAATATCATAGCCCCTACAAAATACAAATAATAAACCAAATCTTTCCTTTTTGGTAACTGTTTTCATATTAACTTTCTAAAAATGCACGTAAAATTGTAATACGAGTTCTTAAAAATGGATGGGGCCTTGGTTAGAAAATGTAGATGCAAACAAGAAAGTCCACGTGGTGATAATTTGTACCCTGTGCAGTTTTTACTATCTTATTACAGAAACTCAGTGCTATTTCCTGCCATTTTCTTGCTAAATCAATTAAAATTTGTGAAGAAAGTGGCCAATCAATACCTAACAAAAGAATACAGCTATTTCCATTAGAAATGAGAATAAAGCACCCTGCAAAGCAGAGTAACACTGAAACTTCTAATTACCTCACACAGAATTTGATCAGGTTCTCCATTTCCTTCACTCCCTCTTGTCCAGAGATTTTCAGTTGCTCATTGTCTTTTATAGACAAATTTCACAAACTTACCACAGTTCATTGCAAATCAAAAAAAAAAAAAAAAAAGTCTCCCTCAACAATTCTTAAGAGTTTCAGATCCACTGTTCCTCCTGTGACAGACAGCCAAAGGCATTACATCTACTGTTCTGTATCTAGAATAACTTGGAGAACTGAAGTACCTCCTTTTCATGACTAGACAGGTCCTTTTACGAGTAAGGAGTTTTCTCTCTAGGTGCAGGGGGAAAAAAAAAAAAAAGTGCGTGCCTTTCAGAAACCTGAATTCTTTATAACACGTAGAAAGGACTTAGAAATATTTTGACACTCAGAGAAATTTTAGTCCATTGAGCCAGCACAGGATGCCTGCCAGAATCTTTGCTGAACGTTATCAAGGGTTCATCACCGGAGAAGAACATTGTTCTCCTGAGCTGTGCAAACCGACACATTCACAGGCTGCTAAAGGAATACACATCCTGCTTGCACTCAGGAAAAGTAGATACGGCAGAAAAGAAAGGGCATCTTTTCCAGGGAAATCAAATCCTAGGAGCCCTTTTAGGGAGTACCCTACTTTGAATGAAGAGTTACAACTTTGGGAGCAGCCAGAGCACATCTACCTTTTCAAGACACTAAGATGAAGCCCCACTTGAGACATGACAAGATACAGACAACCATATTCCCATGGTCCAGTAATTCTTAAAAAAAAATCTAAAGGAAAAAAAATACTAATCAAGTCCACAAGCACCAAAGCATAGAAAAGCTGGAGGCCTAGCATCTCCTAAGCCCCCAGCTGGAAACTGTAAAAAAGAGGTTTTGGGTTTTTTTAAAAAAAAATTAAGACAAAAAATAAATACAAAAAGGTAAACAACAAATGAGGGAAAGAAAAACAAACATGCAGGTAAATGACTACTAATATGGAATAAACCATAGCTGGCAAGCAGAGTTGCATTGTCTCAGAGTCTATAGTCACGGTGTGACACTGGTCAAACACAGGTAAGAAAAGCCTTCTTCAGCACTTGTAATTTCAGACATTCAAAATATGAACAGACATGTGCTCTGTCCTTCAAAAATAGCAGAATCTAGAGAAGAGCAACTTGGACTAGTAGTTGTGGTGCATTTCCATCATCTCACATTCTTAAGCCTCAATGCGTTGATGTGAGTCGCTGTATTCACACCAGAAGGTGTTTGGGCCAGACCAATTTCTTCATAAATGTAGACAATTAAATTAAAGATTTTTAAATCTTCTTCCTTTATGGAGGGAAAAGGGAGGATCCCTACGGATGAAATGCACCTCGCTGTAGCCAAGGAAAATCTTGATCAGTTAGCTTACATAAAAAGTACATATATATTCACAAGTCTAGCCATACACACGTGGCTAGATTCTAATCACACAATTGGGTGAAACCAGAGATAGCCACAGTAAATATCTAGCATTCCAGGATTTGCAGCAGTGTAATGAAAGTTTCTCCTCTTCAGAAAAACAGTACATTTTAGTTCTTCTTGAAAGGAAAAATAACTAACACCGAAGAAACCTATGTAAATAGGTTTCTGCCATCTCCAAGCATATGAATCCCTTTGGATTGTTTTACTCACTTGTCATTCTTCTTCTTCTCTTGGTGTCTGAATCATTCTTGTTACTATACATGGAAAACAAACCAAAAGAAGAAAAAGTGCTTTAGCTAATGAGGGTTATACTCATTTATTTTTAGAAATATTTTATTTGACTTTCATTAAAATCATTAAGTGTTCTGCTTTTGTGTTCAGTGGAAGCCGGTGGGAATCTCTTGAACAATGAGACTTAGAAAAAAAAACCTGCACAGTTGCTTGCAGGTTTTGTATCTTGCATTGATTTTTTCCATAAGAATTGTATTTACTGAGTAAAATTTCCAAGTACTTGATCTGTACTTCTTTTCACAACTATCATCAGCCATGCATACCATATATGACTAAGAAAAACATGTTACATTATTGATTTAAGACAAAGGATGGCAGGAAGGCGCATGTCCCTACCTAATGCAACATAAGCAACTGCCCAATACAGCCTGTGTATTCACAACTGTTCAACTTCCACCCCATATCATCCTAAAGCCATATTAGTACATAGTAAAAAATACACGTTACCAGTAATGAGACACTATTCATTGTATTTGCAAAGCCTGACTTTGAGATTCGTGGACTGAATCTGTGGACCGGCATTTTAACAAATCAGTAACCGAAGAAATCTGAACAGCTGCTCAATGAAAGGCAATAAATACAGACCACCCCTCCCACCTAATTTTTAAGTACTTGTGTGTTAAAACAGATATACAATAGTAATTATTATGAAATCCAGCACAAAAGACAACAAAAGACATATGAAACCGTATTTAGGCCAGTTTACCAGAGCTGCTAAAGATTATGGAAAATCACTGCAGATTAAAGTTGCCTGCCTCCGGCCAATGCACACTTGGTGATATTTTTACACTTTAAACTGCATCAGACTTACCGATTTAATCTCAAGAGGTACATAGTAACCCATTCTGAAAATAACTTGTGTTTACCCAGATCCTGGAGAGCCCAGAACTCCTAAAGAGAAAGAAACACTTAATGGGGAGTAATGAGAATTTTGTTTCTGCTAAGCAAAACTCGAAGTAAATAGATAATTATTAAAAGGAGATTAGAGTGAAATATATAATGACAGTTAAGGAATTTTCTCCCCCCACATTCTACTAGTGTCCTTGTCTCTATATTTCAATTATTTCTTTTTTCTTGCACAATACAACCGTATTAATCCCTCTCTGTTATGGCAAATCCTACCTAACAAATTCTACCTAAACAACTCCAGCACTTTAACCCCTATTTTCTCATGACTTATTGTCTGACCTATTTTATTTTTTAGGCTACATAACTACAGGGTATACTGTCTTCTGAGTTTTGTACATGATACAGATCTATTTTTAGACACTTTTTTTTTTCCAAAATTATGGTGTAAGGAAAATATGTTGATAAAGATAGGTAAGATATGGAGAAAAATGGAAAAGATTACAGGAATAGGTTTTGTGCTCAAGGAAGGGCAGAGGCCACTACGGCTGAGACTCTGGCAAAAGTTTATGACAAGAAGGGATCTCACTAATCATTAGATACCAAGACAAGCTGACGGGCCTGCGAGCAGAGGTTGAGGCCACCTGGTAAACCACGTTAGGAAGAGTCAGGATTGACCCAAGGTTGAAATTTTCCTCAGGAGCCCTGTCAAACTCCATTTCTGTCTTACAAAGTAAGACGTAAGGTATTCTTAAGCAAAACAAAAAAACCAAAAACACCACCCCCCCACCCCCGAAAAAAAGGAGGGAAGCAGGAGGAAGTTCTTGCTAGTAGATTCATTTCAAATGTGAAGAAAACCACATTCCCACTTGTGTATGAATATTTATGACTACTCATGTTGGACATCTACTAGAGGCTGAAAAATATGGCTTCAGCACTCTTCATTAACGTGTCTTTCATTAGCACTCTTCGTTACTGCATCCTTCATTATCAGACACAGGTTTAATGTGGGGTGGTAGCACGAAACAGATCTATTAGTCTCCCTGTCTCCCAATAACGCTACGATGACACATTTCCCAGACAAATCATGGCTTGAGACATCCTCTATTATACCAGGGTCATGTCCAACTTGATTTACTCTTTTTATATTAAATATCCTAAAATTGGGTGCTTGTATTAATACCTCAGGAATATGGAGCTCCTTTAACTGGTCTTCTGTAATTTCACTGAGCTGTCGAAACGTCATTGTAAAATCAGCCTTTGTATCTTCCATAAGCTAGTGAAATGAAGATACTTCCATCAGTGTTCAAGTATGGGGTATTAGTTCAGATGTTTGCCAACAATACTGGAGCAAGGCAAACTCACCTTTAGGAGGAAAGCAATCAAATAGTTGTCATCCTCATTCTCGCCAAGAAGACCCAATTTTCTTTTGAATAGTTCTGTGAAACTGAGAATAGCAACAAAGTAAGGAAATTGTTACATAATATGATTTATAGTATCGTGACTAGAAGGTATGAGTTCTGAAACTGCCTACCGGATGGAATAGCGCTCGCCATACCCCTCCAAAATCTGGGAAGCTCTGCAAAAACAAAAGCAATGTCAAATTCTACGGAACTAAAATACCACTGTGGGTACAATTCTACCGTGCACTAAACAATGAAAACTTCTTCTGATGTCTCACAAACATTGGTATTCTAAATCAACTGAGATCTGTAGTGGGAAAAAGACTGAGGGGAAGCATTTTAATAGGCTTCAAAAACTTAAATAGCTGCTGCAAAGAAGAAAAATACAGCATTCTTCATTTTCACACTGAGTAAGACACCATGAGTTTAAACCCCACAAAAGAAGATTCTTTTTAGGAATCTTTACAATAGGATGCTAAAATACTACCTCATTAATTCAGGAGGATGTACGGTCTTTATAAGTAAGCATCTTAAAGAAGAAGCTAGACAAACTTAGAATAGATAGGCAAAGGTCCCACCTTTGAAATGAGAATGGACCACACAACATCCAGGACTATCTTCCGGTCATATTTTGCTATTATTTATAACCAATGAAAACCTTTCTTCCCTCCCTCCAACCCTATTCTGGCCAATAATTGATTCAGAATTAATTTCCACTTAGAAAAAGAGATTTTTAAAAGCTAATCCCTTTCTTTCCTATGCATATGGCGATTAGGAGGTCTCCCATCTCACTAGTTCTTTTAAGCGTTAAGATATTTTAAGGATTACTTACAGCTGCTTTTGCCTGGGATCCAATAAAGGTTTTAGAGCTTGTAACAGCTTGCTCAGATTAAACAGCCCAACATTTGCCTGGTTTCCTATTTTATACCTCCTTTCATCATCAGATGTGTTTGGAACAAAATCTGTTTCAAATAAAACACGACTTTTCCACAACAGAGTAATTACAATAAACAATCAATGTTAAAATACTGAATACTTACATAGCAAACTAATAAAAGCTCTAAAGGTACTAAATATTTAAAATCAGATCACACGGATACTTATTTACAGTGAATTAACTCAAGATCTATTATTTGCAAATCTAAGGAATGCATCCTACACAGACAAGTTCCCATGTTTCACAAGTGACATTTTCCGACTTGAAGATACAAAACAAATTCAGATGTTTAAACAGAAAAAGGCCATTTTTACAGTAAAACCGATGCCTTATTCAATGTTTTGATTGCACACAGTGCTACTATTTGGCACACAGACTTAAGCAAACAATTGTACAGATTCAGAATTTAGAAGTATTTTTGGAAAAGTAACATGTATTTAAATAAACAGGCCAACTAAGCAAGATTTTTTCAGTTGTACAAGCAAGCTTTTTGTTTTCACATGAAAATTAGGGCTAAGGTGTTCCAGTACGCAAAGCCATCATGTGAGAGAGAATAAACGGCTGCTATGCAAGTTACAAGTACCCAGCAGTAAAATGCACCAGGCCCTGAGGGATGCAGCAGGAACCCCTTGCTCAGATCAAATGGAGATAAATTGGTCAACGGCCACAGCACTGCCCCAGCCCTCAGAGGACATTAATAACAAATGGAGCATTAAGGAGGAGCCCTGTGACACATCTGTCAGATCTGGTGATTGGTTCAAGCCTGAATTTTAACTCTGAAGCATTTCACCTGTTTCTACAGTGTACTGGCTCTGGCTGAGACCGACCCAAATTTCGTCACAGCAGCCTGCATGGCACCGTGTCAGACTCGTGACTAAACCAGTGTTTACAATAGGACATGTTTTAGCTGTTGCCGAGCAGTGCTTGCACAGCATCAAGGCCTTCTCTGTTCCTACCCTGCAATCTCAGCAAATTAGGCTGGGGTGGGCAAGAGGCCATGAGGAGACACGGCAGGAGCACCTGATCCCAGCTGACCAAAGGGATGTTCCATACTACGTAACGTCACGCCCAGCAATAAAAACTGCAGTTAATTTTCCCAAGGCAGCTGTTGCTTGGAGACTGACTGGGCAGTCTGATGGTGGGAGGTGGTGAGTGATTGCCTTTGCATCACTTGATAGTTGCCCACACCTTTTCCTTTCCCCTTTCACTTATTCAGCTGTCTTTATTTTGACCCATGAGATTTTTCTCATCTTTGCTCTTCCAATTCTCTGCCCCAGCCTGCAGCAGGGAGGGGTGAACGGTGGCTGGTGGGTCCTTAATTACCAGAGGGGTGAACCCACCATACAAAGAAAGACCTAAAATGAGAAAAGCTCCGTTTTTTTCCATACAATAGAAACAACATCACATTTATTCTCATGAGGCTTCCTTAATTTGAGGCTGCAGTCTCACAAAAACAGACAGTAAAATAACCCCTGCTGGTTCTGAAGCTTACTCAGATGTAACTTCTAAACAATAATCTAATAATAAGCACTTACGTACATATTTGGTACATATATCTAGCAATCCCAGACTGATTGAGTTCATACTTCCAAAGCAAAGTTCCCATGACTGAATAGGTTTGATTTGTTTTCTTCCAACATATAATTAGCTGCTGTGACTATAAAGCTAGAGCATGATGCATGCAAAGTTACTGTGTTGGCTGTTTATAGTAATATGCAATTTTTAGTTTTCTAGGTTTCTGTTGTAGCATCTATTCAACTGATGAAATTACACTGGAAGCATTCTCATGACAGTGTGTTTAACAGTAATATTTCACTAATGAGCCTTATACCACTTGAAATGCAACTTGTACAGTACATCATAAAGTTGTCCTCTCAAATATTTTTTTTTTCCCTAAAACTTCTCAAACAATACACATGCTTGGGATTTTACTGCTAATAATGTTAGGAGTTTTCATACACAGAGAAACTGCATAAATTAATATATTTATTTTAAATTAAAAAAAAAAAATTTAAAACCAGGTGCTTCGCTTACTTGGGTCATAGGAGTCCATAAATCCAAATGGACCATAATCTATTGTTATGGATAATAAACTGAAGTTATCTGTATTACATACACCTACAATTAAACAACAAGGAGAAACACAAGTTAAAATTCCACTTGAACCCTGTAGTCCCTAGAAAATTTGCTGTGAAATAGATCCACTGACTCTCGAGAACTTTGAAGCAGTTACCTTTCAGAAATCAGATTCTGGGAAATAAACTTGTGTCTCTTACTCTTGATCTGGTATGCATTTTAAGTAAGAAAATGGGAAACTGTTCGTTATATTACCTTGCATCTGGTTTCTATACCTAGGTGGCACTGTTTTCTTTTTATTTCAGAGCTACACAGTATTGAAACAGATCTTGCAAATCCGTCATTAGCGACTTCCTTGCAAGCTGACAGGGTGCTGTTAGCAAGAGAATGTTATCTTATTTTTCACAATATACAGCTGAAACAAAGGCAGGCAGCGCTGTATGTTATACACTGTAAAGGTCAGGTTTTTATGCAGATGCATCAAATTCAGAGCAATTAAACTTATATATGGAATCAATACATGGTCTTCACCCATCAGACTATTACAATTCTGAGAATTCTTCCTCCCATATTCTTGCTTCTGTCAGCTAGTCATGCTTTGAAAGATCAGAAGTGCTCCTAACTGTTAGCAACAACTTGTATATTAATGCATAACAGATAGTGCTGCTGTAGGCGATGACATCAGAAGAACTGAAGAACAAAGTGACAAACAAAAGCCATCTTTAAGTATACGACTAGAAAGAGTCCCTCCTGTAAAGCCAATGCCAGCTACTGCAGCTTACCATGTGCAAACCCCACAGACATCCACAGTGCAATCAGATTCACAGTCTCTGATACAACTGTAGAGAAAAATCCCTAAAATCAAATACATCTTTTAATTCAAGTCCTCTGAATTGAAAATAGAACACCATAAATAACATAAATATCTGATCTGCTTTAGAAATATGTCTTATATTCAGTTTTTAAATTTATATCTCTCTCTATTATGAGTTTTCATTCACGTTTTAAATGATGTGGCTGCACAGTTACCTTATCGAGCAAAGACTACGGTTAAATAAGTACATACAGCTGGCCTAAAAGAAATTAAAAAGTAAAAAGAAAAGAAACACAAACACTATATATATATATACACACAAGTGTATAAACTACTATATATTATACATACTTTTATATGAGAAAAAGCGTAATTCATGACTTCATGATCACTGCTCACTCAAAATTTTAGCAGTAACAGAATAAAAAATAACAGAAAATGGAAACTTTACAATAAACTTTTCCATAATGAAAAGTGGTGAAGGATGTTCATATTTGACTTTGAGAAAACAAATGTCAAGCAGGTTTTTACTAAAGAGAGCTAACAAACTTTTGATAATAAAACCTGGAAGCTTCCTTCAAATTTTAAAACTTTTTAAAAATTGAAAGTTTAAAAAGCTTCATAAAATTTCTGTCCACGTGTGTGGAAAATAAAAATAACTTAAAAAAAAAGACTTACCAGGTATCTATTTGAATCATTAATGTCTATTGATGGAAAATGTTCCTGGACCATAAAGTCTAACAATCTTCTGTAAGAGGAGAGGCAAAATTCTTTAAACAAAACCGGAACTTTTAGAACTGATCATTCATATTCTTGTTTTCAAACAGCTAAATGCATACCTAGAGCTCGAGGCAAAAAGTTTTTAGGAAACTCTATTTATTCCAATGAGTCTTGAATTAAGCCCTTTCACATGCTCAGAGATAAAACCTAAAGTTGAGGTCATAAATATGGCTGTAGACTGCCACATAGAGTTAAAAATATTCCCATGTGTTAA
The DNA here is from genome assembly GCA_013396935.1 of Baryphthengus martii. NCBI lineage: Eukaryota > Metazoa > Chordata > Aves > Coraciiformes > Momotidae > Baryphthengus > Baryphthengus martii. The sequence goes on along the minus strand of VWZK01017411.1, from coordinate 254,242 downwards.
ACTTCCAGAGCACACCAGAATCTGGTGTCATATGCAGCAAATTCACTTTCTTTTAGGGAAAAAAAAAAAAAATTCATATCCAAAAGAAAGCGTATGATTACAAAGAATAATTCTACATCAGAATTCACAAAGAAAATTTTATAGCTGAATTCATACAAACTAGGGTTACTTGCCATAGAAACTGGCCATTCTCAAAACAGGGCTGCACAGTCCTACAAGACAGGCTCAGGAAATTGGGATATATGCAATAAAAATTGCAATGCCTGTCAGATGCGTATCTTTGCAGATCTAAAGCTTTAAAGTAGAGCAGCTGGCATTCAGTACATTTAGGAGCTCCCTGTTGGACCCTCTTGTGGTCAGAGCCAGACAGGGTCACTGGCACAGGAAGCTGTAACCATCATCTACATGTGGGTAGGCAGCCTGGGCAAGGGTTGGGCCTGGGCAAGGGTTGGGCCTGGGCAAGGGTTGGGCCTGGGCAAGGGTTGGGCCTGGGCAAGGGTTGGGCAGCTGTGTACACAAATATCTAGATTTTACCTTCTAATCAGGCTGTTCGAGCAAATTACTGACCTCTCCTCAAACTGTGATGATTTTATCAGAGTACCTAGCAACCCTTTAGAAGGGTGTCCAACCTACTGCCACTTAGATTCAGCTGGTTGCTCCAGGACGTCCTCTGGAGCAACAAGGAGGACCTTCTCTGAGGAGGAAGCACAGACAGTCACACTAGCCTTGGCCTGCTCTTGGCCACTCTTTCTGAGGCCCCCTCCAAAACAGGCTGGGAGGAGTACTCTGTTTTGCACGAGTACAAAGCAATCTTTACATGCTCCCTAAATCTGGTGGGTCACAAATACCTTAACCAAAAAACAAAACAAAACTTAAAATGAGTTCCTTAATTTAGTAGTTCAGTTTTACAACTAAAATTTGCTGTGAGATTTCAGAAAAAGGAAGAAAGACAGTGCAGAGTGATGTGGGAAGTTAAACTCAATTATCAGTTACTACAATGTACACCTGCTGCTACAAGCTCTTCCTTGTTTTTAAGCACTCCAGAATAATTTCTATTGTTCCTGAGGCGAAATGACCGAATTTTAAACATTTACAGTAGACCTAAAACTTTTGTCATGCCAGTTGCTTGACATACAAATTAATACTGCTAAGAGGCTTAAAACCCTGCAATAATTGCTTAACTAGTACACTTGTCTGTTTCTGAAGCGCATACACATTATACAACATACTTATGCTAGTGTGTTATTTCATATTTCTGTTAGTTTACCTTCACAGGCAACTATGAGAAATGTAGGAACTTAAGACTTCAGATCCAGAAATCTTTCCAAAACAAAGAACTCCTCCCTAGTGTTTAGTTACCAGAACTATTTCAGCTATAAAACTTTTATCTTTTTGTAAAATAAACATCTAGGGGATTTTTACCCTTATGAGGTAAAATCTCCTGCATGCTTGTATAAAAATAGCAGGTTATCTTTCTAAATGATGCAGTCTTCGTTTCTAACTAAGTTATGTCTGAATTCCAACTGTATATATGCATTCTAATATATATTTGATTGCATAAGAAAACTAATATAGTTACTATGAAGATTAAATTCAAACCTTTGTAAATCCAGTTCCCCTGAATGAGCTAAGATTTCTAAGGATCCTATACGAAACCACGATTTGGCAAGACGTAGCACTACTGCACCTTAAATACAGACACAGGTTTAAATGTAAACAAAGCATCAGCAAAACAAAACAGTTCCGTAATAGTTGTTTCTATAGGCAGAGAATTTACATATGCACAGCTAAACTAGTATTTTTGTAAGTATGCTCGATGCGTAACAGATCCACATGTATATTACTTTACTATACACATATTTAATGATAAAGCTTAACTTACTACACCAGCCAACTGGCAAAATTCCAGTACTTCATTAACACTATAATTGCTCCAGAGCAACAAAGCAAGACTCAATATAAACAGATTTTTCCCCATGCTGTGCCATCCCACTCTTTTTCAAAGCAGGTGTAGATGACACAGCAACGGCAGAGCCAGAGCAGCGTTCCCACCATCCTAGTATGGCTATTGGAACAATGCAAAACTTCCCTAGTTTTCAGTATCATTTTTGTAATGGCAAGTGAAAATAAAAATTATACCCCTACAACACGTGTGCCACAACCACAGCAGACCTGTTCATTGGGCTTCATTTCTTACGTCACACTGATTTTTTCAAGAGAAGTTTTATACCTTAACAAATGAAATGAAGCCTATTTAGTACTTTCTATTAATATTATTATTTTTATTACTATTTATTATTAGCCCATCATCATTATATGACATATTAAAATTCATTTTCGCAATGGAGGATTAAGTTACAGTGCTGCAACATGTTATTTTGAAATGTGTTTGTTACCTCTTTCCTTCTTAATATTTCCATTGTAAAACTGATCTCTCCACACATCATCATCGCTTACAACTAAGCTGTAACAAATGGAAAACGAACACCAAAAGGTTATCTCAGAAAAAATAATTTGCAATGAAGATCAAGTCATATTTTATATAACCTTATTTCTTTCACAAAAAGATTTTTTTTTTTTTGTTGGCATCGCTTTGTATTTACAACTGACACAGGCAAACAGTAAGCCAAGGCTTACCAAGTAGGCTAACCCTAACCCTAACCTTTATTTTGTGTTTTATGTTGTCTCATTCCCACTACTTACACTGTTACTGGGGAGGAAGTTGCATGCAGAAAAAGTACTGCATTCATTTGGAACCTCAGTGACTGATTAGTGTGATGATAACATTAAATAAGTCACAATTTCCCTGAGAACAACAGTGATATTAGAACAGAGACATCAGAAAACAAATTGTTTCATCAGATGGAGGTTGTCCTTTACGTGAGCCAAAACCGTTGTCTCGGGAACGCTGGGGACATATCTGGATATAAATATAACACAAAAATGTACAAAAACTCATGCAAATGAATTATTTGTCTGAATTTTTACACAGTGCAATTCCTTGCAATAGTAACTGTGGCTTTGGAACTAAATTATTATTACTATTATCATATTCAGTACTTTTGAAGGACTCTAATAGCTATCCACACTGAATGTTCTCTGTTAACTGCAAAGAACAGGCAGTGAATGTTCCAGAAGGAGGGAAAAAGTATTTAGAAATCAATCTGCTCCCGTTACTGGAGATGTACTGATACAAGTGACATTAAGCCCTTTTTTTAAAAAAATACTCTTTTGTAAATACAATCATATTTGATCGGTACATCTGTAGAATTAAGTACAAAAAGTGCTGACATAAATGAGATGGAAGAAGACAACCTTAATCCTTCAAGAAAAACAAAAGTTTCCCAAAAGAGGGACAGGAGTCAGAATAATAATGCTACTAAACCGTACCATTTTCACCAGAACTCTGCCAGAAAGGTTGTTTGTTTTTGTTGGGTTTGGTTGGGTTTTTTTGGCTGTGCAATTCTCAGCAGGCTCTCTGCAAAATTCCTGCAGAAAACCAGCACTTCTCTTACTACTGATGAAAAATTCATAGTGGCACCAACATTTGGTTAGTTACTAATACAAGCTAATGCACATGCAACACTTAGGAGCTGACCAGTTACATAAAGCTACTTCCATTCCCACTATAAAAGTAGTTTTCAAATGGTCCCTGCAGTTAGTAAGTAGCATTACTTGAGAAAAGGCCACAGAAGACCAGCATACACTCAACCACAGGAAACAGAGCACTGAAATTTCTCTTATACCAGAGAAGTTGGAAGAGCAGCGCTCACAGAAGGATGGAAAAGACAGATTATATCCTTCCCTACCCCTGGCTCTAACTTAAGGGCTGGACTTTACACTCTCAAGTGTTCTGCTTGTTGTTCTGTTCAAGCCACATGCAAGTAAGGACCAGGCTGAAAACTATGCATACTGGCTCACTTTTGGACCTAATGCATAACACTGGTAACTCCAGTATGTGACTAAAATGGTACCATATGAAGAAGTGTTCTTTATCTGGCTGTACAGTTATAAACTGGAGCACCCCATTGGGAAGAGAGTACTTAAAATTAATAGAGCAAACCAACCTGCTGGGTGTTCTGGGATAAGCTGCAAGGCTTTTCCCCACACTTCTGCCAAACCTTGACAAGACCTCTGTAAATGCATCCCACCAGCCTCAGTACAACAGCTCCCCGTTGGGAAGAACATGGATATCAGCTGGGGTTTTTCCAAATGAAGCCTTGCAAACAGTCTAGAGAGCCTGCACAGCAGTTAAGAGTGCCAGGCTTTTAACTAGTTTGCCAGCAGAGAGCTAAAGCACGTTATGTACTCAATAGAATTTGTGCACAGTTAGGGGGTAATTTCATATTGGTTTTGCACCGAACAATTTGTTGAGACAACAGCAAAGAAGGGCTACAACCTTGCCAGATGCTTTCCCGCTGATACTCGGATAGATTTAAAGTTTTGCGTTACCAGCCAACAGCAAAGGGTCTCAAGGTGAAGTCAGTGAATAAACCCTCAGAAATGTCACTCACAAACCGCACTTCAACAGAACAAATTCATTAGAATTAATGCTAAAGACATTTGCAGACACTGCAAATACAGACATCTACCCATGTGGCAGCTGAGTACAGGCCTTTTCTGCAGAACATTTACTTTCTTTAAAGCCTGAAATGCCGGAGAACAGACATGAGCCTACTTGGAACACAAAATGAACCTGACATTTTAAATACGATCATCTGAAAAATACAGTTTAAATCATCCACATGAGAGAATGTATTACTCTTCTTTGGTTCAAACAGGATTAGTTTTAGATTTTTATTTTTTTTTTACAAAATAATCTAACATCTCTGCTCAAGGAGTGTTTGCACAAATAAAGAATTGAGAGCAATTACCTACATGCACTATTACCTCCAATATTAATGTCTATTAATCTGACTAACAGTTTTTCCAAACAATTTTAAAAATTGCAACTAGGTGACTGTGACAATACAGAAACAGCCACTTTCAACATTCTCCTACCTGGCCTGATTCTAGATAGATTCATCCCAGTGCTTGACTTCAGTGTAATAAAAGACTCACTTATTAACCATGTAAAATGTATCAACAGACTCACTGATTGTCTACATACACTAGAGATATTATTATTATTATTATTGTTTACAGGGCAGGAATCTAGTACTGCTGTTTCTGCAAGTCTTTTGGTGAGTAACAAGGGAGGGAACAATTTTACTTTTTTTTTTTTAAAGAGAAGAAGCTCTTGATTGTAGTACCATAAAAACTAGAGAGGGAAGTTAGTGTCAGTAAGTTATATCTAACGACTCAATTTAATTTCCACTTTTTACCTTCTTTACAAAATGAACCAAATTTGAAATTATGGTAATTCAGTTAAGACAGTCTTACAAGTAAACCACAGCTGTTCACCACAAGACACAGACAGTACACAATATTGTATCTGAACACAGTAGTACTTTAAAGCATACCAACGACAGAAGTGAATGCATTAATTGCTGGAGCTCACTATTACTGGAATATTTTATTGAAAAATCTCTGCAACTGGAGGGATATATTTTGTTCTGATTGCACACAAATGAAAAAAATCTATCCTCTTGGAAACTAATTCTCCTGCTTTATTGATGCTCAGTGAAATTCAGTCACAAAATTACCTGCAAATAAGGATGCTGTGAAAAAGAAAAGAACAATACCTAGCAGCTCTGCTTGTAGGAACTCCAAGATAGTGCATGGCCTCACTGCACAAAAACTCTCGCACAGAAGAGCGAAGCACAGCTCTTCCATCGCCATTCCTATGGAAAATAGAGAAATAAGGAATAGGCCATAAAATCAAAGCAAATTTCAAAAAGAAAGCATCCCAATCTGGTGGACATAGATTAACTGCAACTTACCTGGAGTATGGGGTCTTTCCTGACCCTTTTAACTGCAGTTCCCACCTCTCACCATGCCTGCAGAAAAACCATTAGCATTTCCAACAGTACATCCTGGGCTATCAGCTAAATAGAACACAGAGTTGTTATATTGAATCAGTCACTTAAAAAAAAAGTCACACCTGTTTGTATATACTCCAATCAAGTGGGCTCTTCCATCACCCAGTTGACCTGCCCAGCTACCAAACTGTCAAAAATGAAAATCAAGTTATTTTCTGCTTTCTTTTATAGCAGTTATACTTGAAACAGTACAAATCACATGCAGGTTCTTTGAGGTCTGCATAATATAATGACACACTTCCTCAGGTAGTCATGAAGATACTGATCCCTAAAGCTGTATTTCCACATTCACACCAATAATGAATGAGAAAACCATAGAGAAAGAATAAGGCCACTAATCCCCATTGTTTTCTCTACCTTGCAGCTACGACACACAGCTACAGTCCTGTCTCTTTTGTACAATTAGCCTTTAAACTGACACAGCTTGTATTTTACCTTCTTAATTGGAAACTGCAAGTCAAATTCTACCATTTGTTTCCATGAATAATCTTGCCCATTTCAATAAAACTTAAGTCATAGTAATCACACTGTCGCAGTGAGGCTCTGCCCTTCTTCACTCCTCTGAGCTAATACCTATCATAGAACATTCTGGTTGGAAGAGCCCTTTAAGATCAAGACCAACTATTAAGCCAGCACTACCAGGTCACCACTAAACCATGTCCCACAGCACCACTCCAGGGATGGTGACTCCACCATTTCCCTGGGCAGTTTGTTCCAGGGCTTTACAAACCTTTCTCTGAATAATTTTTCCTAATATCCAACCTACACCTTCCCTGGCACAACCTGACATTTCCTCTTGTCCTATTGCTTGTTACTAGGGAGAGGAGACCAGCACTCACCTCACTACAGCCTCCTTCCAGGATTTGTAGAGAGTAATAAGGTCTCCCCTGAGCCTCCTTTTCTCCAGGCTAAACAAGCCCAATTCCTTCAGCCACTCCTCACAACACTTGTTCTCTAGATCCTTCACCAGCTTTGTTGCCCTTCTTTGGGCACGTTCCAGCACCTCAGTGTCCTTCTTGTAAGGAGGGGAATCAGAGCTTGTTTGGCTGCAGCGGTGCTAAGCAGACTCCACAACTAAGCAAAGTTTAAAAGATAATTTGCTTCTGGCAGAAACAGAAGCAGAGATAGTAGACATGATACTGTGAAAGATTATAGTTCTCTTCCATCTGCAGCCCCTTATGAAGAACAAATCTGCAAACAAAATGTTCATAAGTGTTCATACTTACAGGCATATACTCATATGGAGAGTTGGGCAGAGGGGAACCTAATCAAGTTCAACAAGAGCAAGTGTAGAGTCCTACACCTGGGGAGGAATAACCCCCTGCACCAGTACAAGTTAGAGGTTGACTTGCTGGAAAGCAGCTCTGTGCAGGATCCGGCAGTCCTGGTCGACAACAGGATAACCATGAGCCAGCAGTGTGCTCTTGTAGCCGAGAACACCAATGGTATCCTGTGGTGCATTAAGAGTGTGACCAGCAGGTCGAGGGAGGTTCTCCTCCTCTACTCTGCCCTAGGGAGGCTGCATCTGGAGTACCGTGTCCAGTGATGGGCTCCCCGGTTCAAGTGAGACAGCGAACTACTGGAGACAGTCCAGCAGAGGGCTGTAAAGATGATTAGGGGACTGTAACATTTCTCTTATGGGAAAAGGCTGAGAGACCCAAGTCTGTTTAGCCCGGAGAAGACTGACAGGGGATCTTATCAACGCATATAAATATCTAAAGATCAGGGTTAAGAGGATGGGGCCAGTCTCTTCTCAGTGGTGCCCAGCAACAGGACAAGAGGCAACAGACACAAACTGGAACACAGGAAGTTCCACCTAAACATAAGGAAAAACTTCTTCACTGTAAGGGTGTCGGAGCACTGGAACAGGCTGCCCAGAAAGGCTGTGGACTCTCCTTCTCAAGGAGTCTTTCAAAATCTGCCTAGACACCATCCAGTGCAACCTGCTCTAGGTGAATCAGCTTTGGCAGGAGGGTTGGACAAGATGATCTCCAGAAGTAAGTCCCTTCCAACCCCTACCATTCTGTGATTCTGTGCTATACTTACAGGTGTTAACAAGATATAATTCACATGAAAAGACCTGTATAGTTCCACCTAGGAGAACAAATGAAGAGTTACCTGATGACCCCCATACCTATGGGCCAATGGAACAGACCCAGATATCACTTTCTCACCACTGACGAACTCAAGAAAATCGGATGTTTCTTTGACAGATATATCAAGATCCAAAATATTTTCAAGAACTTCCTGGGGAAAAAAAAAATTACAGATGGTACTTTAATCCAATCGAATTTTCAATGGCAATGTACGTGTTTTCTCTACAGATATCATCATTAAAATACGTGCCACAATATGTTTTAAATGTCCTATATGTTTAAATATTTTTATATCTTGATGCTTTCACAATAAATAGCATATGAATATTAAAATATATTTTAGCACATGTATTAACAATCTCTATTAATTAGACAGGAAACAAAAAAATATTAGCCAACCTTTGAAACAGCTACAAGACGAACTCTAGATTTAAAAGGCGTAGGATAGACAATTGAAAAAATGCAGTTTCTCACATTACGGACATAATTTTCCTGGATTGCATCAACTGGAAAAGGATCTGTCAACATGAAAAGACAAGAAATGTGGTTTTTTTTTAAAGAAAAAAAATCATATTATTCTTAATATCCTTCCCCTTAAATCAAATCAAAATACATCAGAAACAATTAAAACATGATTCTTACCACAATGTATATTAAGTCTGCATGAAAATCAAGCCCAAATAAATTCAGGATTTTATTCTGCTGGGAGTTTTGAAAAGAAGGATTCAATTCTGCTTTTAAGGAAACTGGGAGGGCATGCTAGTTTTAAGATCTAAAACATTTATTAGATTCAACTAGCTGAGACTAATCTCAGGGCAACCTTATATTGCACTCAAATATATGCAACCCTAAAAGATATTTTCATGATGCAGAAAAGGTCAGCTACCCCTACTGCTGAACAATGTAGAAAATCGGATTAAGTCACTGTGCACCAGTAACTCTGTTACACAGTCCCTGTGCAGAGATGATCACCATGTAACCTAAGAAACCAGCTTGAAGTCTTCTCCGAGTAATGTAAACAGCGAACAAAAAGGTCAGATGATGCAGTTCTTGCTGTAGCATGACACATACTCAAAAGATGTGCTTCATTCTTTCTTCAGACCTACTCCGCACCCTGATCCATGGCAACAGAGGACAAATATTGTTTTAAAACACTGGACTAATACTGTGTGTTTCAGCATCTTTATGACTTTTTGCTTGCAACAATCTTACGACTCCAGGTTAACAATAAAATCTCAGTACCTCGTAGTCACTGTTTTATAAAGTTAGCTTCTCTGGACACTTGCTGTTAGCCATGTTTCTCAATACCTCTAATGACACATCCTGTTCTAGCCAGCTGCCACACGATTTATTACTGATTATTATTTCTTAATGCTCTTAAGTAATTGAATCACCTGGGAAAAAAATATTTCTATTATGTTATCATATAAATGATCTTGATTACTACACGCAATTCTACATGCCCGAGAGCTATACTGCTTTGTGTATTTCACATCGGGTGTCAGGTTATCATTTTGCATTAACACGTAATTGGGACTCACATGTCTCTCCATCACGATCAATTGCTAAGAGAAAAAAATGAAATTTAAAAAGCTCCTTACGGCCAACCTAGTTTAAATTTTAAAAGCAATAAGCGTTTGACTGTGTATATAAGGTCTTCACCGATTGCCGTAGTAGCTGCTACAACCCACCAAGCAAAGCACCGGGGCACAGCAGGCTGTACCTCGGAGGCTTTCGGAGGAGAGAGGCCATGCGCAGAGGTCAGCCGCCCTCCGCTGCCGCCGGCAGTGCCCCGGCTCAGAGTGCGAGGCGTTGGGGCCGAGGGGAGCAGGGC
>VWZK01017411.1:141131-243880 GCA_013396935.1 Baryphthengus martii | reverse complement strand
GGGCGGGCAGTTCCCTGCCCGGAGCGGGAGATCCTTGCGGGGGCAGCAGCGCTCTCGGTGCACGGTTAAATACTGGCTTAAAGGTTTTCAGGGCAGGATTGGTCACTGTTGTGGGGAAGAACCTCGCAGAGTCTTCTCTAGGTAGGAGCAGGGAAAGCGACTCATGTTAGTGTGAGGTTTTCAACGTGTTTGTGGGCAAGTTGGCATTACCAGTTGTAATGGGGGAAGTTCTCTCATTGCATTCATTACACCTTCCTCACAAGGCCAAGCTGCTCTTCTGACCTGCAGTAAAATGTTCTGGGCGTGATGCTGGCACCGTGCATGACCCAGTCAGCAGCGTAAAGGAGAGTCTGTGCCCACACCAAAGGAAGAATAGGAAGAGATCAGCTATTCTTTAACAGTGAAAGGTATGAGAAAACAAACTTAGGAAGGTCTCGGCCATAGGGCTGAGCACTGAACTCAGACATCAGTGAGTTGCAAATCTATAATAAGCCATGGTTCTTCCACTCCTTCACTTGTCTCCTCGCCTGGCCTTTTTTCTTGCTACATACAAAGAAAATGGATGGGAGCCCAGGAGCCTTTGTGGTGCTCTTGTTTCTCTTCCTATGTCCAAGAAGAGACTTCAGGCAGCATACAAGGAGACACTGAGACCTGAAGAGCAAACTGGGAGAATTATTCTCCAATTTTAGGTCTCCTTCAATGTTTCTGTGCAGGCTTTTGGAGAGGTAGTTTGGTGAACACGTGGATTGCAGTGATTTCAGGCTGGATGTGCCAAACTGGGCCCCTGAGTCAGTGTGCTCCCCAGGGCAGGGTTGGGTAGTTCCTGGCCAGCACTGTCAGGAACAGAGCAAAGGTGTGTATGTTTCTATCTGGAATCGTGTACCTGAGACCGCACCTTCCTCCTGGGCTGCTGGGCTCCCTCTGCAGGGAGAGATCACTGGAGAGACTGCTAGGTTTGGAGGTTAGGTTCTTGCCATCTAGCAGGGAAGATGTGCTGGGGTGAGTTATGGTAAGAAGCAAGCTGAATTACAGTTACTTCAGGGGAAAACAAGGTCATGTCCTTCTATTACTGTAGTAATTTACAGAAACAGCTCTTGTCCTTTCTCTGTTCCTTGCCTGATGCAGTCCAGATTTATCGACAAGACAGGGAACGTTTGAAAATTGCACCTTCCACAAGTGCAAAAGCAAGGTTTCATTAGAGCAGCTCTGGGAAGTTAACTGACACACCTTCTGGGCTGGTCCTGTGAGGGAAGAAAGTCCAGCGCTCCTGAGTGGAACAGTCAAATCAGAAGCTGCTGCACGCTCTGGCAGTTATGTCTCACGTGATATGGAAGGAGATTATGAGACCTCCTTTGCTGCTGGCTTATTAAAATGGAGAAATAGAGCAGTGCTGATGAACAGACACTTGGGTTTTTTTTGTAGCTCAAATGTTTTTTGTCAGTTTAAAGTTCTGTTTATTTAACCCTGATTTTTATTTGTGCAGATATGCCACTTTACCCAAAGAAGTTCAACTTTCTCATTTCCAAAAATACGTAATATATTTTGGCGGTAAGTTGGAGATTCATATTGTTGTGTAATGGGTAAAGACATAGTTACTGGGTCAACTGGGTGGTTACACCTATGAGCTGTAAACTTTGAAAAGAAGGTTAATCTAATATGTGGTTGGATAATTCTGTGTAGACTGCTGCTCTGGTGCTGCGTCTGAATCTGAGAAGTTGTCCATTCTGGAAAGCAACAGGCAAAGCAAGAATGCCCCAAGATTCAGTTTGAGAAAGGAAACGTAATAAGAGGCATAAGCTTCAGGGAAAGTTAAAAAAATCAGGCCTATGCCTAATGCATGTTAATGCATCCAGGTGGAGCTTTCACTCTTTACTGATGAACTTTCCTACCATCATCGTGCTATCGGAAAGTCCTGATTTAATTTATAGTTTATAATGTAGCTGGGTGTGCAAAGGAGAATTTTCAAATCCAAGTCAGGAGTATTTTTTCAGGAGTATACAGGAGAGGGAAGAAAGTAATAGAATGGTTGTGTTACTGGAAGATGAAGGCTTCATCCCCAAATGTACCCTACATCAATAGTGTATTCATAAGGAATATATTGAGAGCAATGTAGTTTTATGTCCCTTAGAAGACTTCTGTAATCTCTTAAGGGTGTTGGTGGGGGTGTTATTGTTCACTGAATGCTGCACTTTGCTAGCTTCTAAAAGTCTGTTATCGTCAATGTGTAACTGTAATGTCCTTGCACCTTATTATCTGTCTGAAAAGAGTGTTTTGATGCCTTCTGCTTATATTTTAACCATTTGGTTAAATTTTCTGTGAGGGGAGAGGAGGAGGAAGAAGAGGAAATGCTTTGAAATGTTTCTGTTTGGGGAACCATGGAAAGTTTGCTTTTAACAACATTACTCTCTTGAAAACGCTGTCGCCAGGTTTCATCATACGAGTACATCCCACTTGTGCAGCTGCAGTAAAATAGTTAGTGATGAAAAATACCAAGATCCTTTTCAACTTGGTAGAAAAGACTTGAAGAATCTCTATGAAGATATTAAAAAGGTAAGGGATTTTTGTAACTATTCTGGGATGTTGTGATGATTCCGCTTTTAATAGCAACCATCGCTTTGGAGGATAAGTTATTGAAAGAATATTCTTAAATGCTTGTGAACAGCTGTCTGAAACTTAAACTGAAGGCAAAGAGAGAATTTCTACACATCTTATAGAACCAGAATGCAATTTTATTTTTCCTTCTGATTTATACTGCTGAAATACATCATTTATGTTTTATATTGCTCATAGTAATCTTAAAACAAGCTCCAGTTTACGTTGGCTGGAAAGTATACAGGCAGTAACTTATACATGCATACTGTTTTGCTCACACTGAACAGATTGACTTGCTGACTTTTGTGCTGATACATTCTTTTCCTTTATGTAGGAATTACTTGTATCTACAGCAGAACTTAAGGAAATGTGTGATTATTACTTTGATGGGAAAGGAAAGGCCTTTCGACCAATGATTGTGGTGCTAATGGCAAGAGCTTGCAACAGTCACCATAATAATTCCAGGTGAGTTGGTCGCTTTTAGATATATGGACGTATATCGTACTTGAAATTTATCATTCTTGCCTTTTCAAAAAATGTGTCTTGTAACTTTATGAAAATATAAAGTTCCTCAGTAAAACCTGAATTTAAGTTCCATTGTGAAGCTGTATTCTTGTAGTTAGCAGTGCAAAGGGAACTACTGGGTTATTACATACTTCCATTTGTAAATATATTGTTGACTATACTACAGTTGCAACTGATGATGGATAAATATTGTTTCGAAATTTTCATATTTGTAAGGCTTTTTAGTCAATTTCAGCTTCTTACATAAAGGCTTTATTAGAAACTTTAGTACTCCTTGAAACTATGTGACCTTAATTAAAAGTATTTTTCATTTGTAACCATTCCTGTAGCTATTAAATTCTTATCACAAGTAAGAACTTTGCTGCAAGAAGATACTTCCATAGCTATTTTTTGTAATTATGCAGAAAAGCCATTACGCAGGTGGTATGATTATATCCAAAGCTGTGAGACATTCAAGACAATCAGAATTTTTTTCTTCCTCTTGTAGGAGCAAATTTCTGCGCTTTAGTGTAAGATTCTAAGCTCAGAGCTGGCGTAATCTTCATGACCTTCAAGTTACTTTTGAAAGCAGTTTTAACTGAGGAGAAAATCCTGCTCACCCTGTACTCTCTCTCACTCCGTGCTTTGGCTGTTTGCAAATGCTTCTCTCCACGTGTTCCCATCAGTTGTTGTTTTGAGGAAGGATGTTAGCTGGAGAGTTCTCTGACTTCCAGCTACACTTCCAGTCTTCCCTCCTGTAGAATTCTGAGTATGAAATCTTTGATCCCTTACCAGAAGTGTTTCTATACTAATTTATCCATCTTAAGGAATCTCTCTCAGCTGTTGCATCACTTTTTCCTTAGTGGTAGGTTATTGCCTTGTTTGACTTGATTTGTACCTCAGAGCATGACGTGTGCTTTGCTGCTTGATGTGGCATCTCTCCCAGGATATCCCCTCCTATGTGAATATAATTTTGAAAGAGAAAGTAGTTGGCTGTGTGCTGTCCTGTGTATGCCAATTCCTCTTGTTTTAGGAAAACATTGTCCAGGATTAATGAACTTCACTCCAGCCTGATTCTGTTCTCAATTCAGTACTGCTCCTTGTCATTGTCTTAGAGGTAGGAAAAGGAACAATATCGGTTGTGAAACTCCTCAAGGATGTCCTTTCAGTGATTGGCTGAGTGTTTTCATGAGTGATCTTGACGTGAAAACAGGAGCATTATGACACTTTTTGGCAATAGAATCATTCTTGATGACTAGCTGTCCATAGTCAAATGAAAGGAAGCACAATAAAAGGAAAATTTCTTTTTGATCTTGGAGGACCGTGAGTGTCCTGTAAGGGTATAACTGCAGCGTGATTTGCGTCCACCGTCCTAAAGTAATCTTAAAGTAATCCTAGCATGCATCAACCATAGTATTTCCAGTTCAGCTATGGGAATGCCAATACCCTTGTGTATCAAACTTTCCGAAATCATCAGCATGTCTGATCCTCGTGTTCAAATAAAGGTAAGTCCAGCTAGCTTCAGGAATGGACTGCAAAGATAATCATAGAGAATAAAGGACTTGCGGTCTGCAAATTTATCAGGGACAGGAATGAAAAAGCTATTTAAGACAAAAGATGCACTAAGAGGGTGCAAACTGAGGAGGAGACATGAGTTTTCAGAGCATCCTTCAAGTGAGAGTAACATGAAAACCAGTTTTATGTCATTCTAGTGTGTAGGATGAAAAGCTTGTGAATGAAATTTTGTAGTGTACATGCAATACCAATACGGCTGGAATTGATGTCGTATAGTACAGGGAATGAGCAGTGAGTCAAAGACAAGGAGTAGTTGTAGAAAAAATTGAATTTGCCTTTATATGCTCAAAGTCTGTTTGTTGTCTTTTGACATATGTATGTGTTTATGGGTGTATTCTTGTCCATGAGTTACACTGTCTTGAAACCATCAGGACCAGCTTTGAGGTCTACCCTATGCCAATGAGAAAGTGTGATCTCTGAGTTCAAGTGCCACGTATGCCTGAGGCAAGGGTTTGCTTCACAGCAACCAACCTGCAGCTGAAGCGCTCAGGTTTATAGATACCTGTGCCATTTGATGACTTTTGTACATCCGTTGCAGTTTTTGTCAGCACCTACAAACTATGTTTGATGTTTAAAAGCTTCCTCATTTGTTTGGATGTTCTTGTATAAGGACAGACTGAGTCACTATCTGTGTCATGTTGCTTTTAGAATGAATTCTGAGTAGGGAGAACAGAAGTGTTTCAGCAAAGGAAGAAAATGACGTCCCAGGATATTTACCTTCCTCTGCTTCATGCCACTTTTCCTTAGTCCTATGATTGTAATTAAAATTCACCTCTGTTTATAAAAGTCTTCAGCATACTGCTTTTTGGTTCATGCATGATGACCAATGTCCTTTGAGGGCTGGGTAGGACATGCCAAAAGAATATAGTTTCATACTGTGGATACCCACTTACTGTGACTTGGTGAAGTTTTATGGACATTTTCTTCTTTTACTTTTAAACTTCTCGAAATGGGCTGTGTTCTCCTCTCCTGTATATGCATATGCCCCCATTTCACACAGACACTGGTTTCATTATTGTTGCTTCTTAAAGTAGCATTACTTCCAGATGACAAATTGTTCTTCCAATTTTTTTGTTTGTTTGTTTGTGAGGAAAATTGTGTATGTAGAGAAGGAAACTCTGCATGTTTGTAACTCTGCTACTCTGCTATGGACTTGGGTGAAAAAAAATACTTACTTTCCACTCTGCTTATCCCAACACTTTTTTATAAAGGCTTTTCCTCTTCCAACTTGTCATTTCCTTTTAAAGCATTTTATTGTATTCTTTTTATCAGTTAATATTGATTCTTCTTCTAGACTTGTTTTTCTTTGTTGGAGCTTTGATTCCCACACACGTAGTCAAAGATGCTGGCCACAACATCTGTAGACTTTTGGGGTGAGCCAATATCTTGTGTTGTTCATCCCTAGTATTTTTTCTCACTCTGCCTCTGAGATCTGTGTTACTGATGCTGAATTTCTGCTTCATCTTGCTACCATTCTCAACTTCATATAACTTGCTGGACCTAGTATGCTTTTGCCTGTTCTTTCATTTGGGTTTTGGTTTTTCTTGCTATTTTGTTTTGTGCAATTCTAGTAGAAAAAGTAATACTCTTCCTTGTTTGGCTGTTAAAATAACAGGACACAATTTTGTAAGGTTATGGGTCCTGATTTTACAAGGCAATCCACAGAGACCTCTGTCTCTGCAGAGCCCCATCAGAATAGCTGAGACTTTTCAGGTGAATGATGGGAAATGCCCAGGTAGTTCTCCTTACAGGTTGGGTGACATGATCATTTCTGTTTAGATTTGAGGAAGGCTAGGTATTTAGAATACCTAGCAGGTTAACTGTCTTTCAACAATGAGGTGGCTTTATTGTAGTCATAAGGAGAATGAGAATTGTATAAAGAAACTGAGCTGCTATCAAAAAAGATAAGTGTCTGAACAATTCCAATTGTTCTCTGCTGGTATGTTGGGTGTTTTCCCTCAAATATCCAAGTGTCAGAAATCCAACCCTGAGTCCTTAGGTCCTTTGGGCAATGGCATTTGGATTTATGATAGAAATTTAGCTTGGTGCGAGACTGAGAATTGTTGCCAAGAGTTTAAGCTGAGGTTGTGCAAACCTTCAATTTCACACATCCTCTGGCATTTCTTCACATACCCCTGTGCAGAATTTCACAGAATTATCACTTAGCCTGACCAGACCTAATGTTTCTGTTTAGGGTGTGTTCTCCAGAGATGTTTGCAAATAGGAGTTTTTATTTCTATTTCTGCAACCAAAATGAGAGAGATGATAAGAGAAGGCCTGAGAAGTACAGAGACAGCTCAATAAAGAAAACAGTGAGCACAACAATTGTAGGGAGATAAAGGGAAATAAATCCATCAGAATAGTGTGTGAAATAAATATAATGACGTGACTAAACTCAATAGAGTAATGTTTCCTAAAGTTATGAAGACCTTTAAGCAACCTTAGTCCTCTTTTGTTTCACCCCCCCAACCATGGTTGTCAGATGCCTGTGCTGTATGCTGCTTTTCAGCTCTTCTATAATTTGCCCCCATATTCACACAGTTGTCCTCTGTGCTTCCCGGAGTTTGCAGTGCCCTTCTGTGTCACAAGCTGTGCTTCTGAAATGTTGCTGCTCTCAGCCACAGCGACTTAATAGCAAAAATGTACTTTCAGGAGTGTGGTTGTAACACAGAAATGTTGCAAGTTTTTTTTCATGTTTCCTGTCTTTAAACTGGCAAGGCTTACTTACTGGCAAACATGTTGCACAACTCTTTGTTGTGGAATGTAAATACTGGTTTGTATTGTTCTGAGGGTTGCTGTCCCCACCTTTTATTTTCTTTTGTGTGAAGAGGGACATTTGGTGCGAGAGGTGCATTTGGTTTTTGTAACCAAAATCAGCCTTTGTCTTTTTCAGTGTACCTGACACAAGGTCTGTGATGGAAAAGACCTCAAGAGTACTGTAGGTCTATGAAAGCATATCACAGAATCAAGCAGGGGGTCCTACTGAAAAACAGAATGTGATCAAGGACTTAAAAATTAATAGAATGCATATGTAAAAAAAGATGAACTTAAAAATGTATAAGAATTTTGTGTAAATACCATGTCATGTCATCCTGGGGTGCGTTTACTTTGAGAATGACCTAAAAATGGCATCTTTCTACTTACTGGACTTGTGGAGAGCCAGTTCTATTGACTTGAGTTACTGCTACTTTTTGCTTTTGTTTTGCAGGCGAAGCAGAATGAAAAATGGCAGGGAATGAGAAGGATCCTGCTTCTTGTGTGTTTTCCCTAAAATAGGCATGCTCTGATTCAGAATTACTCTCAGAAGATATTTGTAGGAAACTATTACTTTCCTTTTTTTCTGCCAGCGATGGGGAGAACCTTGCTTGAGATCTTGAACAAATAGTTTTAAAAAAGCCCCTTTGGGTTAAGTTATCACGTTTCCTAGAACATTCTGGGAACCAGACACACGAACTATGAGCATTCCTCTGCCATTTTTAGGCATTGTCAGAGACGAAATGCACTGTAATGCAGAACTTTTCAAAAGCTGCTTTTGAAATGTCTGTCCTTGTGCTGTCTTCATACTACTGAAAAGTTTTGGTGTGTCGGTGAGTGTTGCCATTTACTGCTACTTCCCAGCAGGAAGTCCAGTCTGCTGAAATAAATAATCAAAAAGGGAGTCCCCAAAAGGAGACCAGTGCATGAAAGAGGCTGGAGACCTTTACAATTTTTTGAAGGTAAGTTCTCCTACTTAGTAACAATAGTTTCTTTTGGAAAACTACTTACAGTGCACTGGCATTTGACTAATTTACTAGTCCACAGTAAAACTTACCTTCAAACGACAGTGAAGGTTTCCAGCTCTTCTTTTCTGTTGTTTAAAAGCCACGTTTTCACAGCCCATGAGCCACACATCCTGCTATTGTTCAGGATGTAGAACTCCCACTGACAGCAATGCCGGGTTCTGCATAGAGGTAGGTGTCAGAACACAGTGTTATGTCAGCAGACTGCAAGATGTTCTTTCATTTTGTGATTAATCACTAGATTTTAATAGACATAGGCAACGCAAGAAGATTTTAATTTCCCTTCAGCTGAGCTGAAATTGTTATCTTCTGTTTCTCTCAGCTCTTTTTCTGTTCTGCTGGAAAATAGTGTGATTTGAGCTTTTATCTGTGTACCAGAAGTAAGGTATCTATAAGAAGTAATTTATTTATTTTTTTCCCTTTTGTTGAGTTTGGCTTTCTTAACGTCCTTGTGGACTTGTTACAGCTGTAAGGCAAGGCTGACTGGGGTAGCCATTTCTGGGAACCTGCATGCAACCTGAGAAGAAAACAGCTAGATAAAGATAGATCCTTGAAGAAGGCTGTGGCAGTTAGATACTAGGGTAGATGGTCCTTTGTGTGAGCTAGGTCAGCTCTTCTATGTTCATTTTGCCAACTTTGTTCCCTGGATAACTGCTCCCATGTTCTTCCATTACCTTCTTTTCACCTAGTTTGAAAAATAAAGTAGGTGCGAGCTACTGAGAGTTGAATCATCAGTGTTAGATCTCCCCAAAGGCTGGGTTTCAGTAAGTGTCGGGTAGTTAGTGTTTACAGTCCTAAAGTGATTGCAGTATAATTCCAGTTAATTCCTGAGGCTTTTAAAGAACCTCTGAGGTGTTAAGGTAATCAGATAACCTAAAGGATAAGATCCATGAGTTACTTCTCTCAGACGTAGAATACAGGTTTCTGTGCCTGCCAATCACTCCAGCTTGCTGGTTAGTAACGATAGCCACCTTTGCAGAGTTTGTGATGCTGCCTCTTACAGGTAGAGCAACACAGAGACAGGGAAAGCTTAAAACCCATCTGCAAAGTTATCTGGTATTCTCCTCTTTGCTATTTTCTAGATTTCCATCTTCTTGGAGCCAAGCATCTGTGGTGCTGTGCTATTAATTTAGAGGGATTAGAGTCAATAACTCAGGAGTTTTGCAGTACTGTTAATGGAGCAAGGCAGAAATAGGCCTAATAAGGATAGAAATGTCCCATTACACCTACTGTACTAATGTGATCTTACTTCTGTTTTCCTAATTCCAGGTTTGAAAGATGGGGTTCAGACCATGGAAAAGCTGCAACAGCTGTTTCAGAAACGTTTTTTTTGGTTTTAGTGGAGATTTCTTTTAGTGTATTGCAGCACACGTAATTGATTTAGTTATTTTGACAGTTCTTAATTTTTATTTCTTTTTATTTTAGGGAGGTGCAGGCAAGCCAGCGCTCTGTAGCAATAATTGCTGAGATGATCCACACAGCTAGCCTAGTTCATGACGATGTTATTGATGATGCAAATTCTCGCCGAGGAAAAATGACAGTCAATCAAATCTGGGGAGAGAGGAAGGTGAGTTTGCTATTCTGTGCAAGAATTGCCTTTGAGTTTCAGCAGAGCACAAATACCTGGGGTTTTTGACACATCACTGTCTCTAGGCACAGTCTTGGGATATGGCAGAAAAAGTATGAAGAGGTGTACACAGATTGTGGGTAAGAACTCTGGGAAGCATTAGATCATTCTAGCAGGATTCTTACTGATTTTATGTTCCCTATGCCATTCTTTTCAGTGCTGATGGAATCATCAGGTACCGAGCTTGTACCTCATCCAGCACACTGTGTGTTATTCTGATTCAGTAGTAAAAGTAAAAAGGTTTCAGACAACATAGAAACTATTTTTTGGGAGAGTTGTTTCTTCGTAGAGCGTTAAAACGAAGGTCTGAATGAGAAAATGCGAGAAGTACACTGCTGACTGAACTTGTGCGAATCAGAGCTAACATGGCATAACAGTCACAACAGAATGGTCAAACAGAGAAGTAACATTCAGAAATCTTCACAGGTAAACATATTCAGATATTGCATACAGGAAGGACAGTGTTTCTATAGAAAAATATAAAGAGCACTATAAGACAGGGATACAAATATGGTTCAGATTTTAATATTTGGTTATCTTCCGTTTTCTCTCTGTTACAATGAAGTATGTGTGCTTTATGTAGGAAAATGATGTGATATGAGTAGACCTGCCATATAAAGGAAATTGTGTTGTCTGTACTAACACTTACAGGAAAAAACTTAAAAGATCCATTTATTTATTTTTATTCTTAGGCTGTTCTAGCTGGTGACTTCATCCTCTCAGCTGCTTCTGTAGCTTTAGCACGGATTGGAAACACTACTATCATCTCTGTTCTAACTCAGGTGATTGAAGATCTGGTGCGTGGTAAGGCCCTTTTGTATCTTTCTCTTCAGATTTGCTTGCCTAAGCAGTAAACCCACAAATGAAAATTCCCCTCTGTGCAATTTTTTAGGTGAATTCCTCCAGTTGGGTTCCAAGGAAAATGAGAATGAGAGATTTGCTCACTACCTCGAGAAGACTTTTAAGAAGACTGCGAGTCTTATAGCAAACAGTTGTAAAGCAGTATGTACGTCTGTCTTTTCTAAAGTTAACATACCATACTGTAAGCTTCACAGCTAAACTCCTAGTTATTGCTGGTTTCTCTGGAGACCCTCAAAAGCAAACCTTTTAAATGGTATTTTGCCAGAATGTGAATGAGTTTGAGATTGTGCATTTTATCACAGTTCAGCTGTGTAGCCTCCAATATTGGTTTTCACTTTTTCTTTTCTGTTTTATATTCATACGCAGATTTATTGTTATCTTCACTTGAATCAAATTAAGGTTCACAGAGGCAGCCTTTAATTTAGAAATTCTGCAACTTTGAGATACTGTCTTTAATTTCAGTTGATAATTCTTGAGCCTGTATTTTGATTTTAAGTCTTATTTGACAGCTGGTCCCACTAATTAGTGCTGAGTGGGACCTTAAATGGTAACAGTGGGAGAAAACAACTAATTGTGTATACTCTACATAGTTAAAAAAAAAAAAAAAAAAAGGAAATCTGTACTTCTTGATTTGTCCAGGTTTTTTAATTATCCATTGGTATATCCAACTCTATCTGTCACTCATTTCTGTTACTTTGTTACAAAAAGATCTGATTTCAAGATGACATACTTATTCAAAAAAACATGTTTAGTTTTAGTGCAGAAAATGGAGAAGGTGGGCAATTATTTCACCCCAGAAGAGATTTTTTTTTTTTTTTTTTTAATTGAAGTCAATATAGCTGGTGTAAGCTATAGCAAGAGGGAGTTTACTTAAGACTAAAAATCTGTGTTAGTCATCCTCCTTTGTTCTCAGAGAACTCCTACATTTGTGCAAGAGGCAGCAGTTGAAAATTGGTTAAATCAAAAGGAACATATGGAATGAGAGACAGACTGCGTGGGGAAGGAAAGTATTTTTCATTCTAGTTGGAGGAAAGAAATTAAGTCTTCTGGATTGCTCATATTAATGGCAATATAACCCTGGCAAGAATTCCCCTTTGCAAGTCTTCATTTATATTAGTGGGCAATTGGACTAGTAAGAAGCAGCACGTTATTCTACTACCCCAGTTTTTATGTTCACTTTGACAGTCTTTCTTAAAGAACCTTCAAAGATAGAAGAAATCACCTTCCCACTGCTTGGATTCTCCTTACAAATATGCTATTTTGAGTTCTTTCCTTTTCATAACTCGCAAGTGTTAAGGATTTAAGCACTTCCCTCCAGACTGTGGTGGTGATTCTGGTGAAGGGGGTGTTTGGTTGCTTTTCTTTTAGTGGTGATTCTGAGTTGCAACTTTGGTGAATTACTGGAATTTTATGTGCAGTAAAATTTGTGTAATAAAGGAAAAATGAGAGAGAGCTGTCTTTATGACAAAACCTTACTTAATTGCACACAGTAGCAATGACTTTCACATATACGTCTCCCTCAGTTTCTTTCTGCATGGATTATTGATAGCAGTGAAAAGGGGATATGTTGTTGTTTTGTTTGTTTGTTTTGTTTGGGTTTTTTTAGGACTGGAGGTGTTTGGTTGTTTTTTTTTGTTTAGATGGTTGTGCAACTAAGGAAAAGGATGGAATCAGAAAGGAGTTCTGTTTGTAGCGAAAATGATAAGCAGAATCGTCAGCTCTGACTTGAAAGGAAATTCAGTTGGGGAATAAAGAGTATTCACATCTTGTTTTCAGGGACAAAGAGAAGGAGAAAGATGATTAGTTTTCAGAATATCAGTTACAACCAGGCTAGTGTGTCATTAGAAGCAGTTCAGTTCCTGTTAATGATAGGAAAAAACAGTGGTTAGTTTCTTTGCATAAATAAGATGAAAGTATTAACTGTAAAGAAGATGTCAAACAAGTTCAAGTGACATCATAGAATTCTGCAGTGTCTGCTTGAGAGATGGAAGAGCAGAGTATTCCTGGAAAAGTGTCTCAGCACGGGGTCTGTCAACACTGGTCTGGTCACTATATTAGATAGCTTCTGCATCGCCAAAGCATTGCTGCAATTAAATCAAAACTCCTTTAAGTTAGCAAAATAATTTTTTTTTATGGACAGAACAGTCTGTTCAAGGTGTTAGAGCCATCCCAGTCTCCAGTTGATTTCCACTGTAGCTCTGCATGGGGGGAATGTTACCGAAGTTGCAGTCAAAGTAATTCGCTGCAAAAGGAAATGGTGGCAGCTGGCCCAGAGGTTCACTAAAGCCTTACTTACTGAAAGGCATTTTTCAGAGAAACATGAGAGATGACTTTGGTTCAAGAATTCAAAAACAATAAAGTTGAAGTGGAATTTCTCTTAGTCATCAGGCAAGCTGGAGATGGCAAAATAAGCTGAGCAGGTTCTCTTTCTGTCTTTTTTCATCCTGCTGTAATGTGAATTCCTAACCCTCATAAAGCTGTTTATATTTTGCACAGCATACTTTCAGAAGAGGGATTAAAGGAGGCTTGTTTTGAGATACGTGTAAAGTTGCACTCGAGATTCTTGATGTCTCTATTAGGAGAAAGCATGCAGCCTCCCCCTCTAGGCAAGGCTCTATCTGGAAGGGACTGAAGAAAAGGAATGGTCTGCAGCTCTGGATCTACCTGTGAGATCCTGCTTTAACTAGCTCCTAGTTTGGTGTGTGCACGGGGCTTCCTCAGAAAAACCTACTGGGGTGTGCAACTAGTGTCTGGGAAAACTAGGACCTTCGGCCCCCACCAGCAAAACTGATCCCCGCACCCAAGTAGGACGCCGAGTGCAGTAAAGTCCAGTGGCAGATGTAGTTAAATAGCATCAATAGCATCAGGTACAGCAAATGATACACCAAGAACTGGTTTTCGTCTGGAGTAGAAGAGGCTAAGGGGGATCCATTTGCCATCTCCAGCTATGTAATGGGAGACTGTAGAGGATGGAGAGATGTGCAGCGAAAGACAAATTGTACCACGGAAAAATTCAATTAGCTATTAGGAAAAATTTTCTCCATGGGCTTATCACATGCTGGAACAGGTTGCCCAGACAGAATGTAGGTTGTTTATCCTTGGAGATGCTCAGAACTCAACTAGACAAAGCCCTGAGCAATCTGATTGAATTGTGAAGTAAGTTCTACTTTGAGCAGATGACTGGCCCGAATAACTTTCAGAGTTTCCTTCCAATCTAAACTAGTCTTCGATTCCACTGGAAAGAGGAACAGTGCTCCTGTCTGGAAAAACAGTATTGGATAAGCTGTGAAGGAGAAGGCAGAATCCTGACTGCTTCAGGAGATGGGCATGGAAGAGACAGGCTGAAAAAGGGGAAGATTTTAGAGCCTTCTCCTTTCTGAGGTGTCCACAAATCTAGGAGTGTGACACCAAACCTCTCTTGTACTGCTCAAACAGCTATATCCCTGCCCAGCAGCAGGTTTTCCTCTCTGACCTACAGGGCAGTGGTATAGATGTGCAAGTGCTTTCAACTTCAGTTGCCATACTCTCTCTCACATGGTAAGTAACAGAGAGGATGTATCCACCCAGAGCTGATGACAGAATATTTTGTAGATGTGAAATTCAATAGAGGCTAGATTGCTTTATAGTCTCTTGTGTAATATAAAATAATGGAAATATTTTTTTATTTTAAAAAGTGTGTTTGAAATACTGCCAAGAACATTGGCTTGCTTTACTGAATTCAAAAAACCTTTCTAAAGAATTTGTTCCACTTGGTATTAGGAAGGATTTTTCATCAGGGTTTAGTGGAGGACAAGTCTGGATTCTTGTACTTGTAATCAATGGGTCATATCAGGGCAGCTGTAGGATATTTTCAGAGGGTGAGCTTTATCATTTAAGCATATATCATTATGTTGACATTGTTGTCCTGATTTGTATTTGTAAATGCGTGCGATTATCCCAGTACGGCTTCCATTAAACTTCATCGCTCTCAGGCTGACTGGGATGAGGCTGCCGCCGGCACCCCAGTAAGTGTCCAGATGGGGGCAATAATCCACAAGAGCCATCTGAGAAACTGGCTTCTGAGGAAGCTCCCTGCTAGACAAGACCCAGTCATGTTGCAGGTTTATGATGTGGTGGTGGTCAGAGAGTTAGTCACTTGAGGTGTGATAGGCGTACCAATCTGGATTTTTAAATTAGTTTTGTCTTCAGAAGTGTTTATAACCTGAATAGGAGCTATGAAGGTCTACTCTTTCGAAGATGCAAGAATTAATTTTGCATTTAGAAGTTTTGCTTGTGACTCACGCTTCTGTTTTTTATGTGCACTTATACTGCTGTGATTTTTTTATATAGGTAGTGTCTGTGTCCCCAGAAAACTGTCCATCTACAAGAATAGCTCTGTTCTGACCTTTCAGGTTAAATGAGAAAGCTCTTCTCTTTACATGGCACTTCCTCTCTCCATTTACCAACTTGTGTCCACTCTGACCCTTTGCCATTAATGAGGATTTTGTCACTCTTCTACTGAATTCCATACTTTAGTTCTTCAAATACGGTGGTAGATAAAGATGTCATTGAAACAGGACAGATGCAGTCCCCCTTGACTGGCTGATATTATTTGATTTCTATTACTGAAGCAACCAAAAGTTTGCTAGGCTTTGTAGAGCAGTGGAAGATGTCACCTCTTTGGGGCAACTACTGCTATTTTAAGAGACAAGCATCAAAAGGAGGATAAAAGGGCAAAATGTTCAAGTTTGATAGTCCCTAGCAATGTCTATTTAAATATCTCATATTTGCAGTTCACTGGTTTATTTGCCTTCAGCATATTGAATGATTAGACGTAAGTAGCATTGTTTTCCTGCTATACTGTCTTCCACTTTTAAATAAAATTGGGAAACATGAGATGCCACTAATGCCTCAGGCATCCACATTCCTCTGGGTTTTAACTGTTATCCATGGAAGCAGGTTATGACTGGGAGGTGCTTTGATGTTCAGTTACAAAATTCCCTGATGCATAAAATAGTCATAGAATCATAGAATGGCTTGAGTTGGAAGGGACCTTAAAGATCATCGAATTCCAACCTCCCTGCCATGGGCAGGGACACCTCCCACTAGAACAGGTTGCTCAGAGCCTCATCCAGGCTGGTCTTAAATAATCTTGTGCGCGTTGCCTCATGTTTAATGGAATAGCATGTTTCTTATTTCCATCGTCATGTTCACCTTCAAAAGTACTACTGGACTTGCTTTTAGTTTGAACTTTTGGGTGTTTTTTTTGTTGGGGGGAGTGTGTGTGTGGGGGGGCATGTTTGTTGTTTTGTGGTTTGTTTTTAATGAACCTACCTAGCAGTCTTAAAGAGGAATTTAAATACATATATACACACACACATATTTTTATGTTGTGTGGTTTTTCTAGCTGCAGTCTTAGTCTTACATTAAATAAAATGTGGCTTCACTCCCTCCATTAGTAACAGCAGATTTGGAATGTTTGCAGTGAACAGGATGGATTTCTGTCTTCTGTTCCTAATTGTTTTACTGGAATAAATCTGAGTATTTTAACATAACCAGCCTCATTTTACAAATTGTGTAATCAATAAAAAGGTGCAGAAGCTTAAGTGCCCTTACTTTGATGCAAGATGTACTAATTCTCAAATTTTAGTTTGTGTCCTGTATTTTATCTTTGTGGAGTTTATTTAGCAAATCATGTGTCTCAAGTAGTTGATTCCTTTATCTGTACTCAATTAAAATGTTTTATCTCAGTCTAGTGATACTTTTGTCTAGCTTGTTGTACTTTCTTCATTCACTGTCTCATCTTCACCACTAATTATCCCTTGATACCTTTGTCTGCAAGTTCATCAGCTCATCTTCCTGAACAATTCGGTTATAGTTAACATCACACTTAAAGTACACTTAAAAGTAATCTTCCTTAACTCATCTGTCCCTCCTATACTAAGTGCAACACATCCAGTTTTGTGGATCTTTTATGAGGCATGTAATGTGTATTTATCTGTTGCCTGACCTCTAATTATCCCCTGGCTGATTTATCTATGTAATAAATGTAATTAATTCCCCTGTCACTGGACTGTATGTGCAGTGCATCCACACTTCTTCTCTCTTCATCCTGCAGTATAATTTCCAAGTCTGATAAATATTTAATAAAGCTAATTGCTTTCCAGGCTTGAATATATTTTTAATACTGCACTGCTGTTCAGCCTTGTTTTCTGATAAGCTTGGCTATTTGTATGTATCCATGAACAGAGATAAGCAAGAACGTGCCACTGAGTCAGCTTTTTTTCCTTTCCCAGATCCCTACTGTCTGTGCTTGCTATGTCACACCTATGGTCAGAGACTAAAAGTGGATGCTGACTACAGCTTTCTATTTACTTGGATTTATTTTGTTGTGTTTTGTTTTTTGGTTTTTTTTAGGTTTCAATTTTAGGCTGCCCTGATCCCAAAGTTCATGAGATTGCCTACCAGTACGGAAAAAATGTTGGCATAGCTTTTCAGGTAGTGCTTTTGTTGAACTAAACAGAATCTAAATCCTGAACTTTTCCAAACAGCCTTAGAAATCTAAGTGGGCTCTTTAATCCTTTCTATAAATCTTGTCTTAAAAAAAAATGATGATTCTATATTTAGTTCTTGTTAAAAAAAACCCTGAAAAATAATCTGTATGTTTATCTCTTTCCAGCTTATAGATGATGTGTTGGACTTTACATCGTGTGCCAACCATCTGGGGAAACCAACGGCAGCAGATCTCAAGCTTGGATTAGCCACAGGCCGTGTCTTGTTTGCTTGTCGACAGGTAAGAAAGACAACAGGAATCTATTTCCCCAGAACAAAAAGTGTACACTGCTCTTCACAGCACACACAGAGAGGTCCACCTCCAACACATCATGTCTCCAGCAGGAGTGATGTACAGGGCCTGGGACGTGCGAAAAACCGGTGCGTTCAAGCTGGATTTAGTTCATCTGGATTTAGCGTGCACACGCGTGTTCTTTCAGACTGAGAAACGCCTTCCTACGCAAGTCCTCTTACCATTAGGCCCTTGTATCAAAAGCAGCACTGGGCTTTTGCTGCCCCAGTTTGTACTTAACCTTTGAAAAGGGGCAGCTGTACAGGGTTTTTACATGTTTTCTGCAGGTCACTCCCAGATAGCTTCTTTATGTTATTTCCTGAGACATCTTACTCTCCCCAGGCTTGAGTGTGTATATAGGCTTCTGCCAAGTTCTGGGCTTTGTATTTGTCCTGGGGTGAAGAGCTTAAATCTCTGCCTAGACTTTAGGTAGGCACTTCTATTTATTGGATTTGATCTCTTCATCTCTTTGTCCTTGAGTTTTACCCAGTTACAGATATGGGAGGCTTTGGCTTCTGAAAGTAAATGTAGGAGTAGTTTGGGTGAGTGAAAAAGGAGTATCATAAAGTTTAAAATTGGGCAAGATTTTTAGTGGGTTAAAAATTACATGAAGGTGTACAAGGAAAATAGAAGTGCCAGCAACACCAAAAGAAACCTTATAATTGGTGCTAATCTGTAGAAGGGGAGAAACTAATGTACCTTGTTCAACCTTCAGGTTCATGTGAGGAAAGAAGATTTGGGACTTACCTAGAAAGTAGTTTGTCCTACCAAACTTCACAGAATCACATAAAAAGTGGCACAACTAGTTCCAGTGGAGCTCTAGTCTGTGGTCTCATTAGAATTGCTCCGAGCTTGACATGGGAAAAGTTTTAAATCATTTAAAAAAAAATACAACTTTGTGACATTGACTTCCCCTTCTTTCTTAAAGAAGATATGCATGTTTGTTTCCTCATCCTTTGGGCGTTTACAAGGACACATATCTCAGAAAAGACCAGAAAGCAGAGTAATAGCCACTTACAAATGCAGACAAATGCGTGCTGAGAGCAACCTCCTCCATGCTCCCAGTTCCTCCCCACAGACTCATCTGGGGAATTTGCAGACTTGTTCTTGAATCATAATTTCAGAATTTGGTGATAAGCAGCAGGATCTTGTTAGTCATCAGCTATTGGAGTTGTCTAAAGAACACTGAGACACTCAGGTACAGAAAGGGGATGTGATCGTGAAATGGTTGGTTGGTTTGTGTGTTAAAGCTGCTTCTAGAGAGAAACAAGGACATGTTGCAAATACTCTCGACTTTGGCAAGAGAATGGGTGACACTGTCTTGTGGGTGTTGAATATTCTAATTTATTTAATTAAAACTATTCTTTTATTCATTTGTTTGGATTGGCTGTTTCTGACTTCCAACTTCATCTATCGTTAATTAGCTTTATTAAGATAAATGAGTTCATAGTATGGAAATACAAGAAAAGAAAATCTGTCAGTTCTATTTTAAAATCTTACTTATTCTCTGTAGGTCACTTTTAAATGCTTTTCCTCATTTATAACTTTGCTAGATGGGAAGTGTCGATTTTTGCATTGAAAGGTAACTTGACCATCTCGCAAAGTTTTCCGCATTACCCAGAAGGCTTCTTTGCAGAAAATTTCCTGCCACTTGCAAGACACTGGAAGAACGGCACTACAGACTTAAGTGAGCTTACACTTTTTTAAGTATAAGTGATGAGCTTCACAGATAGATATTTACCTGTGCTGCTACTGAAAGATGTTTCAGCTGTTTGAGAATAAAAACTCCTGAGCCAGGATTTGAAGATAGTCCCAAATGTAATTGTTAGTTATAGGCTGTCTTTTCTCTTGAAATTAATATTACTGCTCTCCCGCAGCCCCCTTAATGAATCTTGGCAATCCTCATGTGGTCTGCCTGACAAACATTCTTCACCGTGACAGCCGCCTGTCAAATTCATATCTACTGCCCAGTAAATCTGCAGAACTGCTAATAACAGCGTTGCATTACAGGTTTGGGGATTTTAATATCCTTTAGTACTTAAATATAAAAAGTGAAAGCATATACATCCTAAATCATTGTAAATAGGAATAATATCAAAATGGATTATATGAGCATTGCAATTAAATTGTCATTACATGGGAAGAAAGCTTGGATCTAGAGAAAGCCAAGTGTGAGTCACCAGGAAACTTCTGAATGTATCATCTTCCACGAAGATTACCTATGAGTAACAGGGAAATGTCACAACCCTGCGGGACGCTACATGTTTGTTCCCTAACAAGTTTGTAGATCTACAGTTTCAGGACCAAAGGTGTGCACGGAAAGCAGATCGTTGTTTACAGCGATAGACTAAGCTTAGCCTATAAACCTTTCAGAGAAGATGAAGAAACACCTCCTTCCTTTAAAAATACTTCTTCACAGAGTAGCTGCCTTGAGTTGTGGCCTTAGTTTGTCAAGCACCAGGTTTTTCTTTTTGAACTGTCTGAAGAAAGTGCCTGCATGTTTAGGTGAGTAAGTGATGCAGTGACCTCAGACAACTGACTGACTTACTTTACTTATCTACCTCATTTGTAGGGAAGTGAGTGTGCAAATACTAACTACAGATGCTACGTGACTGAAAACAAAATATATGATAGTTGTCATTTTTCTCTTATTAAAAAAAAAATAAAAAAATCCGTCCTGAGCTTTCCGCAGGCAGAGCCTGTGTATATAAAATACTAGCACAATGGAAAGCAGAAGTGGCTGTAACAGTCAAAGGCGTCATGAAGGGTTTATTACAGGTTGACCTGTGCGATATTGGAAATAGAAACAGACCTTCTGGGTTCTCTTTGG
The DNA here is from genome assembly GCA_013396935.1 of Baryphthengus martii. Classification (NCBI taxonomy): domain Eukaryota; kingdom Metazoa; phylum Chordata; class Aves; order Coraciiformes; family Momotidae; genus Baryphthengus; species Baryphthengus martii. The sequence goes on along the minus strand of VWZK01017411.1, from coordinate 223,289 downwards.
TGCCTGTGCGGGAAGAGGTGCTGCTTCTAGGTGTGCCAACACTAAACATCATTTGTGATACAAGAATGCCTGAACCGGCATATGCACCTGGAAGTAACCGCATCAGAAATTACCACGGGACCATTTGCTCAAAGTGATGAAATGACAGGTCCTAACTTTCACTACCAACTGGCTGCAGCCAGTTTAAGTTTTAGTATAGCAAGGCCAAAGCACTTAAAGTCCTATGCCTATTGCAAGTATTAACTTATAGCTGTACCTGTAGTAATGACAGGGGCAGGTTTGTATTCTGGTATCTTTTTGGCCTCAGCATGGCAGGCAGCTACATGGACAACAAGTCATAAGTAGTACGTAACCTCTGTCCTTTGTGCTTAGTTTCCAGAAATGAATGCTATGATAATGAGACGATTCAGTAAGCCAGGAGATGTTGAACGTGCTCGGAAATATGTACTGCAGGTAGGACTGATACCAAATATTTCATTCCTAAAGTGCTGTCCCTGATGGAAGTCCAACTGAAATTCATTGCCTCTGACGTAAAATGCCAGGACTGCCTTTTCAAATACACATTCAGTAATATGCTGTGTACAATACCGAGTTAGTACTCTTCGGGTGTCTTACTGGTGCAGTGCTTTAGCAGAAATGCTAGGTACTGAAGACCTTTTTTTCTTTCTCCCCCTCCAATAGCATAAAATCCACATAATAAAAGTAAAAATCTCATGCAGGAACTCAGTTCCCTCAGCTGAAGAGTAGCTGTATCCAACAACCGGTGTGAGTTGCACATAATTACCAGTCAGTCATGGAGCTGCAGTGCACACTCCATATTAGTTTTGACTGAATAATTGTCTGTGCAAAATTAATACCTATTTTTTTCAGGATAGCGTGGGGTTGTTGTACATCGCTATTTAGGGCAGGAGGGGAGGAGTTAAATAATTTTTTTCTAATCCTCCTGAATAGTATGTTAAGTATACTTACAAAACAACACTGGTATTAATAAAGTATAGCATGGATAAGTTTTAGTATTTTGACACTTTTGGGAAGAGAGGTAGGATTCAAAGAATATATAGAATGAATCCTCTTCCTGTCCCCTTCAGAACATAATTAAGTGTTCAGGGTTCTTGCTGATCTTCAACCTTCCCCTTGTAAATGGAGGAGGCAAAAGGCAGGCAGGAGGCTGACCGGTTCTCCATTACCTTTACCTGTCTTCTTATGTAAGAGTGACGGTGTGCAGCAAACAACCTACCTCGCCCAGCGCTACTGCCATGAAGCTACCAGAGAGATCAGCAAACTGCGGCCATCCCCTGAGAGAGAAGCCCTCATTCAGCTGACGGAAATGGTCCTCATGCGAGACAAGTGAGAGAACTCCTTCCGCTCCTTCTGGCAGCTACTTACCAGACTGTGCCTAAATTTACTTCAAAAGTTATTTGCTTCCAACACAGGCTACCAAAAACTATTTTTTTAAAGACTTTTTTTTTTGGAAGTTTTTTTTTTTAAAAAACAAAAGCTTAAAGTGTTTTATTGTAGGAAGCCGTACAAATCAGAGCAAATCAAACCGTGCTGTACAATTGTTTTAGTGGAGGCTATCGATTGTGGGGGGATGGGGAAGATGTTTACATGTTGATGCACAAAGGCCACAATGAGAATAAATATAAATCGGTGTACAAGAACTGAAGTGGTTCCAAATTTCACTTAGTAACATGCATGCTCTGTTCATTAGTGTGAACATCTGGTCAACTCCTGAAGAGAGATGGTTTGAATGCTTTAGTGGCTGTTAAAACTACAGAAGTACCTGGAATTGTATATAAAGAAATGGGTTTATTTTAAAAGACTGTATATAGACTTTAATTGGTTATATACATCAGTGAGTTTTCCAATTCATAATGAAATGCAGAGATGCTGTTGGCTGCTACTTTCTAGCAGCTAACGAGATAAATAATTTGATATTGCTACAGTTAAGAAAACTAAAAGCTCAGTATTTCTAACTCACACTAAAAATGAATGATTCAACAGCCAGTCAAAGCTTCAACTCCATCACCTTCCATCACTCACTTCTAGGACGTTATTGAAGATACTCTAGAAGTCTGCTTTGAAGTCCCAGAGACATTCCTCTTACAGTAATTATCCAGTATTACCACATTCCTTTTCAGGTTATTTAAGCTGCAGAATGTGTAGAGCAGGGAATTTCACCATCTCTAACTATCTCTGCCTGTGGTCCCTTAACACAAGGGTTAAGTTCCTGTTGGGTTTGTTCCCCCTTTGTGGTGTCTTGGGGAGAGCCTCCTGTCTCTGCTCAGCTGGGCACAGCACCAGGCCAGATACAGTCGCCACTGAGAAATGTCACTTGCAGATAGTGTTCAATTCACTGCATCTAGGTAACTAGATTAAGAATCCCTTCTAAAATTAATTTTGGGAGAAAAGAACTTTTAAGAGTATGTATAAATGTGTCATTCAGGTTTCATATCTAATTTATTTGCCCTCTGTCAGTGATGAAGTCACATTTACAAACACTTGCTTTTTAGTACATTGCCTGGGACAACACAGCCATGATTTTGCTACGTCAGCATTCCAAACTTCTTTGCCAAGCCAACCAACAAAGTAATGGACAAGACCTTTGGTTCACTTATATATTTATGAATGGAAAAGTTATAATGTAAATTTACTCATTAAAAAAACTTGGGTACAAATTACACATACATAAGACCACCCATTTTTGATTCACATGGACACCTTAGACCCAAACAACTCATTGTAATAGACTTTTGTGAGAATACTCCAGGTAAAGATTACAACAATTGGAAGCATCTTGGATTTTTAAAAAAGTATATTTCAATACATAAGTTTGTATGCATGCTTTAAACAAATATAGTTCAAGAATGAGCAAAGAGTCTAAACAAAAAGTAATATGACCAGCACTAACATTAAACGTCTCATCCAGATTTTAATATGTTAGTCTAACGTAGTGTTAGTTACCATGCTGTACTGAAAAATGTAATGGCACAATCTGATCATGGTTCATTAAATATTATACCCTACTTCCCCAGAATATTTAGGCCGGTCATAAAATTAACAATGCATAAGTAAATAAGTATAACCAGTTATAGACAGCTGCTTGTTTTACAAATTGCCATCAGGTAAGACGTACTGTCTCCAGAGACTTAGAGAGATGGACATTCAATCATACCATTAAAACAGTATGGCCTGAAGAAATGGGCACATGTGTTTTGAAAGTATATTAAGACAATTCTGTTAGCTTTTAGTTACCTCTTGTAAATAATCATGGTATGACTGAATACAAGACCAAACTTTGAAAAGCAAAAGATTTTAATCGGCATAGTGCATGATTGATTCAACGTAATTCCCAGGAAACAAGCCAGTTACTCGATTGCAAACTCCTTCATACCAGCCGTCATCGTTCTTCTTTATCACGTAAATGATTGCACCCTCCATAAACGACAGCTCATCGTCTTTGTCCTTTGTGTAGTCATATATAGCAACAACTGTGGATTGAACAGGGATACATTTAGCATATTATTAATAGCACCAGTATTAACTCTGTTTGAAGTACAGTTAGTTTTTGAAAGACTAGTTCACTCTCCTGGGATTTTCCACAATGAATTCACATGCTTTCCCTGTTGAACATTAAGTCCAGAAACTGAAATTCCACTTTTTTTTTTTTTGGTGACAGTTGCTACCAGTAAGAAGTGGGTGGCGACTACACTGAACGCTCAGTTAAAGTATTGCCAGCGAGGTAGAACTGACTGCAACACAGTAAAGTGGAGCATATGGACACTTAGAAGCTGAACTATAAAATAACTGGCTCCGTGAGCATGGCAATCATTTCTGGACAGATTACCTCAAAAGCATATAGAATCCTGCATAGGGGTCTCCAGATTAAAGAAAGGCTAGAAATTATTTCATATTTTTTTTAAATCATTCTGTAGAAGGGGACGAACGGGAAAAAAAAATTACCCTCTGGTCCTTGTAGCTGTTTAGCACATCCTGCAGTGTATCATCTTGTAAACACAGCTGCTTAGAGCCATGCTACAGAAATGCATGGTCTTTGCTACAGAGCTGCTTTGAGATAAGAAGTTTTGGCACTACTTTTCAAGGAGCTGCAATGAGTGCAAGTATAAAAATCACTGTAGAAAAAATTAGAAGCGTATTTACAGGAACATCAGCTCTTTTTCATACTTGCTTGGTTACTACGTTACTCTTGCCAACATCCAACTCACTGCATGCGATTAACAGAGATCTGCCTAAGGAAAGTAAATATCACCACCAAGAATATTGGAACTAAAAACTACCACTATGAATATACAAACGTTGGACACCTCAGCCTTACCCTTCAAAACAGTTAACATGGATTTATGCAACCAACCAGTTTTATGAATTCCAAACCCCTCCTATTTTACATATATACATTCTCAGAACTCTGATGTCTTAATGCCTAGCAAATGATGATGTGGTCTGTCCGTTGTTTTTGTCCCCATGGGTACGTCCTGCACACAGTCCAGCTAGGACTGCACGTGGAACACAGGAGTTCTGCCAAGACAGGTATCACAGGTACCCTACCCCATTTCGTACGCACTACAGCACCGGCCAGATCATGAGAAAACTTAGAACGTGGCTGTTGACAAAATGGTCATTGTCGGAACCTGGACAACTCTACAGGCAGGAAATTGGCACCTCAATTATTCATGGGAAGAGACATACGAATTCATACCTAAGGAGAGTTTATAGTCTGCTGATTGAGAGTCACTGGTTAAGTCTCGAAGGAAGCCTCACTACATTTAATAGTTGAAAGTCTAACGATCCACTCTAATAGCTAATCTAGTTTGATGGGATAAACAGAGTTTGGACATCCTGGCCTTTTTGCAACACTATTTCTAGATGATTGCGCAACAGTCCCGAGGTAGCTACACACAGGGTCCAGCAGCTCAGCAAAGGTGAAAGCCATCTGCTTTACATCTGCTTTCTATAACAAAATATTGCTTGAAGCGAGGCTAGAATGCTTGAAGGTATTTTATAGTCCTTCCAAAGGAGGATTATATTTTACACATTAGGTGTAACCACAAATAGAGTAAGAAAATAATGTTTTGAGTTCTGATTTAGCAGGGACAATGATTGTCTAAATCAGACCCAAGCCAAGTCCTCCATTCTCTTTAGGTATCATTAATCCTCGGACGCTGCAGTCACACAGACCTGCAACGCTTCTCTTACCTTTCTCTATATAGTTTTTAGGTGCCCAAGCAGGATCTCCATCTGCATATGGATCGCTGTACTGCACAACAGCAGCCTCCTCATCCTCATAATCCACGGGAGGTGGGGGTGGAGGAGGAGGAGAGTCATCAAACATCGGCATCTCATCGGGAGGCGGTGGGGGGGGAGGAGTCGGGCTATCAGCAACTAGAAACGTTGGGAGATTAATTTTTTTTCTTAAGTCAAAACAGTGTGGAGATGCAAACAAACCTGAGGCTGTAGACTGTAAATAAAAGGGGAGGGGATGACAACACACACAGCATGCACTATAGTACCATGCACTGATTAGAAACAGAGGCTTTGTATTAACAGTTACAACATAGGACTACATTTGTTATTAGTGGTAAAATCTATGTATAAATGCTACTAGAGTCAAAGCACATGCTGCAGGGCATAAGCTGAACACCAGCAGAGAGGAAAGCGCCCTGCGCCGACGGGCTAGGCTGCAGCGTTAGCTATGGGAGGACTCCGAGTGGCACCCTCTGAGCCAGGCAGCAACAGGCCTCTGGACTGGACCAGCAGCTTGATTACTTTTTAAAAATCCCTTTGTCTATAACAATCACTTTAACTTATTTCTGAACATCGTTTCTCCTGATTCCTTCTGTCTCAGAGCTAGCATTAAGCAGACAAAAAGATCTGGTGTGGATCATACAAAAAGGAAGAGACTAGTGTTTAAGACTGAACCAGGTAAAAGAAAGCCAAGTAATCCTTCTGCAGAAGAAAAACGTACAGATCTTTATCTTGCAGACTAGCTTGTATGTGTGCACACATCCAGGATTCAATTAATAAACAGAAAAACTACAACAGGCAGCTGCTGCTCTTGGGGAAAAAGTGCTCAAGGAATTAAGTATATAATCCAAAATGTCAAATCCCTGCCCTGAGATTGTCCAATCAGCACAATTACAAGTTGCTTTGGGAAAGGGAAAAAGGGAAAGGCATTATGGTAAAATCAGTTCATCAAATTAGTTTTCAGTAATGTTCACTGCAGCTGGCAGCAGAGGAGAGAGCGCACATGCTCAGATGCAAGACATTGGTCATTTATCCTATTCCTCGGGACCTGTGGTCCACTACACACAGACCGAGGTGTAAGCACTACGAAGCCAGAAGTTACCGAAAGGCGGCTACTGTCACTAAACTCAACTATGTTCTATAGCGATACAGCTTTAATTACAAGAGATTTGGGAGCCTGCACATTGAAAACACTGACAACCACTGCTCCAGAAAGCCTTTGACTGAAAGGAGACATCAGGTTGGGCACGTGCTCCAGTACACATAGCTACTGCGCACTACGCTGATTTTGCGAAGAAAGCCAAGCTACAGGGCAAGGAACAGCACTGAGTGAGTGAACCTTTAGTTACTGCTAGTTACAATGGCACTGGAGATTATGAGTCAGGTTTTCTCTTTGCTTTAATGCTCTACTTTCTCCTGGCCACTAGTCCAGCAGTGACTAACCTTTGCTCTTCGGCCACACGCCCCTGACAACGGGCATGAGCATAACTCCCATGTCCTAGCTGGTTCAGACCAGCTGTGCTGGTACAGGGGAAGCCAAATCTCGTGCTGTGAGAGGGCAGAAGTCAGCAGGAGCTGCTGGGGCAGAGGCTGCCTCAGCCCTGGCACCCAGTCTGCTTTACCCGTTGAAGAGCTAATGCTCATCTTCACCTGCAAGCCCAGCTCTTCAACTTGAGCAGCTGAGCTGTGTACCCCACAGCTCTCTCCATCAGAAGGACTGGCTCTCAATGTATTAGTGATTCCTCTCCCATACAGAAGCCCATTTATGTCACTTGGAGACAGACTAACAAAGCCTGTGGCTGGGTGAATGCTACGTCTTGCCCGTGTTACTGAATAGCACTCACAGGCAGGCTTCATTAAGCCACCACAGGCACATGACAAGGCTGTTTTTGAACGAATTGGGTTTGTGCGGTAGTTACGACACATCTTTCACAAAATGTACTTCTCCCCGTAATTTCTATCTGCAGCCAGGAAAAAAACCAAAACAACCAGCATCAAAGCAACAATCCTTTGATATCTTGAGAAATCCTTACCTTAAAAGTGCAAAAAGTTGTGTTTATTTAACAACGAAGCTGCTTATTTGAAAAGAACAGCGGGCAGGAAATGCAAGTGTGAAAGCGCCAGCACGTACGTACCCTAACTGAGCTGCAGTGCAGAAACTGCGTGCTGTGTGGGGAACATTTAAAACAATTCAACTTCACATTTAAACAAGCGGAGAGAATGGAACAGAAAATTAGACAAGTGTCACCCCACGGAAGTATCCCCCCCACCTCTTAGATCTCAACCTAGACTTCTGGTTCTGAACTTAGAACAAGCAGACTCTGGAATAGAATTACTTTTCCTAGGGGAGGGAAAAAAAGGCAGACAGAAAACCACACTAAATGAGAAAGTATAAAAGGACTAGTATTTATACAGCTCCAAATTGAGACATCATCTCCTGTACGTATCTACATCTCTGTTCTTTAAATGGGAATCAGCAGACTCCTTTTGAAAGGACTGGGTGTGACAGTGACAGCACAGCAAGTTGCACCCAACCACTTGTCCCTGGGCACCAGACGTACTGGAAAACCTCTCTGAAGGAGATACCCACAGTTTGAGCACAGGGCGCAGGAAAAAACAATAGACCTTGCATAGTTTCTAAGGCCTCTCTCCTTATCCTCTGAAAGAAGTCCTGAGAGCAGAGGATGTTGCTCTCCAAACCCACAAGATCTTTATGATGAGGGAGACAAGCCTATCCAGGTCTCCCTGACTTCACTCCCCTGTAGATTTCTTGCAGAAACTGGAGCAGATGAAAGTCTAGCACACAATGCCAAAACTCAACAACAGCCTCTACAGCCAGTTTTGCTGAGCAGATGCACGGGCTGCCACACGCACCCCTGCCTCTGAAGTGAGGCAGCAGCAGCTCAAAGCCATACTCTTTACGGAACTTTTAAACCTGAGGGACTGTTAAAGGAAAGAAAATTAAACAAACAATTCCTACAACCAGGTATCAAGCTCCAGCTATTTTTGCTGCAATCTCATTCACAGGTCAGCTTGCATTTTGTTGTTGCACATAGGAATAAGTCTGTCCCTTTCACCTCCGCTCTCCCAAGGGCTGTGTTATCTCCAGGAGGCCAACACTTGGAACAATTCAGAAGCAGGTATCAATTTTCTCAAGTTTATCTGTAAGTGAAGACATTCTGTAACCTTCATCTTCAATACGTTTACCTCTACACTTTGAATTTTGGCAGGTTTGTCAACACAATTTTGTGGCACACCACTCTACATCACCATGATTATTATTATTAACCTAGCGCCATGCCAACATATCTTCTTTTCAAATGAGAACCAGAGAGATGCCTCCTATCTCTAGGGGAATGTTCAGAACATGACCACTTAAAAGCTCTGATGTGAAGCTGAACAGCAGCACTGGTCAGATCTGGGGTCCCTAAATGTATGCTGGAGCTATATAGCTACTATGCGCTAGTAGCCCCTAAGATCCTAGCAAACTCCAGTAGGGCTCCCAAGCACTTCACAGACATTTTTTACTCCTTTCATGCCCTATCTACACTGCATTCATTCTGCTGTTTACAGAACTGCAACATTCTCTTTCAGCAAAGAGGTCCCCGGATCAGGAACACAACTTCACACCTGCACTAGCATTTGGGACAGTAACACTCACCTGAAATGAATCAAGCAGTAGTGGTAAAAGCAGAATTACCAGTATAAAACACCTCATAGCATAGATCATAGCAAACCTAATGAGCAAAGCTATGCTGCAAGAAGCTCAGGAGGGGAATCTGGCTAGAGAATACAAAGAAATGGAGAATGAAAGGCTGCTGAGAGCAGAAATACCTTCCAAGCTCCTTTGTAATGGCATTAGCTCATAGACCGCACATTTTTAATTGACTGTACATCTTCCCGAAAACTACTACAGTATTAGAATCAATGGTTACATAGTACATAAGTCTACATAAGCCTTTCTAATAAAAGCTAATCAATTAACCCTGGTGAAAAAGCCTCAGGCAGGATGATTCAACATGGAATTAATATTTTTAATTAAGATACATTTCCATAGTCATACCAAGCATATGCCACATATTTCACACTATATTTCTATAATAAATTTGCAGTTCAGAACTTAAATGGATCAGTAATAATCATGCGCATGTTATAAAATATTGAAGAGTGTGCCCTTCAGCTCCAATAGCATATTGACACTAGAATGCAAGATGGTATTAGCTTCTGGAAAAGGAAACAAAATAGAGTCTGACTTGCCAGCCATGCATGCTAGAAGAAAGTAGGCTCTACCCTTTAACAGCTCAGCTTGTCCAAACTTACTGTTTTCCTGCACCCTGGCCACGAAGCCTGTGAGAGGTATCTGTGGAGTCAACTGAGGCATAGGGGGAGGGGGTGGAGCAATAGAAACTGGTAGCAACACACACACCATATTGGGGAAAGTCAAACAGACAAAGGAAAAAAAAAAAAGGAAACAAACAAAAGCAGCCGTCAGTTAACGAGGACCACAAAACAAAGTATGTAAAAAACAACAAAACACACACACAGAAGAACCTTCTTCAAGCTTGTGTTTCCAACAAGGCTGAATTCATCACTAGCCAATCAAGGATCAAAAAGCAGACCATGCCCCTGTGTTTAGGTGAATAAAAAGCTGAGCACAGGCTGTGTATCTGAAAGCTCACAGGGTGTGTGTGAAGGGACTTGCCCCACTGCACTTGGGGAACACAAAAAACTGAGCTTTTTGTCTTGCTCCCAAATAAGGATCACTCAAACTTAGTAATAATCTCCTAAAAGTACACTCCTAGAAATCGAGGTGATGTTTCACAGGATTCTGGACTCCTCCTCATTTAAAATAAGTGTAGAGCGTTACATCAAGTGCAGCAAAGCAGCACTGACACAGAGCAAAGACAACTATTTTACAAGGGAAACCACTACAACATCAATACTTAATATTCATATAGAGAGCACCTCCCATAATTTTGTTCTGCTGGGGCAGGAGGCAGTGGGTTGCCTTACTATGTTTTTGCATTACATAGGAAATGCACCTTGTTGCTTGTTGGTAGGAAAGCCAGATGGGTTTGAAGTAGAACAGAGCTTTATTTTAAATTATTAAGTCTTTTGCGTTTAGAAGGCATTCAGCAACTGAAAAGGCTGGCAAAGGCTTCAACAGCTACAGCTACCTACACTGGCACACAGAGCTCCCTGGGAAGCACTGGCAAGTTCATCTTCTCTGAAGTAAGTACCTCTTTGGTGAGTAATGAGATATGAGACACACGGCACCATTGCTCTGAGATGCTGGGCTGACAGCTGAGATGTTCAACTCTTCCCTCTGCAGGTAGGACAGAGGCAAGGTAGCAGCAGGACATGTCAAATTATCAGCTCTGGCAGGACATCTCCCCATGAAGCCAGGGAAAATTTTTTAAGAAAAAAAAAAAAGAGAAAGGAAAAAAAAACCACAACAAAACACCAGCTGATTTGTTTATACTGTGCCCATTCTCTGTGGAATTTCTCTTGCACTAAAGCAGAGAAATTTCTGTGAAGGTGGGAATTCAGCAGGGTAATCCAGTTGGAACCAAATTTGAAAGAGGTTCTATACTTCCAAGTAAGCAACAGTTTTAAATAAAGCCATAACTAAGATTAATGTCTGATGAACAAAAATGGAGCATTTAGTTCATTACAAAACCAATAACCAAATAAACTGTATGGGAGAAATGATCAATAAAAGAGGGAGAACAAACAGGTTTCTCACAAAATTGAAGTAAACATCTAAGAAAAAACAGAGTATTTGTTAGCATGAAAAGTAAAACCTCAAGGAAACATGAAACCTGGATTTAATGTCAAGACAGTAGCATTAAAAAACAAAAAAAATTACCAGTTACAGAAACAGAGAAAGACAGTTTAAAGTAGAAAAACACACCCATCAAAATACTGTTTAAAAAGTGCTGACAATCAGTATTTTGAAACCACCAGAGAGGCTAGATTAAGGAACAGCACCTGCATTTGAGCAAAAAATTGCTTTGGACAAATGTGAACGTTCGGAAACAGTGGTGTGCACAGCATTTAAGACAACTGAACTATTTCCAGAAGTCAAGTCCTGTTTATTCAACAGAACACAACTGTTCAAACAGGAAGGAGTTTCTGCCATTACAGTGAATTAATTTTGGGAAACAAGAGCATGGAAGAAAATGAAGGGCCAGTGTGGGGGTAAGAGTGGAAGGGAAAATAGGATTGGAAAAAACCCAGACAGGTACTATGTTTACATATAAAAATGCTTTCTGATAAATACAGTACTTCTAAAACACTGAGAAATGCCTCAGTGCCTCAAATTTTTATATGTATTCTTTCTTTAAGAGTAAGTGCACAACAACAAATGTTGGTTCAAAATGATCTTCAGCTGTAACATCAACACTTCTTTTAAAAAGAAATATCACTCTGAAGTTTAAAGTAGCAGCATGCTGAAGAACACCAACAGAAAGCATTAGAGGACTTATCACTCCTAGGTGTACCTGGTCAAAACTTACAGAAATGGCAAGGAAGATGTTTCCCCATAGAAACAGCTTTCTACCAATGCTCAAGTAGTCTCTTATATTGCAAATCTTTCTGCAGTGAACCTTGTTTGTCCTGTTGGGTAAGTAGGCAGGATGCTGCTAAGACCTCCTCAGTTGTCTGTGGCTTCCCTCATTCGTCTCTATCTACACTACTACTAGTGTGGAAGCACAGAGGAAAAGGCTACTAAAAAGATAGAGACAGCTCTTTAAAAGTCAAGCTTGAAACTAAGAACAAAGGAGAAACTTGGCATCAGGAAAGGATTTAGGAAAGAGACAGAGAGGAATTGTGTAATGGGAAAAGTCTGTTACACGAGCAACGTGCTTTGACAGTACCCTCTTGCCACTAGCCCAGCAGTGGAGAGAGTGTACTACAACCATATTACACCTCCTGCAAAAAAAATCTGATTTTAATTCATGTTCTCCAAGCATACCTGAAATGCTAAGTATAATGTGCCTATAATTAGATAGGCGATCATAATAATTTCTTGTCATGAGTAACAGAAAACAAGTCAAAGGGGAAAACCAGTGGAACTGCACATAGATGGTGCAATCACTGTACATCTTCACTGTGGTTTTTCTTGCTTGTTTTTCCTTCTATTTTAGGAAAGAAAGCAGTAATTTGATTGATGCTCTTCATAAATGAATAAAAATGCCATGCATGCTTTTACAATCATTTTGCTCAAAACAGTTTGTGATTTCAGAGCTCCAAAGCTTACTTGAATTTTGAGAATAAAGAGGCCCGCCATTAACATGAGGTTGAGCAGAAAATGGAGCAGTCACAGAAGGATTCCGTCTGTATCCACCAGAAGATGCTGAAGAAGTGGTAGAGTTGTGTCGCGAGATTTGCCTGGTCATTGTGCCATACTGGGAACCAGGAGCTGAACCCGGAGCAGCTGAAAAGCATTAGCCAGAGGAACCAAGGAAAAGACTTAAGCCAAGCATTACTCGGGATAGAATGCAGAAAATAGAAAAAAGCCCAGAACATGGGAAGTACTTGATTACAGGTCTCCAACAGTTTAAGGCCAGTAACAGGAGATTTACAGAAAATAAACATCCCTGTTATAAGCAATAACGAGAAAAAACACACAGGATGTAAACCCACACACATATAAAGGGCATTTGTGAAATGCTGGTAACTACTTGGAGAGACTGGATTGGACTGGAAAATTGAATCAGCTTCCAATTCCTAGGCATATTTCAACTATTCTACATGCAATATCCTTCATTAAAAAGCATGCAGAAGAAAAAGAAAAATCCACATTTTGGTTAAAGTAGATGTTTTCCATTGTGAACCAGAACTTGTCTCCAATCTAATATAAAAAGGCACTCTAAGAAAACAGTAAAACAAATGTCATAAGCTTCAGACACTTGGTACATTTATCAGTCGTATTTGCTACTTGTGCTTTTATATTGATCGAATTTGCACTAACAAACCAGAATTACCCATGCCAGCTGACAGACATGTCACTCATCCTTCAGGATGAGCACCCATTTGTGCCTTCCCCAAGCTTGTTGCACAAACTTCAAGGTTAATAAAACAACTGAAGTTTTTTTTGGATTAACCTCTGCCAGAGAAAAGAATCACACCTTGCAAACTACTGAATCTCACACGTTGAGATCACATGGATCAACACAATTTTAAAATGCAAAAATTGTTTTGAAATAAAATGTTCTCTGGTTTTATATACCTATGTATATATCATACAAATATTTACAAAAATGCACACATACAGTGGGTGTGATCAGAAGTTTGCAGTCCTGTAATGCTATCCAAAGTCACTTTCACTTAACACTTCAGTAAGGGAAAGTGCAAAGAGTTACATGGGTCAAAGCCTCCAAAGTTAGTTTCATTACACAATCAATGAATTTTGTCATCAGCCTGTGATAGGAAAGAGTGGGGTATTTTTTCCTGCGTGTTTTGAAAAGTACTACTTTTAGATCCCATCCTAACGGCTATATGTAATTCCTGAAGCAATTTTTCAGGAACTGTTAGTTCGTATCCTCCAGTCTTGCAGTTTGCCAGCCGCCTGCAGCATTATAGCATCAAACCGAAGCCACTGTGACAGACACTTCTGCTTTTCAGTCCCCTTCCTCCCACAGGACAGAACACATGTATCACACCACACATCAGCTACTGTTTTTAAGCCAGAATGAAACTGTTGCGGCTTAGATTGAGCTGCAGGAGTGATACAGCAGAATACCTATATTCAAGTTGCTTTTGAGTTTATAGATCAGGCTAACCGGATCTCAGCTTTACTTGGAACAACGGTTTCAAGCAACTGGCAGCCTTTTGCCCATGCCTTGGTATTTACCTTCAGAGGCTTTAACCACAGGAAATTAGTGGAGATTAGATTTGTCTAAAAACAAACAAAAATCCCAGAACCAAATTTTATACTAAAATCATGTAGACCCCACTACAGAAGAAAAAACACCCTCATTGAGTCCATTAGGAAGAGATGATTATTGATTACGCAGCATGACTGTAATCACTTCAGCATTGACACAAGTCTCACCTATCAGACTGCCCATCGGGAGAGGTGGTGGCAGTGGTGGTGCTGGCGGGGCTCCGGGAGGAGGAGGAACAGAAATGTGTGCTAATAAAATAGTTTATATTCCCAATTAGGTTACTTTTTTTCTTTTAAAATCAAACCAAAAAACCCAAAACAAGTAAGAAAGCATGGGCCACTTGATAGGCTTCCCAAATAAGTACAGAAATTCAATTTCAGGCAACTGATACAAATTCAGGCCCTGATCCTACACGGGGTTCTGTATCTGCAGATCTTTATTCCCATTGATTTTTATGGGATGCCAGATGATAGTCAGATTTCATGCCTATTTGTACCACTGCAGGGACAGAAATGCCCAGGAAGGAAAACCTACATGTGCGTAAGAAAGTGAAGATTTGTCATCTGAGGAACAGGGATTTAAGAGGTGCAATAGTAAAATTATATTACACCAAAACTCCACCGTTTTCCTGTGCAAATTAGCTTTATGTGCTTACAAAATACGCAGATAGTAAACAAGTCACTAAGGTGGTTTATACCAAGATAATAATCCTGCCAGCTTATAATAACATGTGATCCTACACATTCTCACCATTCATCCTTCTTTAAGACAAGGGCGTATGCTTTTGATGTCGAGAGGTTCTCTTTTATTGCTATGCTGTCTTATATATATTAGTTCTCCCGCTCTTTCAATGATGTCCATCACAGCATAGCAACTTCAGACTGTAATAACAGCATAATCAACACTGGTGGATAACCCTGGATTCTACAACTAGCAGTCTTTTCGTAGGTCATCTTCTGCATTTTATTCAGAGTGAAGATTTTGATTTAATTAAAAAAAGAACATGTAAATATCACCATTGGCAGACAGTAACGTTAGCAAGCCATTTCAGAAGACATTTTCCATCAAATATGTACATAGTTACTGCTGCTTCTCATGGCATCTAGAAATGCCAAACTGTAGATAAGCATTTGAAAATTTACTTAAGCTTAACTTAACATCCTTATCCTCTCCCCTACTTGATTGTCTTGTAAAAACACGGACAAAGGTGTTTTAATCATCTGATCTTCTATAAGTGAGTGTTTTGCAAGAACTTTTGATGAAGAATTAAAATTTCAGATGTCCCTAAGCACTCATGAGATATTTCCTGCCCAAGACTGTGCTTTAGGACAGTTTCTTCTCCAGTCGTTTCTGTCAAAATCCCTCTGCAGACACAAGAGGCTGACATTACAGCCTTAAGTCAACATGGGAAGAGTCCCACATACCTGGTCCAATGGTTGGCGGTGAAGGTGTAGGCACGGCAATGGGAATGCCAATACTGCTGCTTCCACTGTTCTCTCGACTGCCACTTCCACCACTACTACCGCTGTAAAAGAAAACCACAAGTATTAGCATAACATTTCCTAAAAGGCCCATCAACGGTCACACTTCTTGTGCGAGCTCTGCCAGGCTAATTCAATTATAAACTGTTGAAAAGTCCCCTACAAAAGGCCTCTGTGTCTACCTACAATTGCGTATAGCTAATCAAGTCTGGATGCATTACGCTCCTAAATAAATGGAAATAGTTCATCTGATAAACATCAATATGTATAAAATGTTTAAATAAATACTTTCAAAAATAAAAAGGTAAGCAACCGTATCAGTTCTAGGCAATGGAGTGACAACTGCAGGAATAGTTTCAAAGCCTTGTAATAGTTGAAAGTTCTAAGCTGGGGCTGGCAGAGTTCATGCCTAAACTACAAGCGATTATTTAAGAACATCTATACTGTCATCCGAAGGAACATTTCCTCTACTCACAGCAGAAGTTTAGACTGAGGACATTTTAACTGAGAACAGCCACAAAAAACCAAATGAGGTGGGGTGCAGTGTGGAGTATGGTGTGGAGAATTTTCTGTATCACTAACACTCCTCCTCGTCCCCACACACACTTCTTGTCTATGAGAAATTCGTTTTCAAGATCATCTGAAAGGTAGCAGTACAGGCAGGTCAAAATTTGTCTCAATAGCATTACATGACATAAAAATCAGAGGCCAGCAACACAGATTTTTACAGAACATGCTTCTAGTGAACTAATGGGTAACATTTACGCACAGGTCTTTGAAGGCCATAACACTTCCTTTCATTAAGGGATCTGAAAATTAATCAAGATTCAGGCGGAATCCATCCTTATTCCTATCCAAGAGTACTTCTTAAGCCAAGGCTTGAAATTACATGGATTAAATAGATAATATTAAAGGAACTAAGCAGTCAAGAGTTTTGAAACCAAAACACCACTTTAACCTATCCATGTTAATTAAAGAGTACTCATTGATGTTATAGTCTATTTACCATTCCAGGGTAGCTACAAACAAGTGCTGTCAAGAGTCAAGTGCAAATCATTCAAATATATCTTAAGAAAATAACACTGTTACAAAAAAGAAAATCAGTGATCTGAAATGGAAACCAAGATAATTTCTTCAAATTTAGTGTTCTGTCCGCTGAAGACTGTGATCTTGTCACTATGGTTGTGACTGAATTTCTAATTTCAGTCTACATAAAAGAAGATCTTGCGAGACAAAAGTAGGAAGCATTCATAGTAGCCAGATGAATAGGTTAACAAGATCTTCCTTGCAGCCAGATTTAGAATTTTTTAATTCTGACAGTATTTCATGATCAACTGTGTCCAAAATACTCTGTTCAACTCCCTTTAGTGACCTACCACATTTAACAGCATGCAAAAATCCCAGGGAGCTTAAAAAAAAAATTAAGAAAGAAACTCTCTAAAAAGTAAGCTAACCTCTTACTCCTAACTGCATTGAATTCTTATGTCTGTTTTTCCCCCTGCAGTTTGAAGCCTATGAGAAAAACCAAATTGAAAAATCTGAACGTATTCAAGAGGCTCAAAGAAAGCCTTGCAATTTGAGAAAAAAATATTACATTAAAAAAACCTAAACAAGGTACACTCAAGAACACCCTTCTCACCCAAAACACATGCTACTCCTTCATCAAAGCCCTTAAGCATGTGGAAACAACTGGCTGATGACAATACCTGCTCTGAGAACAGGTTTTATTTTCTATCACACTAGCACTGATTACGAGTGTTTTAACACTGATTAGGAGTGTTTTAGCCTAAAGAAAGCAATCAGCTTTTGCAGACTACCTTCATGACAGTGTTTCTATTTAGCAGAAACTCCTCCTTGCAATTAGTGGTCTTGGAAACAAACCAAAAAAAGCCTAAGTGGATTTTAGGCTAAGGTTAATAACATAGCTTCAAATCCATTAGGACCGCTCCCTACTCTACCTTGCTACTGCACAAATTTTGAAATTTTGCTTATTCTTGGGAAACAAATACCATAGAACAAAATTAACTGATTATGTAAAATGAGGCCTGTGGCTATGGAAGTAAGTTGCTAGATACAACGAGGCTTCTAAATAGTATGAAGACACTTCCATGTGTTAGAAAAGTCAGTAATACAGCGAAGTTCTGTTAATGCAGACTAGTGGAATAACTCACCTTTTGCCTTTCAACAAAAAGCCAACAGAAATGACGCTTCAAAGTTATTCCTGTGACTTCAGTAAGCACCAGCATGCCAGGAGGGAAAGAGTTACAGCGAGAAAATGCTCTACCTGTGTGTTCTTGGTCTCTGGTTCAAGGAAGCCGTCCTTCCTGGACTGTGCTGACTGCCCAGTCTGGCAGGACTGGTCATGTAATCATTAGGGACTGTCGGTGGTTTGACTGGCTCCAGGGTTTTGTAAGGAGTATTTCGTCTGGTCAAAGAAAAAAGATTTGAAGACAGAGAGATAAAAGACCAGAAGATCAAAAGGATAAATGAAGTAGTGAAGTTGTTTGTTTTCTTAAGTTTTCAGGAGAGATCACTGCACAGCAACCCACGTTACAGTATATTGAGCAAATTCCATCGAGCAGGATAGACAGATCGCATTCTGCGATCACAATATGCTCTTATGTAGACGATCCATACAAGTTGGCCTGTAGAACATAAACTGGATTAAAGAAAAAAAGCCTAAACTACATTTATCACCCAAAAATATACTCTTTTAACTACATAAAATACAAGAGTTACATCCACATAATATATTGGAGTTATCTGTCAGTATACTGCTCAGGAAAAACTCTTTCACTGTAACAGTTCTTCTTTCTCTCTTCCCCCTTCCCTCCAAATGCTTTCCAAGAATATTCTTGGCTAAAGGCATTGAACTCATCAAGAGAGGAGTGAGGCTGAGAGATTTACAGACCAAGTTAGGTTTGCAATCACCAACACTCTTTTAGTTGCATCGTTTCACGCAATAATCAAGCAACCTCGTATCATGTAAGGAGATCTTAAAGTGCCTCACGGATGAACTCCATTGTCTCCATTTTGCAGATGAGGAAAGTGAAGCCCAGAGATTTCCAAGGTTGCCTAACAGACTGCATCAAGTCAGAGATATATCACAGATCTTTTGAGATCTATTTACTAGACCCATTACTGCGTTAAGAACAGTGCATTTATTGTACTGAATTGCAGAGCTCTTCAGTTCTGACCAGTACCTAAGAGATCCCTTGCAAGATGTGGAATTTGGCAATGCACCGGATTCGTTCAAAAACACTAAACTACTGGTATTTAATCATTCGTTCAATTACTGATTACAACTGAGTTAGTAAGCTATACGGCTTCCTGCTATTTTAAGAAATTTATTGATTTCGTTTTTACAGTATGGAACAAAACTATAACATTCTATTATTAAAACCTCTCAAAGAAAAAAAATGGAAATACCATAATTGTTTGCACGCACTGTGTTGTTTGTAAATTAGTTTGTCTATATAAAGAAGTCCAAATGATTTTAATATGCACACTGCCACCACCACTGCCAAAAGAGATTAGCCGTGGGAAAAATAAAGAAACTTTGTATTCTCATTGTAAGAGACAGAGCTCTAAACGCTGCCAAATAAAATGATAAGCAGGGAAGATTTTAAATGTGCTTCCAACAGAAATAACCCTGAAAATTAATGTTTCAAAGTATTCTACCTTGGAACGCACGGGCAACAGGAACTATTACTCAGCTTCGCTGTACTATTTATTCTGCTGGTACAATTTTAAAATATTGTCAAAAGCAACCCCCCACTACATCCTCAGGTTCAGCTGTGCCTCAGTTTCTCCTCTGTTCTTCTTGGCTTCATTGGAGAACTCCTAAACACCAGAGAACTCAAAGCCAATTTATTTCCATCACTCAAGTCCAATCCTTTCCTTTGTGTTTCTGCCAGTTTTACACAGAGGAGGAAACCACTTTCCTGACACTGCCCAGCGCTCCCCACCTCACTGTTGCCCGACGCTTCGGCACGGTGCTACTGCCCATTGGCACCAGGGAGAGCTACAGGGAGTCCAAGGCTTTGCTCTGCTCCAGGACCTTCCATGCACAATTCCAACTATTCCCTCGGTCCGGCTCCACTAATCCACTCGCTCTCCTGCGGTACTTCCAAACTGAACATCTAAGGTTTTCCACAGTCTGTCCTTGGTCCAGTGAGGAAACCCCTGCATCCTGCAGTCCCTTTCGCTTTCCGGCCCATGGGATTTTTGTGCAGGACTCTCTCTCAACCACACTTTTTTAGATAGTCCTGCCTTGGAGGGACAAGGTGCAGCGCCTGTTTAAAGGCCCATGCTACACACCTATCTCGTTCTGATTTTACACACTTATCTCCATTTTCTGGGTCAAAGGGAGAAGAGTTGTATCCTTCTGGTTTCCAGCAATTTTTCTTCTGCATATATTAGGGAAATAGTCATGCGTCTGATACTCCATGCCTTGGCAGCACACAGCTGCTCAAGACAAGAGCTGTACTTCCTGAACAAGAAGGGCAGATAGAAATCTGTTACGAACCCACATTATTCCTCCCCCTCAGCCAACTGCTGCCTCTTGTCAAGCTAATGGCATTCAGCTGATTAATCCTTATCAGGCTTCAGCTCAGGCAACAGGAACAGCTCTGGCTTGTTCATGGGGGAGCATGAGAGCACAGCAGCTCACCAGTACATTAACGCTGCTGTTTCACTAGCAAAGGTCCAAGAGGACATGAAAGCGCTACCCAGCTTCCCAGGGCTGATAAACAACACTCTCTCAGCTGGGATAAGAGAGACAATTGGAATACTGATTGCGTGCCCTCGAGCAATAGGAATTTTCACAAAAACATGCTGAGGAAACCTCTAGGGGAATTTCTGTGCAGGATATGCAAAAATCACTGCTATCCTGAAGCAGCAAAGCAGCAAATTAGTATTAAAAATCACTAAGTCTTTGACAAAAGGAGTTGTTGCTTCTAATTTTCCTTGACCATTGCTCCTGATCCCCATCCTGTTCTGTCTTGTTACTGCTCATTTTTCCAGCTCCCCACCTCTCCCAGACAACATCCCTGAAGCCAAGAGAACCATGGCAGCCAGCTTTCCAGTGCCCCAGTCCCCCAGAGCTTAAAGGAAAGACTCAAAATGACAAATAGGTAGAAGGTCTTATTTGGGATGTCTTTTGGAAGAGGTAGCACAGTTGGGCAGACAAAACCCTATGACACGTGCTCTG
Source organism: Baryphthengus martii (assembly GCA_013396935.1). NCBI lineage: Eukaryota > Metazoa > Chordata > Aves > Coraciiformes > Momotidae > Baryphthengus > Baryphthengus martii. The sequence continues at coordinate 202,443 of VWZK01017411.1, read as the reverse complement.
AGCTTCTCAAATATTAATGTTTCGGTCTCCAGCGACAACTCCTTGCTGGCACACAGAGATAAGCAGATTTCACTCCCCAAAGGTCCACAGCAGCAAAATAGATGCTACGGCAGGAAACTCTTGTCACAGTGAGATTCAAGAATAGCAAAATCCTTTCTCATTTAAGCATAAAAATAAAAATGCATAAGCCCATGAGAATCAATGTTGCCAAAATGTGTTCACAACATCACAAATTTTGCTAGGATAATGCAACAAATACGGCACCTACAGCCATTTCATACCTCTTGTGATACTGAGAAATGAGTAAACAAAAATTTTACCAATTAAGTCTTTCCCCCACTGAATTTAAAATCTTACTGATACTCTTTTGTGTCACTAAGGATTTCTCCCCCAAAATCAGGAACAACAATAGGCTCCTCATTTACCCATATCTATAATAAATCCTTCCCCTATGAAAAAACGTTCTTTCAAAAGGTCATCATGAAAATAAAAGTCAATGCAGCTGAACTGGCTTACACAGAAAAGGTAATTATGTTGTTTTTTTTTTTGCTAAAGGCAATGAGAATTGCCATCTATCCACATATTTAAGACACACCAACACTGGCACAATTAAAACCTCATATTGCACAGGCAAGAGTCGCCTTCATTCTTACCCCAGTGTTCCCCGGCCTGACATGGGAGGACTTGGTGGTTTTTGTGTAGGCGGATTTGTTCTTGACAAGGTGCCAGTTCTTGCAGGCTGGTTATTTCCATGCTGAAATAAGGGAAAACATGATTTTATTTTTATAACAGAGCAGCTCTATTATTGACAGCTTTTTTTTTTTTTGCTTTTTTTTAAAAAAAGTTTAAGAATATAAAGTGAGAATTCCCAGACAGCTGTCAAACAGCAAGTTTTCAGCTACACGCAAGACAGACACCAGTAAATATAAAGAGTCTAAATACAAGCTTAATGTTATTTTTGCTATTAATTTACAACGGACATCAGAAAGGTAGGCAATTGACAGGTTCACGCACAAATCTCTTGTAACCTCTTTTCTTTAAATGAAAGTCACATTTGTGTTCATCTCCATTCGTGTGTTAATAATTTAAATCAAACTTTACCACTGACAGCACAACACAGTCAGCATGGGCCCAGGATTTCTGAATTTACCCCTGCTATTTGACTAGAAGAGTCATTCAGGTTGTCTGGGAAGTCTCCTGCAAAAAATGTAAGTGAAGGGAATCAAGGCATCTACTGAATTCAGAGCAAAGCACTACACGTGTTAGAAAAATTAATGTATCTATGTATAAATGCAGACGTCAATGTATCACAGATATATTGACACACGCTAAACGCTGTAAATAAAAAGAAATCAAGTACAGCACATTTAATCTAAATATCCTATGGAAAGCAGAGAAGAGCATAAGAGAGCGCTAGTTTTTGGTTTTAATGGCTCTGCAGCCCCTACTATCAGTCACATGAGGCACTGTGGGTCAAAGGAGAAATAACACTTCTTACCTTGGCTTTTAGCCACTTAACGTTGGCAAAAAAGAGGGGGGAAAAGGTAGAAATTAATGGCAGATCCATCACAAATGATAGGACAGGTTAAACTACAGATAATCACATTTGAATAAAAAAATCATTTGTGTCTACTGACAATCAGCTACATCCTAGTACATTAACAGCTATTTTACTGGCTCACTTAGTCATTGAAAGTTCTTTTTCTAAATGACTACTGGAAAAATACTTGTGTCCAAATTAAGTTTAGCTACGCTTTGCTGGATTTGTTTGCCAGGCTCCTCATGGGCAGTAGAGGGTTGAAAATCCCTTTGCTGACCATTCAAGTCCAAACTCAAATCAATGCTATTTCAACGGCAATGTGCACTTAAGGATTTGTTCACAAAACCACAGTTCCAGCTATATGGTGCAGAATAGGCTTGCCTATTGTTTTGACACTTAACCTTCATGTGCTTTGAAGAAATCCTAGATGCTGCATTGAATGGTAAATAAAGAAAACAGAGTTCTCAAACAGGATGAGCAGCAGCGCCTTTCACCACTGGTTTATTGATTGAAATTTGATTCAAGTCAGCATAGCGCTGGCTGCTCAAAACTGTGTTGGCAGTGCTCTAATGATTGTTATTCTGAAATTTCAGCTCTAAGAATCAAGTCATTATATGACTCCACTATATCATTTTAACAGCCTTCATGATCGCAGAGAAAAAAAATATGAAAACTTGGCCTCATAAGGAAAACTAATGTAAAATTTTAAATAAATTAAAGTTGAGTTCTCAGGGGTAGGGGAAGACTCATGTTTTTGAATGGGGAAAAGGATTGGTTTCACCAATTTAAAAGAACAACAAACCCAAGCAAACACAAACTCCCAGACCATTAAATAATCCCAGTGCTTTTTTTGAGGTTATTTGGAAATAGGCTGTTACTTCCAGAACAAGCCTCCTAATACACAGCTTTTCAAATTGTGGTTTGCATCATCTTCTCCTCCTCCTCCAGGGAGCACAGACCAGTTTAAAGGCATCCATGAACTCAGGAAAAAAAAAAAAATATAATTAAAACACACTATATACACCAATGTGCATACATGCGATTTCCGACAGGGTCTGCAAAACCACTGAAAAAACAGCCGGGGTTTACAAATCAAAATAGGTTGAAAACCACTGCCTTTCAGTTATTCATATTGTAAGAACACAAACACAAAACCCGCTCCAAAATTCCAATGAAAAGGTTTAGCTGTGGTAAGTAAATTTGAAGGTTATCCCATTCCCTTACAGTCTGGGCAGAGGTTCATCAGCAGTGGCAGAATTAAAGCATTTAAACCACTTCTGTCCCCACATACTTATTTTGTGGATAAACATGAAGGCTGTTTCCAGGATGCCAAGGTAGCCTCCCAAGTATAATATTTTTAAAAACAGGCTTTTAGCAATGAAATTTGCTTTCCCCTCTCATAGGAATACGTGACCCTTCCCCTTACTTAACTAGTTGGCAAGCGCAATGGCATAATACAAGGGGACCAAAAAGTGAAAACTCTCGGACCTGTCCCTCCCCAGCAGCCACACATAGAAACCTTACAAAGGTTTAAAAGGAAGGGTGGCATGGTTTCTTACCCAGCCTCTACTACTAAATTTGCCTGCCTCAAAATTATCAAACAAAAAAGCTTCCTCTCTTTCCTTCCCTTATGCAGTGTCACTCAGCACTTCTGGCGAGTTTTTCCACCCCCTCTTTAATCGCAGTTACATTCTGCCTCCATTGCAGCGACAATATGAATATCAACACCTAGCAATGATTCAGTAATCTTCACCTTATTTCAAACCTTTCTACTGATAAATGCTGCTTAACATACTAAATATGTATCAGAAGTCCAACAGCTCTCGACCTTTATTTCTGTCTCTACCGCTGTATCTGGTGAGCTTCACCTATTTTGCTACCAGTTAAACAATATACAGACAGATACATACAATTCTTTATTGTGCAGAAGAATTAGTAACTGTTGTCATACTGCTTTCTGGAAGTAATAAGCTCTGTACATGTCCTCTCTGCCGCTGTCAATATAAACAAGAGTCATACGGGCAGAAAAACACAGAAGTAAGGAACACAAAAGGAACAGGGATTCTTATGGGAGATGAACTTCTGATTCAAAAGACAGAACTAAGGGAGGAAAGCAAATGAACTGAAGGGAGATGAACCATATGGCTATTTAATCATGGTTAATAAGCTAATTAATTAGGAGAAGACATTTTCTTGTATTTATTGGCTGAGCTTATGAGATCAACCTTGCTGCATTCTTGGTCTGAAACTCAACTGTAGTGCTTTCTAAGCAATTTTTTTTAAAAAAACAATTGCTTGGAATTGAGAATAGTTCAAGCAGCTGGGTCAAAACTCATTATGATTTCAAGAAACAATGGAAAAAGCAGAAAATCAAAAGGAAAAGCAGGTACATGTTTAATGTAAGTTCAAGCATCTCTCTATAAATGCCTCTAACAGTTGGCAGAACATGACCATCACCAACTGCCTGACAAGTGAAAAGGTCAGTCAGGAAGGAAGGAAATGCAGGGCATGGAGAAGCAGCAACATCCATACGGTTCACAGCCTGAAGAGGAAAATCGCTGTCCTGAGAGGGCTCTATATAATAAGAGATAGGAGGTGCAAAAGGAAAAAAAAGCTTAGTCAAATGAAGAGCAGCACGGAGAACTCCTGCAGAAGCTGCAAGGAGCACAACTCCCTTCTCCTCCCACTAGTTGCATTACCGTACGCACTGGAGATGGTTTTCAGCCAGATACCAGCATCCTGGATGATGTACACATCAGAACAAAATCACAGTGGGTAGGCTTGCTGGGGATGCTTGTGAGGCCGAGGCAGAGAACTAGACAGACCAGGATGTTCCCAGTAACAAGACAGCATGGTAAGCAGCAGTATTGGTTCAGGTTTCTTGCAAGCATCATAGCAGAGAGATGTTTTAAAGAAGAAAGCAGAACAACTTTGCCTTTCCAGGGAAAATCCACCAAGCATATGGCAGTCCTGGATAAAGTATTAAGGGCTGTCACAAAATAAAGAGAAAGAAACCACAATCTCAGGTTGAAGAAATAGGAGTCAACCTCACTGCATTTCCAAAAGATCACAGCTAGGGTAGCGGCACATCACAGGGTTTTGGCAGTGTGGGAGAGCAGGCTGACCAAGGACTGAGAGCCAGCAGTGGGCTGGAAAGCAGTGATTCAATGAAGGCAATGTTTGCAACAGCCATGCAAAGCATTTCTCACAGCCAACAGGGAGGCTGCTTCTGTAACTGATGCCAGGAATTCAGAGCACCTGGACTGAGGATTTTAGCTGTGGCTTTGGACAGGACAAGCAGTGTTTTGGGACAGTCAAGCATTGACTGTAAGTATCAAGCAAGAGGCTTATTTGCTTAAGACAACTATTTTGGCAATTCCAGCAAGCTCAGCTCTGGTAGTCTAAATAGTATAAAAATACTGCTGGCAAAGGCAGTACTGCAGGTTTCTGTAATTGAGGCCAAGGGGACAGGACAAAGAATGGCATGAAAGGGTAGGGTGTGAGGTAATCAGAAGTGTCTATTAGTAGCCAAAGGATGTCCAGACATTTGAGGGACCCTGCTGGCTGGCCTCAGGAGGCAGCCATCTATCTAACTGTTTTTAATAGTTTCCATGCCAAGAAACAAGTCATGGGGGAACATTAGTCATGATTCAGGGAACTAGAAAGCTATTATTTGAGTTATAAACTGTGTTTGGAAAACTAGGGCTAGGGACATTCATATGAGCAAATATATCTATAAGCTCAGAAACACAAAATGCCACTTGTGCAGAGGAATAAAATCCTTATCACACTGAGGTCCAGCAGTGTACATTTCAGCTACGAACTCTTCAGTTTTGGATTGCAGAAACTTCAGATCTCTGTGCAGGTTGGTTGTACTTCCCCTGTTGTCTGTCACTCACTATTTCTCCAACCCCTGAATTTAAAGGACCAGTTCCACTCCATAGCCTACCATATCTAGGATCACTGAAAGCCATTATTAAAAGACCATCCAATACAAATGCTGATCAATGGAAACAAAGGTTTAAAAATTGTGCCAGTCTAATCTGCATTGATAGCAAGTGTCTGGCAAACTCAAAACTTTAAAATGTACTTCTGTAAAAGCAATAACCAGCCTTTGATCTGTTATCTTTGACCAATAACAACTGTCATCAACTGCAGTAGAAAAAAAAACAGGACTGTTTTCTGATGACTCTCTAGTCAATCTGCCCTTTTGCTTAAAAGGGGATTTCCTTTATTAGTCAAGAGTGAGTTATCTGAGACATGCCTACAGAAAGGCAGCTGCCCGTAAGACCTTTAGAAGCACTATTATGTGTCTATGGCTAGGCAACTCAACTGCCCCATAGTATCCTCAGAGACTTTTGCAGGAGAGTGCCTCCCTCGCATCAGTGGAGCAGTTCTGGAGTACCACCGGGTGCTATAGTCAGAGTGAGAAAAGCAGCTGGAAGGCTACTTGTACAGGAAGGTAAGGAATGCCTGGGGAAAGGACATAGTAAAGCTCCAAGTCTAGAGCACAGCTTCCTTACAGAAATCAATATATGGACAAAGCAGAAGGCAGACTGTACGGGGGTGTCAGACACTCAGGGTAACATACTTTTGCCAGCTCTGCAAAATTTGCTAGTTCTGCGCAATTTTAAAGAAATCATTCCTGTGTCTCCATTTCCATATCAGAAAGGGTCAGAAGACTTTTTTTTAATCCTTTCTTTCCTTACAGTATATTGTATGCCAGATTATTTTGAGAAAATTTAGGTTCCAAATCAATACTACTTTCAAAATTGAACACGAGCAGGTAAGTCTCTCTGCAGTGAAAAAGATAAAATTTCTTTTAATTATAAGCTCTCTCAGTAATGAAACCTAGTAATTACATAGTCTGTTAACACTGCTTCTCTCTTCTTTATTCATTTTTTTTTCTTTTTTTTTTTTGTTTGCAAACTGAGCAGGCAAAAATTTTGAAGTCACATTTGGCCTTAAAATGTTTTTATGTATTAAACTGCTAACATACAAAAACCTGCTCGCAGATGACGGACAAACTTAATATTGTTCCCTCAGCACTTAGTAGTCTTGAGAGAAAAAACACCTAGATTCCTGACTCCAAATACTTTCAGGTTTTTTAATTCTTTGAGCTGGTAACTTCGAATCTAGCTCCAATAGGGTTAACGTAAAAAAAAATAAATATTTTCAAAATTAGAAAATAAAGAGACTTCACAGTTTTGAGTTTTCTTTGCAAACAGAAGAGCTTGAAACCTACACTGTATCAGACAACACCACACATACTCCTGGATTTCCAGTAGCAAGAGCCCTGTGAAATGCACCCAGTGTAAACACTCACAACAGTCACTAGAGTTGGCAACAGGAAGAGTGACTTTTTCCCCCCAGAGAAGCGTTTTTACCCTACAGCAATATTTCCTGTTTGGCCATGACCCCAGAGGGATGATGTGACATTAATGAAATTGGCACCATGACATCCTCTGAAGCGTGAGTGTCTGACAGAGGCTAATACAGGGACAAAGGCAACAGAGGCTCAGGTTCAGGATCCCTGTCTCACTTTTGTTTTTATTGCAGTGAATTATTTAAAAGTTAATACTCAAGTGGCTAACACATAAAAGCTCTTATCTTAAAGGAGAAGCAGGCCTGTAGAGTTATTAAGTAGCCTTCCACCCTCACCTCAGCATCCCACCTGCATCTTCGTTTTGCAGGGACAGAGGCAACCGTGAAGAGGGCAGGTGAGCAGCGTAGGCTGAGAAGCGTAACAAGGGGAAGCCCAAGGCGCCCTTCGCTAAGCTCTGTATTTGGTCAGTTTGGGCCCAATCCCTACTTTAAGGGAGTCCTTCCAAATTCCATTCGTTTGAGAAATATTTCTGAATGCTTAACTCCTGTCTGACCTCCCAGGCTAGAAAGCTTCTTACACTTTTAATGCACCAAAATGCAAGCATTTTACACTGACAAAATTCCAGTTGTCTTAAAACAAAGCTGGAAAGAGTGATCAACCTTCATATACAATTCAAGTTTGGTTTTAAATGATTATTAGTTCCATAAACCAAACGTGATCCAATTACAGCTATTAGGCATTTCAATTTAGCATGCATTCAACCAGCATTTTGTCTGACTTTATCATAAAGTATCATTTCAATTTCCTATTTAGCTGTCATTTCACAAATTGCTGCAATTCCACCTGCCTCCTATTTGAAAAAAAATTATTATAATAAATTCAAAGGCCAACTTCAGGGATTTTTAAGGCAGCTTCCAAGCTTCCTCCTCCTTCTCCCCCCTCCTAAACTGAGGATTTTCTGTATGAGTAATTGTATTTGACCTATTTATTTGCTGGCACACTATTTTTTTTTTTTCCTTTTCACAAAAGAAGGGGAAGAGAAGGAAGGAAATGTTCAAGTAGCCTCTGCCTAATAATTTTAAACTAATCTCTATGCAGGAAGGTAGGCTCTCATATCACGATAGTTCCTCTTATTTATCAAGAATGACTTCAACTACATCACCCTATCCCCAGAGGGTGACAGCTGAGCAACTACTTAACAGACCGGCAAAAATGCTTGCCTGTGTGTTTCTTGGAGCCATCTACACATAACATTTGTGTTGTAAGAGAAAGCCTTCTCATTAGCAAACCAACTTTAAAAGACATTCTGATTTTGACTGATGTTAGCCTTGACTTCATAGGTACATTATATATATATATATATATATACACACACATAAAACTAAACAAAAACAAAACAAACAAAAAAAAGCAGCTTTACCCTTTTTGGAGACTTCACCTCTATCTGCCCCTGCAAAGGGAACAGACAGAGAGTGGAACAGCTGGGGCAGCCTGGGGCCACCATGGAGCTTTCACACCAAAGGAGAAAGCATCTCTGTGATCCTGGGATGCTCTACAAAATCTTTCACATCAAGAAGTTGCTGGAGGAGAAAACAGCACTGCCTTCCAAGGAGGTGTCTCCCATCAGAGAGGAGACCTGCTATAGAGAGCAGCTGCTTACCATCACTGCCACTTCCACTCTCATCACTTGCCCCTACAAAAATTGCTTCATGGGAGACAGAGGGAGGTACACAGAGCCGTCCTCCATGCCCCAAGCACAGGCATCCACTTTTGCATCCCCTCTACACAGCTATGTGAAGCATCAGAGACACACACAAAGAAAATGAGCTGTAAGTACACACAGGAGGTGTTTCTGCATTTGCTTAGATGGCAGATGTACAGGGGAAGACAGTATTCACTCTGAGGATTTTCCTTTTTTTTTTTTTTTAAATCTGAGAGACAGAATTTTTCTTTACACTTTATATATTCAGGATCATCCCTTAAAATATACTGCATATTTTAATGACAATCCTTCTAGGATCAGTATTTCATTAAATAAAAGCAGAAACAGGCTATAATCCAATCTGTATCTTTGATTTCTCTTCCTTCTATTTTTCCTTCTGTTTCTTTATCAAATATTGCACCAGAACACAAAAGGAAATCCCATTGATAGCAATAAAATGTCATCTATAGATTTCAAAGTTACTAAACACTTTTTATTTAATACTTAAATGTCAGCATATGTGTTGTACTGCATTTTACTGACAGTTGCCACAGCAGAAGACATTCGAAGACCTGCAAAAGGTAGTCAAACCGACAATTGCTCTACGCAGAACTCAAACGTCTTTTCCTCTAGGAAAAAAAAAAAAAAAATGTTTCTAAGGCCTTATCAGGCATGTTGCTGTCCAACTTGGAGTGAAATCTTTAGTCAAGAAAGTAAGACTTGACAGAGTCTAAAGCATCTTCTCAGACCATTCTGGATAAGAAAAACTATGTAATATAATTTATTGTATACTTCCCCTAATTTGTATGTTGAAGAGAAAACTCAGGTTCTCATCATCATCTGCTATTTGTGTGCTGACTTCCAACAGGGTCCAATCAAGCTTCTTAAGCTGTTTCAGTTTGATTTTTTATTTTTTTTTTTTTATAACAGCAGTAGCTACATCAAGGTTTGCAGACAAAGCAACCTACTTCCTTCCGAGCTACGATCTGTGTCACCGTCTCGGAACCCAAGTAACATGATGGCTAAAACATTCAATTATGTCGTTCACTGCCTCAGTGCACTCTTCTCAACAGTGTGTCCAGTGAATATCAACACTGGCAAAGGTGTCAAACGCATGAGAACCATCTTGAACTACATATCTGAGGCCTGGCTGGCAGCTTATTGTTTAAATTGTCTACAGAGAACATACCTGCATAATTTTTGTAGTAAGTGTTTCATGCCTTCCACAGTTGTAAGACAGACTTAGGCAAATCAATATAGAAACAATAGCAAGATATAATTTGTAGCTGACTTGCAGTGAGTTGGTAATTTGGTTACTACTGGAAGCTATTTTACCCCCAAACAGACCAAGTTTTTAATATAGAATTAAACCACTAACAGTTAAAAAAACCTTTACTAAAAATGTTTCATAAAAGCTGCCTAGAAATGGGTAAACGGCCCCTCATTTTGACTCCCTAAACAAATATGGTGACATTAATCAGAATAAAGACACCAGTACTCCTGAAAGCAGTCATCTTGGAAAATGCAACTGTTCCACTATAACAACTTCAGCATTTGTGGACCAAGCAACCTGTCTTGAACCTGCACAATCCAAGTAGTTCAGCAAAGCATCAACTTCAGAGACTAACAGTAATCTACTTTTTAAAACTCTTTCATAGTACTTGATCCCTGGAGCACTTAAAAGCAGAAACCCGTATCTTAATGCTGAATTTGTGGATTTCTGTATTCATAGAACTCTCTCATCGAATGCAGAGACTGTACTGAAAAATTATCAATTTGTCTGACTCCAGTGTTTGTATCTTACAGCAATTCAGGGCATGTTTTTCAGGCTTCTACATAGGACCGTGCTTCATCCAGTCTGGCTTTAAAATATTTGTGTAAAACAACTCCAAGAGTTACAGGTTTAGCTACAGACAAAACAAAAAATCAGCTAGTCCAAAATCACTACATTAATTCATAGCCTACAGCTGTTTTCTAACCTGGGCTGGAATTGGACTCCTCTGGGCATTTGGAGGTTTACTCCAGAGCAGAAGGTACCCTGGCACTCTCTTGTGTTGAGTAATTCTGAAAGATCTGTTCCTCAAGAGCTCAGTGGATTCAAAGGGCACACGATGGGCTTATCTAGTTGTACAACTGACTGATCAGAGTCCATCAAGCTTTACAGGTTACACGAGTGTTGAATAAAAGTTTTTTTATGCCATTCAAGGGAAGATTGTTGTGAATTGAATATACCTGGCAGACCTGCTCTAGGGGAATACAAAGCTATTTTTTACAAAGAGATGTCCACAGCAAAAAGGGTGTTACATTAATTCACTTCAACTATGATCATTTCAAGGGAGGTAGACATTCATTTATGAAGGTTTTTATTTAGAGAAAAAGAAAATGAGGCTTTACCATAGAACAAATGGGAATGAGACATCAAATGTCAACGAGATTTAAATGCCAACTAGCTGACTTCATTTCTCCTGACCAATTTAAAAAAAAAAAAATCCCAACAAAAAACCCCACTCCATCAGCCAGTTTCCCCAAAACAGATGACTTACTTTTTCTGAATAAGGACAGAAATAAAGGCAGTGGCAGAGACAATTTAATCAGAGGAGGAGGAAGTGACAATTTTAAAAGTCAGCCATGGCTTTTTTGACAAGTCCTTAGCCTAAGATCATGAGCCATTATTTGCAGACACTGTGACTACCACTGACAGTCACAAGTTTATGGCAAACACTTGCAATGGGAGGGCTTTGAGCAAACAATCCACTTGGTTACTCAGCTGTTTGTGTACGGGAACATATCAAACCAATAATCCTTCCTACTCTAAGTGAAATAAACATCTTTATGTCAATAACATTCTGCCCCAACCCTACCTCCTGGTCTGCGTTAGTTGGAGTCCTCAAGTGTTCAGGTGTTCTTACCTTTACGCCATGGCCAACATCGTCCAGCACCGTGTAGTCTATAGGTTTTCGAATATACCTTACAGGACGTTCCATGTTCGCTGGCGCTATAATTTTGTGAGTTCTTGATGTGTTCTTATTGGTCGTCAAAATGCCTATCTCTCTGCGAGCGACCTTTTCTTTATGGATGTCCACAGTCTAGATTAAAAACAAGAAAGTATGGGTTTCTTTAGGCAGTTGCTGTTTTCTTCACAGAGCTATCTACATGTTTAGGCTTCACTATTACATAAAGAGCCTGACCTGAGTTAATGCTACTGGAAGGATGCCAGTTTATTGATGAAATGAGTTTAATCTACATGAACATTGTTTGAAAATTACACTTTAATGAAATAACCAATATTAATAATAGCATTACAATTATATATTACTGCTTTGACACTCTAAAGACACTATGCAGACACAGTCCTTGCAGATTAACCCTCAGTGTTCTTACGACTGACACTAGTAATAAATTACTCCAACTCCACAGCTGGGAAACCAGGACAGTCAAGCTAAGCAATTTGCCTGCAGCCCCAGAGGGGCACTAAGCTTGGGATGTCTGTGCAGTAATTTCTTTCACTAAAGCCATCAGTGCATATCAGAGTAAAAGTCTGCAGAGAGAAGGACCCTGCTCAGCACTAAGGCTACTTTCAGTCATACTGTTTGTAACAGCTTTACTAAAAGAATAAAACAAAGCCTTAAAAGAAGCACGTAAAGGAATATGAAATATGCTGAGCTCCATCATTTTATTACGAAATACCTAAAGAGGCAAAGAAAGGTCAGTCCAGCAGTATGAAAAATCAAACTAAACTTGACATGAGACATTCTTCTATGTGCAGTATAATCATTGCTTGAACCCTGGCTGAAGGAGAACATGTACAAATCAGGATCAGATGTCAAAGGAAGTCCCACCTCTAGGAAACCTATTTCAAGAATCAGGGTTTGACTTTACTGATTTAAGTACCTACTAAAACCTCAGGATCTCATTGCTGGCAATGGTTTCTGACCAAACACATCACTAAGTGACTTTTAACAAAACCTATGAAGCCACCACTAAGGAAAATAATTCTCAGTTTGTAAGCATCAATTTCTCCTGGAGAGACTGTCATAGAAACAGAGAGTCTATGTTCAGTTAAAAAGAAAAATGCTTGCCCCTCTGTACTCATTTGGGTACATCTCTAGAAATAGCCCAATCTAAAATGAATATTGTGATATGAGAGGTTTCGTTTAGTCAAAAAGAGTCAAAAGATGAAGCATAAAATTTGTCTGTATTTCACTGTACTTCTAATGAGGCAAGACAGAAAAACCAAGGCAAGCACCTAGGAAATGACCATTTCTAGGAAAGCCACCATTCTGTGTTCAGAGTTCACCATTAAATGCTTTCAACTGAACTATTTTTTTCATGAACTGGTGCAAACACTCAAATAATCTTAAACACTCCTAAGTACAGAAAGAAATAAAATCCTCTTTAACAGCTTTGATACATGGCATTTCAGATTACAAGTGGGAATACAAGGGGAGAAGCCCTAAAAACAATGATATCCATCAAGCTTGTTTTCACAGCTTAAAGCTAAATAACAGACAACTTGTAACATCACAAAATGCTCTTTTATTTCGGAAGCACACAGAATCTTAACAGAAATAAGAGATGTGATTTTCCAAAACAAGACAAGACATTAAATGCGTACCTCTGCATTAGCTTACTCAGAATAAGTTAAGTAATTATCACAATAAAGCTTTGGAGCAAGCTTTATTGCCCTAAATGATCGTGCTCTGAAAAATCCCGAAGTCAGGAATAAAAAGCACCTTTCCAAATGAGCCAATCCTATACATCAAGCATCTACATCAATATCCGGTATCAGCTACTGCACGGATGTTCGCTCTGGCAGTCAATTGCACAGACAACAGAGCAAAGGCTTAAGAACAAGACTACCCATATTTCTTCAACTCCAGCTATTATTTGTTCTTATTTGGAGAGTAAGATACACGTTACTTCGGCCTTTTAGTTTGCTTTCAGTAAGAGCAAGAAACATTATCCCCGTGCTACATGTTCTTAGATCACCTCTTTTCCAGTTCCTCCGTACAACCTGAATCCTGTTGTTCAACGGTAACACCAGTCTCAAACTATCTTAACAGAACTCTCTTAATGCACAACTCTTCAAATATTTTAATACATGAGCACTGCATAGGTGACAAAAAACCCTAAGAGTCACCTAAATAACAGCAATTTAGGAGGCTGAGGAGAATGTCAACTTAAGGCATATACCACGAAGTTTTAAAAGAGGGTATTTTAAAATACCGCTAAGCCCTTGAAATAAATCCATGCTTCTACTTTATTCTCAGGAACAGAATCTGCTGTTGTTAATAAATTTATTTTTTGTTCAGTGGATGGACAAAAATGCATCTTTACAGTAAGAATTCTCTTAATGTTGATGTCAAAAAAAAAAAATAAAACAAAACAAAGCCCTTCACAGTACAAAAACATGTATCCTCCGCTAGCAGGTAGTTCACAAAGACTGATTTTCCCACCCTATAATAAACAATGAAAATCCCATAAATTACCAGAGCAGAGGATAATAAATTCCAGGAACAGATGCTGTACCACACATGATTTGGAAAATGACTTAAGTAATCTTGCAACAAATTCTTGTTAAAGGAAAAAAACCTCTTGGAGCAGGCAACCAGCATTTATTAATTATAGCAGATACCTTATCCAAAATTAAATCTAGAGCAGCAATTTGTAAAGTCTTTCCATGGGTCTCAGTAATGTAAAGGAAGGCAAGAGCAGACTATCACAGACTATCACAGTGCAGGGTCAGCAACTTAGGGCACATCTGTAAATCCTGAAAGCCACGCAGGTATGTCTGTGCAAGAGAGTCGCTCGCTGCTCAAAGCAGGAGAGACTGCAACTCTTGCCACATCTGCTACACTGGAAAAGCAAGGCAGTGTTTTGCCCCACTGCAAAACAAAGGCCCCCACTCCCTGCACATGTGTTGTCCAAAGCAATAAACTGCCCATCGGCTCCCAGCCAGCATCTTGCTTCTCCAAGAAGAAATTACTTTTTCTAGATCTATAAAGACTGTTTGTTATTAATTGTTCTGTGATTATTATGCAGAACAGAACAGTTGTTAGTTTTTGCATTTTATTTGTATCTATTTGCTTGATGTTGAAATTTATTGTTTAGTCATAGGCAATGTTTTTCACTTCCAAAAGAGAAAAAACCAAAAACACAAGCAATTTTTTTGCAGGATAGCATAGCTATCCAGCCAGACAAGAGTTAATTCCCAAGACAAATAAGCCACATGTACCAGGCAGCAGCCAAACTAGACCATTCTCAAAGTTCTAGCCACATTTGGCACCTGTAGCTATGGGTAAATATCCACTCTAATACAGTAACAAGACAACTAAACAGCAGTTAAGTTTGTGATTTCAGGCACAAAATCCATGTCTAAACAACAAAGAGGGAAAGGAGCAAAGTGCTGCAAATCAGCTTGGGCTAACACAGGTTAACAAGTGCTAGCAAACAGTCAGACCAGCTTGGAGCCTGTTTGGCCTTTGATGAAACACAAATATGTAGCATAATTTAAGATTTGGGGAATAGGGATAGGATTCTCACTCCTAGACAACACAATTCAACAGGAAAACGTTCAGCATTGTACTGATCTGGAGAAGAAGGAGAAGACAGCCCCTCCAAAAGTACAACATATTTCCTTTGGGAAGCAAATTTAAACAAAACCATCAAACCAACCCCTTTGCTATTATAACCAGGTATGAAGGACCATGCCAGCTAATCCCGGAGACAAAATTGAGCTTGGAAACTGAAGGAACTGTTAATGATTAGCCGCCTTCACTATCTATCTGCTTCAAATTGTATGAAAAAAACCCCAAACAAATCAAACAAAACAGTTGATCAACAGGATGTAGAGTTAAAATTTAACTGTTTACTTCCTCAGAAGTAACCTCAAGGCCAAGTAGAGTCCTGCAATGATACAGCAAATAGTTGTTCTTTTCTTTTTCTGTGCTGCAGATTCTGCTCTACTTGTGTGCTACAGTGTGCAATCCAAGGGCACTTTACAAGAAACAGAGACTGCAGTACATATGGCCAAGCTAATTTGAGGATATCTAAGTATTTTAATAAAGTCCACATATGTAGGGATATTAAAAAAAAAAAGAAAAAGGAATAACAACTTCAAGCTTTGACAATCTTTTTAATCCTGAACCACTGCAAATTCAATTTATGAGCCAGATACTCAAACAGCCACTGCTTCTCTCGCTAAATGCAAACACAACTGGTAAAGAGCAAGAGCAAAAAAACCTCAAAAAAAACCCAAAACTCTATCAAATCAACTCAGCTAACGAGGCACTGTCAACTTTAGGCTGTTCTGAAGGCTAAGACAACTCATTGCACTAACATGACAGGCTTACACTATGCAAATATCCTTTAGATTTGTGTTAAATTAACTGATACTGCAGGAGCAGGAAAACTTCAGATCTCCTAACTCTGCTCCTCCCCAGTTCCTCAAGAGCGAAGCTGTACCAGCACACACAGGCCCCTGGCAGAGGAGACTGGAGAAGTGCGGTATGGTGCTGCACAGCTCTCTTACCAGAACACTGGAAAAAGCTGCCAGGCTTTCGGGAAGAGTGGAGTAACCATTAGTGGACAGAACAGCAGCTGCCCAGTCCTCGACAGCAAAAATGGAGGCTAGCAGGTAAAATACAGTACACTAAACTACAAAAAAAGAAAGTCTAAGATAACAGTGTACGAAGCTACAAACTTAAAAACACAAAGAAAAACACAACAAAACAAAGAAAAAAGAAACACACACACATACAAAAAAAATCAAACCACCACACACTTTCACCTGTGAATTTGAGGATGAGTGAAAAGTCACTTCAAGGGCATTTCAAAAATTTAAAAATCTAACATCCAAAACACGTTAGACAAAAAAAAATAAAAAAATCTAAACTAGTAGAACCATTTTTACTGACAGTTTTTCAGCCCATTTCTGCAATAGTTTAAGAACTTTTATTTTCACATCATGATCATCCTTCAAATAAATGTCCTGTGCTGCACAGAGCTGCAAGCCAGTAACTTTTAATTTGTCCCTAGGCTCGCACAGACAAGAAGGAACATAGGAACTCTGCAGGTTTCCTCAAGCTGCTACTTCAGAGAAAGCAAGGAGAAAAGGAAAGCTTGCTATTAGCAACAGCCTTCTGTAATGTTGACACCGTTTCTCTTTTTTGCTTTTTTAGTTTGTGGCTGAATACAGGGCTGGGTCTGCTACCAACGCTTTATTTCAAATAAGTAAAGCCTTGGTACAGGGTGATCAGTGTTACACATATCTAAATGTTAGCAAAACAGATCAGAATTTATACAAGCAAAACCAGACACAAGACGTACATACCAGCCATGCATGCAGCATGACCTGTTACCACTTCCCATCTCCATCTTCCCAGCATTCTTGGTGTCATCACACTTACTGAGCCTCAGTAACCTGTTATGCACAAAGATGGTGCTGTACTGCCCAAAAGTAATCTGTTCTGCACCTCAAGTACTGGCAGTTTTGGGTGCTGAATGCAAGAAGGACATCAAATTGTTAAGAGTGTGTCCAGAGGAGGGCAACCAAGATGGTTGAAATGAAAAAATACCTGATGAGGCTAAGAACATCAACCTATACTGGCTTAGAAATACAGATTTATACCACTGCTACTTTCATAAAGAAAGCATATTTAATAAGACTTTTTCACTAAATGAGTTATGGCTAATTGAATAACAGCACTGAAGAGATCCTGGACAATGCGCGTTATACAGGCTACCTGCAAAGAAGTCGGTCTGACCTACAAAAAGGACAACAAAATCCCCAGCTTTAATGAGCTCACCAGACGGCTAACCTCTTCAGGGAAAGCACCAATTTTATGCTGTTATTTTGTGAAGGAAATTCAAAAGAAAATTTAGCGTATTTAACACAAGGTAACGTGAACATATTTATACTGTGAGCGAAATATTCTACAGAAAAGATCAATTATGGGTTTAAGACACATTAAGCATGGAGAAGCATAAGCGAGTAGTTTGGGGTTTTAAGACATCATGTACAATCAGATGTCTATGCAACGTTAAAAATCATATCTTTCACTAACTCTTGATGAGAGTGCAAGTAATTTCAATATTTGACTTGATTACTTTTGCTTAGATATTGTCTGATCCCCACCAAGACAGCATTCAAGAAACTCAAGAATTCACCTACAGAAATAAAATTATTTATTTCCATGTCTTGCCCAGGATAGTTCAAGTGCCAAGCAAGCCCGGCCTCACTGGAGAAGCAGAAAACAGAATGCCAGTGCAACTGGCACTGCTCACCCTTGTTTATCGTTAGGCACACACTCATTTATCCCATGGGATGACAGAATGCCCCAGGTTGGAAAGGACCTCCAAAGGTCATCTACTCCAACCCCTCCCTGCAGTGCACAGGGACAACTAGATCAGGCTGCTCAGAGCCTCATCAAGCCTGACATTAAATGTCTCCAGGGATCGGGCCTCCACCACCTCCCTGGGCAACCTGCTCCAGTGTTTCACTACCCTCACAGTAAAGAGCTTCTTCCTAATGTCCATGGGAATATTCATGGAGGTATGAGTCTCTGTTAGCATTGGGAATTATAACTGTCAACTCCATTGACTAGAAATAGTTTGAATACCCCAGACATGCTCACACCAACTCAGTAATAGACCAAAAAAAAGGCAGTTTGGTGGGCATTTGCCTCTTCCCAGTTCTTCAGCACAGACATCTGGTTAAGCTAACTGACACCTGAAAAGCATGTAAAAAACCTGAAAGAAACTTTGACAGAAGCACCACCCTATTATCAGTAACTGGTGGGGCCAATCCTATCTATAAGTTACAAGAGTGATACAACCTAGTTAATGATACCTAGTTAGCCATCAGCTGGATGAAAGTCAAGTCTCTAATTAGCTCTGAGCAAATCTTCATCTGAAGGTACCATACTAGAACCTTTATACGGTTTTCTTTCACTTTCCCAGTAAAAAGGAGAATGGTTCTCCTTACCATCCCCTCTCCCATGGGTGGATTCAAGACACGTGTAACGGCCCCTTGGACAGTAACCGGAATCCAGGCTGCTAAAGCTCTGTCAATTTACCAGTCAATCCAGAGAAGAAAGCCAGTGGTAGCAACAAGCAAATTACTCGAGAAGCTGAAAAAAGAGGGGGTGCTTTTTTTTTTGGTTCCCCGAATTCTTTTAAGAATATGAAGATTTCAAGGCTTTATTATTTCTCATAGACAATCCTTCAATCCAATTTTCACTAAGGCTAAAAGTCAGTCGCCCGAACACAAGTGTCTAATGCCATCTGAGAATCCTCAGAATCTTATGCCATGCCTTCTGAAGCTGCACCATGAAAGACGGATCTCCTGTCACCTTCAAAGCATTTAGACATCTAAGTTTCACCTTGTAAGTTTGCTTTGTATGTGGTGTGGGCAACCTACCAGGCAACTGAAATAGATTTAAGAGTTGTATTTCCAGAGATGCACTTCTAACAAAATTTTCTTGTAGGTTTATAGACGGAAGTTTCTCACACATTCTCTTCAGCATACAGACAAGTTACAATTGTAGGTCAGGCTCTCCAGAAAGCTTCATCTCCTGAAGTCCTGGTAAATCCGGGCCTTTTAAGGTAAAAGGCTAGAGGAGCCAGATAAGCCATGGCTCATGTAATCTGATATATCACCTTCCTTTTCCTGCAGAAAGGGCTCACCATCAAGAGCTTGTACAGATTAACACAATGAACTGAGGCCATAAACACATACACAGCAACTTCCACAGTTCATGTGATGTTCACCATCAAGTGTGGAAAGGCACTAGACAGAACAAAGAAAAAATAATGAAAAAAATACTAAAGTTCTATTTCCAGAGGTACACATTTGCAAATGCACACATTTTAAATATATTTATATACATAAACAACATATACTTTTAATATATATAAAACCACGATGCTAACAATGCATTTTACTAATATCTAATGGCAGGGAGGGTTGAAAAATGGTAGTTCTGTTTTTCTCTTTGACAGATTATCACTGGATTTCCTCAGTTATGTCTGAACGCAGATTATACACCGGTTTAATCCTATGGAGCTAGCCCTTGATCTAAGAATTTAAATCTTTTTCTTTACATGTACTAGCAGATTTTCTCAAATTCTCCCAGCAATCAGCATAGGCATCAAGCACACCAGATTTCAGCAAATGTTTCAAGATATTTTCCGCCTTTATTTAAGTATTTTTTCCTGGGATATCAGGACAGTTGGGAGGGAGTGTGTCAGGGAGGGAAGTTTACCGTAAACGTTCTGTTTACTTGGGTAGTTTGCTTTCTGTATAGTTTTAGAATTCAGAAGCACAGTACATAAAACAATAATGCTCATAGTCCATATCATGTCCTGCTCCAGAATTATGTTTCTTAAGCTACATCAATTTCCATGCAGGGCATACTTCACGAAAAAAAACCCTGATTCCTGACCAACAGAACATGTGCTTGCAAGAGTTAAAATACTCATATGTCTTAAAAAACAGACAGAAAAGCACACAAAAAACCCAAACACAACAGAAAACAAGAGCTAGAGAAACAGTCTTAAAACTTACTGGCCACAGACAAATAGCCTCACCTTTAGCGCTCTTGCTGTTATGAAACTAGAAGCCTTCCTTTCAAAAGGAAGACTAGGATTCACTGAGAATTAGTCTCAAAGACCTCAATTTCCAACACACAACCTGTGAAGCGGCACGTACACCTATACAGCAGCATTGAAAAGGAGAGGGAAGAGAGATCTGTTGAGCTAAAGGACGGTTTATAGACATATTCAGCGTACTCGATCGGCAAATCTAATCACACATTCTGCTGGCGAAACTGTGGAGAAAGGGGACACGGGGCAAGAAGAGACCAGAGAGGATGGGAGCAGGTGGATAACATTCTAGGATAAGAATCAGAGCAAAGAAACTAGCTCACTCGTCCAAGCGCCAGACTTGAGCTCATGCCTGATTTTTCTTTTTTGGTGCCAAATGCAAGTGGGAGGACAGCTCTAGAGGACACGTATTCATCCTTCCAGACAGGACAGAAAGAAAGAAGCTTCTCACGTTATTCTCTAATGGCTACTTCAGAGCACGTTCGTGCAAGATGCTGAGAACAAAATGGAGCAGCTGAAGGAAATCAGTCTGTCCCACTAGTGACATGTCGCCTCACAGAATTAGGTGCTATAAATGAAGAGCATCTATGGAGAGATACAAGGGCATCTTATCACACCTTCAACCCCTACCCCCACCATCCCCAACTGAGAGGAAGATGATGTCAACACAGAGCATAAGGAGGGGAAGTCTGCAGGAATATCTTTGGGAACAGGGAGAGAGATGTGGGAAGAAAGACTGGCAGATGGCAACTGAAGGCAAATGGAGTTTAAGTCCTACAGAGGAAGAGATTTTTAGCAGCTCTACAGAGGCTCTCATTATGGAAAGAAAATAGTTAAGAAAACAGTCCTCCATCTTCCCTACCGCACTGGTGAAATGCCAGAAGCACTTTGTTAAAGTTCACATAAGTATGAGGGAAATGGAACTTCAAACATCTGGAGTATGGAGGTCAGACAGTGCTGCAGCAGCAGCTGGCCCTGCTCGCAGGAGGCAGCTGTCCGCCAGGCCCGCAGTCGAGTCAAGGGAAGAGGTGGGATAGGTCTGTGGCTAGGAGCAAGAGCCTGGAAAAGGGCAGACTAAAGCTCTATTCCTGGCTCCACCGGACTTCCTCTGCTATGCCAAGCAAGCACTAACTTCTTGGGCCAGCTTCTCAGAGCTGCCCACCTGCAGCAGCTTTGAGAGGAGACAGACGTGCACAGGTATAGGCAATGCTGCCACATCTGTCTGCTCTGAGCAGAGTGAAACACAGCGACAGGGACAGCCAAGGTTTCCACCAATGTTTTTAATTGCCAGTGAAAATGCAGAAGGGAGTTACGGATCGTAGTTCTGGGCATGCTCTACTGCCGATTTTAACTGTCTGAACAAACCAAATGTATATACACTTCAATAAGAAGGCCACCGTGAATGTTACTCATTTTAAAAATAGCACCCCCTCCAGTGATCCCGATACATGTCAATGGGGAGTACAACAGGAATTTTTGCATTCTAGCAAACTTTTTTATTGTCTTTCAAATTCAACTGTTTGTTCAACACCCTCTTCAACATATGAGTATAACAAACAGGTAGAAAAAAAAATGAATCATTAATGTAGATGTCCGTGAGAGAATACAGAGAAGGGGAGATGTGGAGATTATTTGCGATTATCTACCTGCCTCCTGAGGTCTGTAGTTTTTCAACATCAAAATCTGGGAGCAGGGAAAGAGAGAAGTAGCTTCCATGGCATTATTCCTGTTCTAACACAAAATCCCTGACCGCTCCAGAATATACTTTCGAGTATTTGCGGGAGGGAGATTCAGCTATGGCTGAACACCACACACCAACACATGATAACCATGGTAGACAGGAAGAACAGATTCAGCTCTGCATCAGATCAAAACCACAGTGCATGACAAATTAACAATTGTTAACCATCCACTTGAATTTCATGCTGTATGATAAACACCTTTTTGAAGGACAGTTCTCTTTTCTCAGTCCTCCTCCTGCCCCTTATTTTCCTCTCACCAAGACAGCATTCTGATAAGGGAACTACCAAGGTACATCTCCTCTCCTTTAGTGAGCTGTAGATGTTCTACACAGTGAACTGAAGAAACATTTCAATGATTAACTGACACTAGTTGTATTGCTAATACAAGCTTCCAGAGGAAAAAAAACTAAGTGGAACCAAAGACACTAATTATATTTGAACGCCAGCCAGAAATGCAAAAATCTGCTGATTAAAAACAGTCTTTAAAATAGAAGACACTTCAAAAGAAGTGTTTCAAGTGTACAATCCCACTGATTGATTTTGACAGAACAACATTTGGGATGTGCAGTCATAACATCTTACATTTGTATTCAGTCTTCGAACACGCAAAAAGACGATAAATGCTTTTGATTATGCAAAGTCAAAAACCCAACTGTACATGTTAGTGTATTTCAGTACCTGAAATTAGATTTTAGTCATTCCAAATATCCTTTTTGTTGGGTATTCCTCAAGATATGCATGCATGAGTAGGCTTATTTGAAAAAAAAAAAACCAACAAAAACAAAAAACAACAAACAACTCAGAAGAAACAAAATATGCTTATGCAAACTCCTACATGAGAGTTTCAGCATTTTAAAGTGGTTGAATGAGTGCCTCTTTTCCTTACTGGAAGCAATGCACTTGTCTAGAATGAAACAAAACATACAAAACTAAATAAATTCTTGATTGAAGGAAAGCACAAAGGCAGAAAGGAAAAAATTAAATGGCTTCTTCAGTAGTTTGGACTCTCACTAAAGAACTACCATGGGAATAGAGCAAAACTGTATGTTGAAAGAAAAGCGTTTTGCGTGCCAAAAAAAGCAGTTTCATAGGAGATGAACATGTGCAATTGCAAAGAGCA
Organism: Baryphthengus martii; assembly: GCA_013396935.1. Taxonomy (NCBI): domain Eukaryota; kingdom Metazoa; phylum Chordata; class Aves; order Coraciiformes; family Momotidae; genus Baryphthengus; species Baryphthengus martii. Next base: position 179,409 of record VWZK01017411.1, on the reverse strand, counting down.
CTGCAGGTGGCTGAAAAGGAAACCATCTAAAAAAAGCCTATAAAAAAATAAACTCAACAGAACATGTCTGAACTTTTTCAGAAAGTTTGTCTGAGGTAAGGAACTGATAAAGCTGGAATAATGACAAGCCAGAATGCTCATGTCTGAACAAAAAAAAAAAAAAAAAAAAAAAAAAAAAAACAACAAAAAAACCCGAAGTCAAAACCCTTACATTTAGCTGTAACTTGGCATTTCAAATTTGGGGCAAGGGGGAAACATACCAAAAGAAGTGAGCTACCATAGCCTTAGCTTTAATTTATCACCTCTTCAGTGATAGAGGTGATAAATTAGTTTTAGTGCTTTAGTTTATCTCTAATAGTAAAAATAAAATATTTCCCAAAAATAAAAGTTATGTTATATGGTTGGGATAGTGGATTGATTGCATATCTCAAAATAATCATCACACTAAAGAATAACAAAACTCCCACAAAAAAACTATTCTGATCTGTCACATTGTCACATGTACTTACTTGAAATTCTTCTGAATTAATTTTAGGCACATACTTTTCTTAAAACAAAACAAATACACAAGCAAAAGTCATATACATACGTACAAAAAAATTCCCCTCCCAAGTACCCCCCTTCTCCATGTTGACTCAGGGCCTATGAGGTGTCTAAGATGGACAGTCCTGGGACAGACTGTTTCCCTAAGACATAAACCAGGGACAGTATATGTGGAAATGACACTGAGTATCCTTTAGCCATGACCATACCTCATTTAATGGCAGTGACACAAGTTAGTGGGAAATCCGCTGGGTTTTGGTGGGGTCAGTACTGCACCAGGAGTAACTCATGAGTATTAATTAAACAGCCATCAGATGGCTAAAGGTCATATTATCTACATCACAAAAGCTCTTGGCTTAGTGCCAAAAACATAGCTTATGATATATGAAACTTTTTTCTCTTCTTTTGTTGCATAAATGCCAAAAATTACATTTTTCTCTAGATAAGAGCTATTAACGTGGATTTTTTTCAAGATTTTGAACAGAGCAGACAAGTCTCTATGACAAACTTTGTTCCAACAGGAATATAACTGGCAATGGCCAGTTTTTTCCTCTCGGTTTATCAGCAAAATAACAGCAGGAACAATCCTGAGCCATTATAGGTCCCACTTAAGTCTCCAGTATATTTATTCCACTTTGCAGTTAACTAAGTACCCATACTATTACCTTCAGCACATTAGCGCAGCAGAGCTCTTCCGTGTCACTTTAATACCAAAACAACCAGGTTCTGACAAGCTATGCACTTCTGTTTTCAAAGATAAACATAGAACAAGACATTTCATCTCTGACCCAACCTCCCCTTTCTCCAATCTCTTTCAGTCACCAGTTATCCTCTCTGAAGGTACATCAACAGAGGACAAGCTTAGAAGTATCATGAGCTTCATTCACTCAGTTCAAACTTCTGAAATATCAGCTTCCACAGCATTGCACATGAAAGTCTATTAAGATATTCTAGCCGAAAAAAAAAAAGTAAACAAAAATTCCCTCACGTGTTTCCAAAGACTAATGTGTTACTATTTCGGACCAAGTCATACAGACTTCTTGTAATTCAGGATATATTAAGTAAAAGCAGAAGACAGGCAACCAAATAAGAAGCATGTATGACGTTTACCAGTTTAATAGGGTGGGGAGGAAGGGTAGGGCAGAGATGGGATTGCTAAGGCTGCTCTACTTCTTCATTGTCATTTTAATTTCCACACACTACTAAACCAGGAAGTTGCACAATGTTACTGTAAATGGACTTCCCTTAGCCTTCACAAACCTATACGAAATACTGAAATTATATCTGCCAGGAACATCCACATGGCCTCAACAGTCCTAGCAGCACTTACTCCGTACTGACCCACAACCTTCCCCAGTCAAAATTTTCCCAGAGTAAGGCCGGGCACTCCGGCAGAAGATCCTGGCTCAAGAAGAAACCATGCCATCAGTTAAGCCCTCCTCCAGGACCAGCTCTCAGGCTTGTACATGCACCTAGCCAGCAGCGAGCGCCTGGCTCTGTTCTGTGCAGGTGCACCTGAACACAAACGCTGCTGCCTGACGGCGGACTGAAAGGCAGGACAAGTCTCGAAGAGAAGTCTTGCGCGTAGCCACAGAGAGGATGACAGCGCTATGTTCCCGCTGCTGCGTGTGTTATCCCACTATCATTAGAGTAAATTCATTAATCAAACTGATCAGGTGTTCACAAATTAGACATTTCCACTGTGCAGCTATTAGCATAATGATTACATTTGATTGCAAATGCTCAGGGAGAAGTGTCAGCCATTGGGGACGACACACAGAAAGAAGCCTGTAGAAAGAAGCTGCCAAAAGTCTAGTTTTCAAGATGTCTCCAAGATAATTGAGCCCAAAGTTTGGGCTGGGGAAAGCAGAGAACAAAATAGAGTCTGGTGCAAAAGAATGGCAGAAAGAGACTGGCCACCTCTTACTGTCTCTTTAGGCAGAAGTGAGACATACACTAGGTAAATATTGACCAGTGTTTAAAGCTACACTGGTGCCCTGGGAAAGGTGCTCCAAACACCAGACCGAGGTTAGACGCCTCTGAACTGCACTGCAGCATTTCAAGAGAAGGCCTCACAGCTCCCCAGTAACAACTACCCACATGGCTGACCGCCGATCTATGCGGTACTGGACAGCTAAACACACTGAAGAGTGGCTGAACTTCTGCAAGGTATCTGTGCAGGGTCAACACATAGGCACAGTTACCTACATCAGGGAGGGAGGTGTTGGTGAGGAATAAAATATCTCCCTGAGAGATAAACGGGTACATCAGGATGCAATTTAATGGACTACAAAGAGACAGCTGCACAAACTTCAGTGGCCTGCCTCCACCCCACTGCTTTGGCAAAGCCTGGTTCTCCTAAGCGAGGTCAATGTACTTTTAGGATTTTATTTGTGTATATCCATCCAGCAATACAGACAGTGTTTACTCCCAGAAGTATATAGCTACTGTAAACAATAACTATGTATTTGTTTTAAGAACTACCACGATGAAGAAACCTAGAGAAATGGCAGGAGGGGAAGAATACACAGAAAAAGTATCCTTATTTGAATAAGATCTGCCAATTGCTCATAATCTGTTTTTCTAAGATGTTTGCTTAAGTCACATAATTGTTTGCAGAACCTCTGCTTTCTAAAAATGCCTTTGGAAAAATTCATATTTTTTTCTGTTTCTACTGATTAGATGATGTTTTTAAACATCAAACTAGGTGACCTTTCATTATCCAATAATGACCAGTCATCAGCATTCTCTCAGTCTTATTTAAAAGTCTTTCAAATAGTTTCCAAAAGAATAAATACGTTAAATACATTTATTCCAACTAATTCAGTCAGCTCTAGTAGAGAGGATCTCCGAAGAGCTTCTGCATTGACTGAAGGACTATGCATTTCATGCAGCCCAGGGAAATACGGCTTCATGAAGATGTTCAGTTGAAAATAAGATGCAAGTAACTTGGAGCTGTGGTCCTATCAAACTTCCTTTGCTCCCAAGGTCTAGAAGTAAGAAGCACGCTAACTGGTGTTGAAGCTTGATACTCTCTCTGCCAGTGAAGAGGCACACTGCACTGCAGCAGGAATGCTTAAAGCAGCAACTAATCCTAAGTGATTGAACTTGAATTTCTCTCAGTGAGAGCTTATAGAAACCATCTCTCACTTTCTGAAGTATTATTTTTTTAATATGCCACAGCCTGTTATAAGAAAAGAGAAAAATACATTATTTTAACCAAAACAACACAAACACCCCTAGAAGTCACCTCCTCTGGTTTTAGCATCTAGATGCCAGAGTAGCACAAGATGCTACCACTACATCAGAAATGCTTCAAAACTGTAATAGATGAAGGACAAGCATCTCTGTGGTCAGCTGGCATGCTGCTGTCACAATAAGGCACTAACAGACAAGTCTATAGGTCACATGGATGAACACCATTCACAGAGTACAGAAACAGATATGCTTAATTATTCATCAGTTTAGGAGGAGGTGACTAAAAAAGCGATAAAGCGGTGAGCAGAGCGTGCAGAGGAATAATAAAAGGATGGTCTAGCTCCTATCAGTTTATAGGCTTATAATCCTGTCAGTGCCGTCTCTTAACATGAAATTTAGGGTGTAGGAGGAAACTAAACCCAAACAGTGGCTCAGGTAAGAGATCAGGTAGTGAGAAAGTATAAATTGTTTCAGGTTGTTTGACTGGACTTCTCTCTCTACCTTAATGACCCATAATTACATGAAGACAGCAAATTTCTGGTATGACTTGGAGGTTTCACCTCCCAAATGGAGATTGTCGTCAGTTCAGCACTTCACTCATTACCACAGCAGGCAAAAAGTGCCCTGAGTTGGAGTACTGGAACAACATAATATTTCTACCGTAAATCTACTCTCAAATGCCATGTTTCATATGCCAAGCCACACATGCAGATCAACTGTATAATTTCAAGCTAAGTTTATTTTTTAAAAAAAAATCTGGTTTTAAATAGTACTTGAATTTCTTCTAATTAAGGGGAATAAACAATTTGCTAGTCCCCAAAGGCTGGCATGTTACTAATTTACTACCTATCAGCTGTTAGAGAGCAAGAAAATGTACACTGCTCAGAAACTCCAGACACGCCTTTTCCAGTTTAGTTTAGGAGACCAGCCTTATGCACAGTACAATTCACCTCTTTTAGTCCTGCACTACATCTGGCCATGGCTCCATCTTGCCCAATACTCAACAACACACATAAGGAAATCCTATAAATGGACAAAGAAGGATCAGCTTCCCAAAGATGACGTTTATCCCCTTTCTAGTCAGATAAAGGTTGATTTGTGGTTTGAAGGCTTATCCTGCAACCTTACAGTCTATTTTTGAACACTGTTCAAAAATATAACTTAAAAAGAAAAAAAAACAATCCCATGATACACCGAATTCAACAAGAAAGCAGAACTTCCTAACATCGAATGATTGCAGTCATTATTCAATACTTCCTCCCCCTTGCACTTTCAAAAGATGGCCCAACTAACCTTTCCTGAAGTAATTATATGTTTTATTATTTCCACAATGACCCCTCTTAACTCTAAGGTCTCCATCCTACTTGTTCTCACTTTGTATAGAAGCTTGACAGATTTCATCACAGCCTTGTTCCTTTTGGTTTTACCACACACAGGAATTTGAGATAGCATGACAAGACCAGGTTGACAAGACATTACTTTTCAACTGCAAGCAAGGAACAGAAAAGTCAGTTAGAGAAATAGCAAGCTATGCTTCTCTCCCTGTGTGACACCACGCTGAACTGTACTGAGGGATCCATTGTAAATAACCATTCCAGGACAATATGTAAGGGGATAAAACGAGTGCTTTTAGGCACGAACAGAAGCTACAAAAACCACTGCACATTGGCATTCATACATTCAGGAAAAAGTCATAGCTATTTAGCAGTATCCCAAAGAGGAAGCAAACAAAATATAAAACCTGTAATTCTATGGTCACGTTCTCCTTACATTTTTGTGCCCATAAGATGTAATTAGGCACAATATTGGGCAAAATTATTAAAATAACTATTTGCTGGAACCAGGAATGAACATTAGGAAGGACAATGACAATTTTAATAATCTATTTTTTTTGGACATGAGGAAGAGGCAGCTATACTTTCATGGTGGCTGCCTCTACATACACAGCCAGCGTTCCAAACAGGAATGACTTAAGCAGCAAATCGTGGCCTCCCCTAGTTGTCACTCAAATGTTGCTAGTAGAATGCATTCTGATTCTTCTCTAAAAAAGAAAAATCCTACATACAGTGCATCTTTTAACCAAACAAATCTACAATTTTATTTTCTGTGATGGCACTAGCAGCAGGGTCAATTAAGAATCAACGACATTCTCCAGTAGAATAAGTAGTTCTGAAAAAATAATATTAATAGGTAAACACCTCTTTCTGTTTAGGTGTTTAACTATAAATTCTATCAATTAATACAATTCACACTGTCCCAGATGACGCTGTGGAAGGGATCTACACCGGGACATAGCAGCCACATGGCAAGTGTTCAGTAAGATTAACACAGTTGGAGAGATTTCCACACTTCATATGCACTTTTTCAAAGTTGCAATGAAACAACAGAAGGCGTCCCAGATTTACAAGAGCAAATAATATGTCATTCCTATACCCCCATGAACTAATAAAAGTTTGTTCACTTTGTATATAGAAAAAGGGGCTCTTACAAAGCATGCCTAACAGATATCCAGGGGCCCCAAAAGGCTGCTAGTTAAGAGAATAAAGTCAAACGAGCAGCAGTATAAAGAGTAGCTTATAAAACACTCCTGTGAATCATTACTTGGTTTTCCATCTGCAGATCAACACTTAACTAAGCACTTAGGTGCTCCCCAATAAAAGCAGGCAGGAGTAAGGAGTAAGCACTAAGCAGTTGCCTTCTGAAGAGCACAAGTCCGGGCAGAAGCACCCAGCTGCACAGGTTCATCTGCGGAGTGTCACATTATGCCAAGGGGCAGTTCCGGTAACGTGGTACAACCAAGTCTCATCTGCCCCACAATGAGCTGCTTGTACTTGCTTTTTCCTCAAATACAGTGAGCTCAAGCATAACACCACCCAGCTACCATGAAAACCAATGTCCCAAATCGCTGCATGGGATGGCACAGAGATGGCGACCAACTTAATGTAGCTGTTTACCCACTGCTGCATTAGACACAATGTTCTTACAACCATCACCTCACACACAGCATTTTCTTTTGCTACTGAAACATTGACAGAGATATTAAAACCCTAATTCAATGTAAAACCGGAGCTATTCACATATGAAGACTGCTGGTTTACTGACACTTGAAATAGAAGGAAAATTAATTCCAGGCAACAATCTAATCAGATGCATCTGAAAAAAAAAAAAAGAAAACAAAAACTCCTTGAAAAGCCCAATATGTGACTTCACAGCAGGTTAGTGACGCACTTTTTTGTGGCGTATCTTACAGATATGAGAAGTTTTCATTAAAAAAAAAAAGAAGAAGAAGAAAGATTGTACAAACATCTTTGACTCCTTTGTTGCACAAAATTATCAAAAAAAAAAGCCTTTCAGAGCAATGTTCACAGTCCTGGGATTTTTGGCTTTGATTTCAGAAAACAACAGGCTGTATCAGGCCTCAATTTAACATTTAATGAGGTATCTAGAGCTTACAGCCAAATATCCATTCAGTAGAAAGAAGGTTTTAATGATCTAAAACACATTGAAAACTTAAGCATTCAGACTGTCCTTCTACCAGACTGTGGAATGGGAATCTGCATATGAAGGAATTCATTACAACCAATGGCTATTGAAGTTAGCAACTTCCCCATTCTCTAAAACCACATTCAAATGCACAAAAAAAAAAAAAAAAAAAAAAAAGAAGGGAATAAAGAATGACAGGAAACAAAAAAGTTTTTGGCTCAGTTTATTCTTCTCCATCAGAGCAACTGCCGTTCCCCATCCCAGAAAGGTTCACAGCTGTAGCCGCTCTCTCATAGGTGCAACATAACTAAGTATCATGGGTGGGTTTTTTCATTTGTTTTGATTTTGTTTTATTGGTCATGTGTTGGCTTTTTTAGCTGCATCAGCTGAATTCTACAGGAATTACAGACAGATCTGATGTGTATTCCTTTGTGGTCACAAAAGGAATTTCTCAACACAACAGTTGACAAGGCAACCCTTACACATCACACTACATCCTGAGCAATTTATACATACCACCTAGAAGCTGATATGCACAAAGTTAACAAAAGTTATCATAACCACAGCAAGCACAGTACAAATTCTTGGAGCCTTGGCCTCTATCATGGGGAGTACGGGAAGAACAGGATGTGAAGCAAAGGCCACAGAGATAACTCTCAGCACTTTATTACGAGAGGGAATGTCACTCAAAGCAAAGTTAATCTAAACAAAAGGTGCAAGTTTCTTCGCCATGGTTAGAATATCTTTATCTGCTGACAAGCAAGGACAGCCCAAGAGAACCAGAGAGGAGACATTATCTTTCTAATATATACAACATTAGATGACGCTTTACTTCCTGCAGAAACACTTGGTCTCTCCACACATTTTCAGATACTCAGACAGGAAAGTTTCTATGGAAGTGGGGCTTACAAGGATTTGTAGACAAAGAGTGGCAGTTTCTCCCTGACTTCATCATTGTCTTCCTCCCCCTCCATTTAGTTCCTACAGCTTATGATGTTACCTTGCAGGGATATAAAGCCAGCTTTCAGAATATATCCAGCTACTGTAGTGTAACACTGAGAAGAGTCAGGCCACAGAGTAATCTGTTCCAGTGCTGCACCATACTCCAAAATATCAAGGTTTTTCCCAACTTTGTGTACTAACCTGTCAAGCTTCAATTTGTGGCTAACTGTTCAATTTTATACTATCACTCACTACCAAGAAAAAGACTAACTCTAAAGAGGACAGAGTCAGATGTTGCAGGCTACCATTACATCACTGCTTGGCTTCCTCTTTGTTAAACTAAGCAAGTACAACTCCTTCAACCTCTCCTTGTAGGAGACCATCAGCATCCCTCTCTGCTGAACTACCTCCAGGCTCCCTAAATCACTCCCGAACAAGGTAGAGGTGACAAAAGTGGACACAGTGCTCCAGGTGAAGCCTCATCGCTGCAAAGCAAATGATAATCACTGCCCTGCATCTACCAGACACGCTCTTCCCAAGGCAGCCTTGTCACACTTATGCAGATGGCCTTATGTTGGTGGCTCGTGCTCAACACAGCCTCCACCGCACACCAACTCCTTTTCAGCAGGGCAGCTACCAACACAGTCACCTCCCAGCATATATAAATGCAGGGGGTTATGGCACCTCAGGTTCAGGGCCCTGCACCTTTGTCCAGCTTCCAAAGGTTTTTGCTGGCTCAGTCCTCAAGTTCCTCTGCACTAAAGCTCTGCCATTCAGCATATGAATCACCTTTCCCAATTTAAACTTATGCCTAGATTTGCTGAGGACACACTTTTTGTCCTGAATGGTCTCCAAAGACTACTCTGAACAGCGTGGGCTCCAGTATCAAACCTGCTTGTTAGCAGCCATCTATCATTTGCTAGTTCTGGTGAATTTTCTTTCCAGTTAACAGCCCTTTTGTCCTGCCCATATGTTTTTCATGTCAGAGAACAAGATTAGAGTTTTAAGCATCCTCTTCTCTTGAAAGAGATAACTTCAGGCTAAAAGTACCTGGACAACTGTCCTTTCGAAGTACAGTCCTAAGATGATCCAGTGAGGTCTTTTGCTCCCATCTATAAGTGTACTGAAGTACTTTAGTACTTTACACAATTGTTTGTTCCTAGGTGTGGCCACTCACATGCATCAGTAGATGATTTGTCACATTTTCTACACTCTCTCTGCTTTTTGTCTTTGAAACATGAGTTTGAACTGTGTTGTGATTATATACCACACGGCATGAATGCAGTAGCACATTAATTCAAAGGACAAACACAGACACACTCCGAGAGGAACCTCTTTCCCACAGACTCAAAAGTAGAGTCCCTGCTGTATGTGCACTGCCTTATGTCTCTTCAAACACCAGAGAATCCACTGAGCACCTAAAAGCTCTTTTGCTCTCCTTTGCTGGCATCAAACACCAGCTATTGTGTTCCCAACTTGCTACTACTTCAGAGCTCACTCCTTCAAGCCCTAGAACATCTTCAGCAGAGCTTCTCTGAAGCCTAATCCACAGCAGTCCTGACTGGCTGCTCACTTGAGGAAAGAGGCCTCAGTACTTGGGGATACAAGTAGAGACGTACATATGACTGCACACCAGCTACAGTTGTAAGTTTCAGAAGTCCTACAGGAAAAGATAACATCTGGGTATTCCATTATTGCCCCTGGCTTTAGCTAGACAACCATATCCTAGAAACAGAAGGCATTTGGCTTTCTGCTTGCACGCAGTATTTGAATTACACATGCAGTGAATTAGACATGGATGGTAGCAGGCAAGATTCTTCAAAACTAATTCAGCAATTTTATGTTTTCAAATATATTTTTTTAAAGTTCTAAAAGCTTCTAACCTTTAATGGCGACAAAAGATGCAGGGGTTTTATTTTGCCTGGGAGTTACGCTTTCAGAATAGATTGTTTTGTAAGAGTCCCTGTTTTACATTGGAAGAGAGATTCAGACGATGAAAAAACAAAATCATCTTAACACTGGATGTTTAAGGAGTGCAGTGTTTCCTGGTGCAAATCATCATTTCTTAAAAAGGAGTCTAGTGCCTGCCTCATGCTTTAAGAGGCACAGACTGAAATACTGATCTATTTTAAAACTGTTTATGTCCAGGGGAAAAAAAAAAAAAAAGGAATAGTTGCTACACCCAGTACTGCAGCTGCTCTGACATAGAAGTGAGCCCTGATCTGTTACACTTTTCAGTTTTGACACAATAAACAAGGATGTCCCTGTCGGCCTCTCTCTACCCTCTGATGACTGTGGCCATCCCATCTTCATTCTCTTGAAGTTTGTGGAAGCAAAGCAGCAAAAAATTAATCTTAAAGTATACGCATAAATTAGCTTGTTTCTAAGAGGATGGTAAGAGGTAAGAACAATCAAGAAACTGTAGTCAAAAGAGTACAAGAACATAGGCCCAAATTTCTAGAGGAGCAGTTTTCCCTTGTCAGATGTTCAAGCTATGAAGAGCCAAATTTTTAACTCCTCTACTAAAAGACGCTGATTTTCAAAATGAAGGGAGGTATATGAGAAGACTTTTTAATTATTTACTTTTTTTAAGAATGAACTTACTTGCTCAGGGATCCATGCAAGAATGACACAAATGAAGAACATGAGTTTAAACTGCAAACCAAAATGTATTTAATACACACAGAAACTAAACATAATGAAACATAAACTGCATTCAGAGCATAAATACACAGTTTGTCCTGCTTAGTTCATCATCAGGGTACGAGAAAAAATGCCAGGTTTATTCAGTTGCAGCACACCTTAAGAAACATCATATGCTGAATGTCAAGGTCTTAATTCCTTCCCCACCTCAGTGTCCAAGGTCCTTTCTGGTGACTCCCATTGCAGGCTGACCCTCAGCTTCTCTTTCCCTCTTTTACTACCCAGCCCATGCACTCACTCATCTACCTAAAAATTGCTATGAAAGAAAACACTACCTATTCCAGACACCTTACATTACACTTTACATGCTACAAAGAAAGCAAAACACTTGCCTACTGCTCTCCTCTTCAAGGAAAACTTATTTTTGGTTGCTGCAACTGAAGGCAATCTATTCCACAGCTTAACTGCTGCTCTGCTACTATCTAGCATTTGCAGATGGACATGACTGCCAGGAACCACCTGGGGCTCAAGTTCTTCCTCCACTGCCTTTTTACACCAGTGTCCCATAGGGGAAGCTGAGATGGTACACTGTAACAATGCAGCACTCAGGCGGTCCCAGCTTTCCTATCTGCTTAGATCAAAATTAGCTCAACCCCTACCTGAAATTTCCCTTCTAAGTATGCCCATTCTCAAGGCAAACAAAAACAAACTAAAGCACCAAAGAGGAACTGACAGAAATAGGGAATCTAACCACCTGCAACAGAAAGCTTGGAGTAGGCAGTCTAGAAGTATATAGAGAATCATAGAATTGTTTCAGTTTGACAAGCCCTTTAAGGCCATTGAGTCCAACCATTACCCTAACACCCACAAGTCCACCACTAAATAACGCCCACCAGCACCACAATTATGCATTTTAAATATCTCCAGGGATGGTGACTCAACCACTTCCCTGGGCAGCCCGTTCCAGGGCTTGACAATCCTTCTAGTGCAGAATTCTTTTCCTAATGCCCATTCTAAACCTCCTCTGGCACATCTCGAAGCCATTTCTTCTTGTCTTATCACTTGTTACTTGGGAGAACAGACTGACCTCCACCTCACCACAACCTCCTTTCAGGGAGTTGTGGAGAGTGAGGTCTTCCCTGAGCCTCCTTTTCTTCAGACTAAACAATCCCAGTTCCCACAATTGCTCCTCGCAGGACTTGTTCTCTAGACTCTTCACCAGCTTCAATGCTCTTCTTTGGACACTTTCCATCACCTCAGTGCCCTCCTTGTAGCAAAGGGCCCAAATCCAAACACAGTATTTGAGGTGTGGCCTCGCCAATGCAGAGTACAGGGGCACAATCACTTCCCTAGTTCTTCTGGACACATTGTTTGATACAGGCCGGGAAGCTGTCGGCCTTCTTGGTCACCCAGGCACACTGCTGGCTCATGTTCAGCCAGGTGTTGACCAACACCCCGAGGTCTTCCTCCCTCAAGCAGCTTTCCAGCCACTCCTCTCCAAGCCTGAAGCATTGCAGGGGGTTGTTGTGATCCAAGTGCTGGATCCAGCACTTAGCCTTGTTGTACCATTGGCCTCAGCCCATCAGTCCAGCCCGGCCAGATTCTTCTGTAGAGCCTTCCTACTCTGAAGGAGATCAACACTCCTACCCAATTTGGTATCATCTGCAAACTTACTGAGGGTGCCTTCGATTCCCTCATCCAGATCATTGATAAAAATATTAAAGAGAACAGGCCCCAGTACTGATCCCTGGGGAACGCCACTTGTGATTGACCACCAACAGGATTTAACTCCATTCACCACTGCTCTTTGGGTTCAGCCACCCAGTCATTTTTTTTTACCCAGTGAAGAGTACCTCTGTCCAAGCCATGAGCAGCCACTTTCCCCAGGAGAATGCTGTGGGAAACAGCGTCAAAGGTTTTATTAAAGTCTAGGTAGACAACAGCCACAGCCTTTCCGTCATCCACTTAGTAGGTCACCTTGTCATAGAAAGAGATCAGGTTAGTCAAGTAGGATCTGCCTGTCATAAACCTACACTGACAGAGCCTGAACCCTTGATTGTCCTGTGTGTGTCATGTGATGGGACTCCGGATGATGTGCTCCATAACCTTCCCTGGCACCAAGGCGAGACTGATAGGCCTGTAGTTCCCCAGATCCTCCTTCTGGCCCTTGTTCTAGAATACATGTGCTAACCTTAATACCTTTAGTAAAGCCTTGATGCTTACATTGGTCCAAGTATAAACTTGCTATCTTTTTCCCCAAAATCTTGTCTAACAGGACAAGTAAGATCTCTTACACCAGAAGGGTTTGCAAGTCTCTCCAGAACAGTGACCAAATTCTTGCTCTGCTGTTTCAGAGTAGCTTAGAAAGGTCCAGTGAGCTTGGCAAAGCTCAAAGTCAGTATCAAGAGTTTCAGCCAAAGAGCTGATCCGTATGTGCACAGCTCTGTATATTGAGTGTCGTGTATAATTATATACAGTGACAGGTCACTCCAGACCCACACATTGCAGCTGAAAGACAAATATGACTGCAGAAGATATAGATGCAGCTGGGCCAGCTTCTGCTCTGGCTGCTACATGAAAGCCATTCCTGGAGCTGTTCACTACCACGGTGTGCTCTGAACAACACTCCCTCCTCACTACAGTGAAATTACTCATGTCAAGATTGTCTGCTCTCAACAAGAAACCAAATTAATTTTTTCCTATAAAAGCAAGCAAGCTTTCCACCTGTAAAATTAAGCCCCAGTAACAAGAATACAACACACTACTCCATCATCTAACTTTTCGTGATTTCTTTTTCCAGTGGTAAAAAGCTAGCAAAAATATTGAGTGGCTACTAATCAAGATCAGCTATCCAGGCATTTAGTGTACAGTCATTCTGGAAAACATGCATAGAACTGAAACACAGTAGGACAAGAGAAACTGCCTGCAGGTAGGGAAAACTCACAGAATTTTCTTCCTTAGGAAGAAGAATGGTACTTCAATCAGAAAAAAAAATATAAATTGTACCTTATCTTACAGATATCTGCCCTATGTTGCAAACCCCGGAACTCAGTAATTGTCTGGCAGTGCCTCAGATCTGTTTCTAGGCAATTCTTTTCTCTGGAAGAAGAATTCCAGTTTCAGAATACGCTCATCCCAGTGCTTTAGTGACATGAAAACATTCACAACTGATAAAAGCACAGGGAGAGACACTCTGGAGACCTGGGATAATTTAAAAACAGTGTATCAGAGCAACTGCACAGAAGGTTTAAGACACGCAGTTGAAGCATTTCAGCAGAAACATTTCAAAGTGAATAGCTGAGCTGGTATTTGTGCATTATCTGTATCCAGTTTAATTCTACAAAATTAGTCTGCAGAGGTTCATTTATAAGCAAGGATTAGTTTCAGGAAAAACCAACCAGGACAGAAACTACAAGCAAGTGACCTTGCTAAACACTCCTCAAAAGCACTACAAAGCACTGATTGTTCACGGTCTTTAGCAAACAGTTCATGTATCAGGTGACTCAATAGCTTTCAGCATAGTGCCTTCAATTCAAGCAGCAAACAGTACAGAGGGTTAACACCTTTTGTGCTAGTATCAAACATTTTGGCTTTTTCCATAGTTAGTCATATCATTGGCCCAATGAGAATTTAACAACAATCGCTTCACACACACTGCAGCTCCGAAACACATAGGAAAAGATGTGCTCTGTATAAAAGGGCATCCAGGGCTTGGGAAAGCCTGTAGGTTCAGTCCTTTATTCAGTCATTTCTTCAGAGGTAGTCATAATCGTGGCAAAAAGAAATCCCTGAATACTTGACAGAACCAGAAACTGATCTACTGTGATTGTACTTCCTCGTATTTTCCCATTTCGGTGCAGGTGCTTTCTAAATTATCATACAATCAGACTAGTGCCAGATCAGGTACAAGGCAGCAACAGCAGCTCTCCCCCCTGAGCAGCAGGCAGCGAGGCTGGAGCTTCAGCCAAGGGAACACAGGCTGCCCCTGACAGGAACAGGGCTGCTTTTCCCACATCCTCCCTGCATCAACTCTAGCAATACTGCACCAGAGCAAAAGGCAGGTCAGCTCACTCATCGAACGGCACTGGCTTGGAAAGAGTTTGGCTTGAACAGGTAGTGGCAGCATGGAAACTCCTCTCCACACAGCTCATGAAATTACACCCTGCAAGACTATGAAAACAAATGAGATGATTGCATATGTTGCAATCTTAAATAAAATGCCACCATTCATTCAGTACTTCTATCCGGATTTCCTTCAGAAACAGAATCCTTCTTCTCTACCCCTCCCTCAACTACAGCTTCAGATCTTGGAATCTTAAAAATTAACTCCTGCTTTAAACTAAATACAATTCCAGTGCTTCCTGATAAAGGAACTGTTTTATTTCAGGCATGACCTCCATCACAAAGTGACTTTCATAAATATTAAAAGAAAAAAGCCTTACCATTTCCTTTCACGTTACTCACGGAATTCAAAGAAGTCAATATAAACTATCCAGTTCAATAATACAAGAGGTAAGATATTGCCTCCTGCAATATTGTCAGTCCTCTATCAAAATAACAACAACAAAAAAGATTACCTGGGAGATATGGTTGATGGAGGACTCCATCCTCCGTAGCTGGGATGCTTGGATGTCCAGCAGTTGTAACACATTGTTGGCCAGTGCATTGATCTGATAAGCAACACTGGCTAGGGATTGAGTTGTGTAGGCTTTGGTCTCTTCTAATGCTTTCCTTTTATCTGGAGCCTGTAAAGTAAATGAACAAGACATTTGCTTAAGGCCAGGAAAGAGGGGCAGGGGGAAAAGGGCAGGAACAAAAAAATACAACCTATAATCAAGAAGATTTGACTGTGCAGTGAAAATATCCCATCATTCATAAAAAAAAATTCTCAATAACAAGAAGCAGATAAAGAATCTGAAAACTATTCAGCCATAGTGAAATACATGCCAAGAAACCATTCAGCAGAAAAAAATAACGCTATCGTGATTTGTTGGAGTTAAATTTCTGTAAGTCTGTCCCATTCTTCATTTCCCAAAAAGCCTCCAATTCCCCATGAACACTGAAATTTAGCGTTTCCCATGTCTTATGAGGTCATGCAGCCCAGGCTAATTAAAGACAGAAAAATATTTCCCCCCAGTTGTGTGGCCCCTACTGACACGCCACCTACAAAGTCAACTCTCCAGCTATGCTGGCTATCGCTCCCACAGTCCAAGAGAAGGGTGAATAAACCATCAGGACGGCATGCACAGAGGGCTCCTGTGAAATTATCCCTCCTCTACTAAAAGCTTAACAAACTTTCCTGGACAGCTGAGAAAGTTAATCATTGACTGAGAACATACACATTTTGAGGTGTCAGAAAAGAGTACAGCTTCTCCAAAGGACAGAAAACAGAAATTATTACTTTCCCACTGAAATCACACCTTGCTAAAGTCCTCAATCTGCCATGAGGCACTGCTCCCTAGTCAGAGGCAGGTTACTATCCAAGATCAGTAACCACTTACATAACTTGAATCTATGGCCCGAGGGAGTCCCTTCTCATGTGCAGGATGGGCAGTACCACCACCACCACCACCTCCACCTGGAAAATACACAGGCACCCTATTCTGAGTTGCTCCCTGTATCACAGCTTGGGAGCTGGCAGTGGACACCATGTCCTTCATCTGTTACTCAACTTGCAAACTGCAGCTCTCCAGAATTCTTTTTTGTTCCTTTTGCAAGAGAGGTGCACACACTGCATAAGGAAGGATTGGCAGTACGTGATGACTAAGTGCTAGCAGAGCTTCTTCCTCATTTTATTAATGAATAGTCAGTTGATCTTAGCAACCAAAAGGAAAGTTTCACATCAGTAGCCCCTTTTAACTAGATTTCTATTTTCATTTTTTATTTCTTCAAATAATGCTCGACACGCACTGTATGGAACAGCTACAATATTAAGCACAAGGTCAGGAAACAAATTTTGTTTGCATTCAATTGAGCCCTGTGACCTCCAGTTTACACTCACTCACTCATTCATTCTTAAATTGTGACCCTTATGTCTTCACCTCAATATTTTGCTTTAATATCAACAAGTGTTGTATCCACTCCTGAGTTAAAAGTATGAAAAGATTCAACAGTTAATAAGGAATCTTCCTTGTCTCTCGTTTTAAGGAGAAAACCAGAAGGCAAGCTGTTCATACGAAGTTGCAGCATGACCTACATACTGCAAGAGAAGCTAGGCTACCTTTTAACTAAAGATTTGTTAAACAAGGATGAATTCCTCCCTATTCCAGGAAATTTGTTCATAATCATGATTAACATTCCTAGCAGTGTTTTGACACTTGTCAGAACACTTGGTTAATGTCATCCTTCAAAGGGATTCACAGACAGATGCCTTCCACAACTTGAAGCGGCAGGAACAGTTTAATGCAATCTGTTGCTAAAAGGTAAAAGAGCTATTGCATGTACTAAGGCCACACTAAGGAAAACTCCATTTTTCAGTATTTCCAAATGCAAACAAAGCTATCTTTCACTTAAAAAGAACATTGACATTTCTATCTGTCAGAAAGCATTAGTAAGAGTCATTTTGCTTCTTTAGAAAACAAACTTTGGTGGTGAAGGATCTGCAAAACAACTACTAAAAGTTCAAGAAGCAAGTTTCCCAAAGCAGCCTGGCTTTCCAAAGAGGTATTTTAAACTTCAAATCGTCACTAGCAGTGACTTTTAAAACTGTCCTACTGAGCTGGGGCATAAAGAAAACAATTGATGAGTTACATTTGAACTTCTACAACTCTGGACAATGGTGAAAATGCAGGTAGCAGCTTC
The DNA here is from genome assembly GCA_013396935.1 of Baryphthengus martii. Lineage (NCBI taxonomy): Eukaryota > Metazoa > Chordata > Aves > Coraciiformes > Momotidae > Baryphthengus > Baryphthengus martii. Next base: position 161,799 of record VWZK01017411.1, on the reverse strand, counting down.
AGTGATATCTCAAATACAAGGCTTACTGAACTAGACACAGTCAGTAAGACAGCAGCCAACACAATTCTAACTAACTATATAAACGCAAGTGTAGGTCTGCAGCCTTTACTCAAAGCAATCTTCTAAAGAAGTTTCAACTAAATAATGTCAAGCTGAACACTAACAGGTTACAAAGCCACAGCACTCAATTACTGAGTTGTCAAGACGAGAAAACTTCAGTGTACAAAAAGACTCTTTTCTTCTCTAATGATTTCCTGATCAAATGCCTTACCCTCATTTGCCTAAGTACCTAATATTTTCATTATTTGCACAAATTACCACTTTGGCAGCAGGATTACATGAACATAGACAGTTGTGATACGGAACATACCTTATGTCCTAGCAGAATTAGGTTAGAAACACTTTAAAGTTTCGCAGACAATTCAGGCAATTTCAGTTTGCAGTTTAACAGTTTATGTTAGCTCTGACTTGACACATAGTCTTTTGCATTTTTTAATTAGAACTGCTGGCATTCACAACATGAAAGCTAAAAGCTTTGCAGCCAGCAAAAGAAGGAGCAGAGAGGGAGAAGGCAAGACCTATGTGGCAGTAACAGGAGTGAGCTGGGATTTCTAATGTCTTCAGATACTTCAGTATAATACATGAGCATCAGTTAACTATTCAAATATAAAGACAGCACAATACAAAGGCTGTCATCTGACTTGTTTTTCTAATAGTTTGGAATTACTTTATGATCTCACACTAAAAGCTTCAAAGATACTGTTTCTCCAGTAGTCCTTGATATTAATGGAAGTTTGAGTGTCCTTTAGTAGCAAAGTGAATATTCTTTAAGTCCAGAACATTACATCTTTTGATTAAAGTAAGCTCCCATCTATATTCCCAGTTCACCCTTAACAGGTACGTTACTGCGGCAAAACTGCAGTTTGAAATTGCTTTCACATAACTAGTTTTAGTACTAAAAAAAGCAAGCCTCTCCTATACATAAAGGTACATAGACAGTTAAAATTGCATGGCATTCAACGCTGCAAATCATGTATTTTTGTCAAACAAACTTGGATCCTAAAGCTTCCTTTAAAAGTTCACAGAATTACTAGAGGTCAGGTCAAAATTGACTTTGCAGCCAATAAATTGCCACAGGAAAAAGAGAGCCGGAGCTTATTTACTGAATCTTCAGTAACACATTAAGGTCAAATGAGGAACCTGTCCATCACTTGGCAACTGATCTTTATGAGACACACAGTCAATTTTTTCTTGCCCTCTCCAAACTGCCACCCACACAGGCACATCCCCATGACAGTGTCTGTGCAGTGTTCAAACCACCTGGCTGCCCAGCGTTCTCTCTCTCAGTTAATTCCCACTATCTTCTAGTTCTTGCAGCACACAACTGCATGTACAAGCATCTTCCAAAAAAAAAAACCCAAACAACCAACACACACCAGCTCACACTTCACAGCATATTTGGAAGCCAAGCTTTCTGTTGCAAGCACACTGGTCCACACCCTCATTACCCATTCTCCAAACTGTTTTCCCTCTTTCCACTTCAGTTCCATTCACTTCGCTTGAAACACCCTGTAAGGGAAATGCCCCACTAGGAGAAAGGGCTCCATTTGTCAAAGGTCAGAAAGCAGCTCATCAGATCACATCAAGACTGGCTGTCCTAGCAGAAACAAATTATTTTGCCTTCTCAGCATATGGCACATGTTGCTCCACGTTATTTCATCTTCAGCTGTTGGAGTATGTGCAAAGTCAAGCATAGAAAAATCCATCCAGGAAAAAAACCACTAGAAGAGCGCTGCCCTAAAGCAGCCTAATAACAACTAAGCTAAAGAGAGCTGTTAATCATTCAGTGCCCAATAACCTGTTGAGATCTCAGCATTCTGTTCAAGGGCTTGATTACTTTCATGAACAGCTTTACACTCAGCTTTGTAAGCCGTTGCTGTTATTGCTCACGCACATTTAATGAATTCAGCAGTGGAGGACACTTGCCTTTACTTGTGAAGCAAACAAAATAATCATTTGGCTTTACAGCTTGGATGTCTTTTTTTAAAAAAAAGACTTTACCTTTCATTAATTGATAAAATAGAAAATCAGGATTACTACAATCAGTTGCCACATGGATTCAGCAATCTCTATCACCTATCAGCAGCATTCAAAAACTACAACTATGCCAAAGTCATTAATACACCTATTCATATTCTCTTTGATAGATAGATGTGGCCATCTATCTTTGAATATTTACAGAAGCTACGCTTCTTAGTAAGACAGATAATACAGTTGAGGTTTCAAAGTTCTGCTTCTTCACTAAGGTCCTGTCATTTAGCTCAGAGATCAGGTCCCACACAACTCAGGAATGAAATTTTACTACAACTCCAAACAAAACAACAAGAAAAAAATGAACAAAAAACACTCGGCAAAAACCTTTAGCTTAAGTTAGCTACAATCTACAGCACCTCATTTTTCAAGTCAATTGGAAACACATTTGTGGAACAGTTAAGATGTATATGCAGACAGTGGCTTGGAGACTCCTAGATACCAGCACTTAACCTCTCTGAGAACTAGCTGGGGATGCTTCAAGGTGGAAGCAGTGTATTTTTGAAGAGTGGCTTCTCTACTCAGACAAAAACGGAGCACTGAAGCAAGAACTTGTAACATTATGTGGAACTTCTGTATACAGCTCTGAGCTTGAAGCTGCTGCTTCACTGATCTGATAAGGCTTTTAATAACTCAAAGCTGGTCTTAAGGGTTTGTTACTTCTGACTGCTAATGGCAAAAGGCTCGGGCATTTCTATTCACAATCTATGTTCAGCTTACACCAAGTATTCCACATCCAAGCTACAGTAATGTGTTTCAAAGGTTTAAATATGCCATGCACACTAGATAATGTTTACCTACTGAGCCAAAAGTCTAATTTACACTGGATATCAGGAACAGTAAATCCAGAGATCGCTGTAAATAAGCGAGGAGCTACATACCAAATTAAGTGTGTAATCCATGGATACAGGTTCCCTCTCACCCATAGTTCACAAAGCTTGTTAAACTGCTTTGTAAACATGCTGCATCATTTTTGGATGTTACTGATAGTTATTACATCAGAATATCAGGTACAAATGAGAGAAGAAAGTCAAATCGGCAAGTCACAGCAGCAAGTGCCACAAGTTTCTATATTCTGAAGAACTTCCGGGAGCGAACTACCTATCTGGAAGTCATCCAAGGAGGTCTAAACAGACTGCAGTTATTACTAGCAGGTGCTCAGCAGGGAACATTCAGTGTTTCTCTCATCACAGATAGAGCCCTGAGGCACATATATCATTCCAGAATGGCAGGGGAAACTAAGCTTCAAAATTTACAGACGGGTTGGTTACACTATGTATGCCATCCAGCTAAGGGCAGCTACAAACCAGATGTGTCAATTGTTTCCTGGAATAGGCTTACTGTGCTCATGCCATAGAGCAATCTCATTGAAGAAATTCTCTCTGGAATGCATTAGGATAGCATTTACTTCAGGGGAATGAGCGCTAGGTATTTCCCAATATCCACAGAGCTATACTAGGTCTGGTATTTTCCTGCCTACAAGTTACAGACTGTCCCTCACTGATCAGCACCTTAATTCCCCCCACTGGGAAGTAAAGTAAGCCATCAGAAGAGTTACTTCTGAGGTTTAAGCTCAACCTTTGCCCAACAAAGTAACACAAGAGACATCCTCCCATAGCACCACAGATAAGGCTTCAGAGAGTTACCAGTACACTTGATCTATTGTCCGTCTTCAATATAATCAGCCCCAGATCAGCCATCATCAGTATTCTTGCCACTGAAACCACCTCCTTTTCCATTCATCTATCATTACTATCATCAGTAAAAACAACTGTGGGAAATTTAAAAAGAAAGCGTTTATGTGCAGACAAGGAACAGGAAGGGACTTAGTACAAGCACAGCCTGATAAAACGCCAAGGCAAACCCAGCCTCCATACAAAGCTGATCTGGATCTAAAGCCAAAAACTCCCATGTTCAAAGGACAGGCAAATTTCTATTAAGATTCTGCATCACAAAGATGTGCAGTAGAAGAAATGTTCAAGTGTTTTACTGAAGTGATTTGCCATAACTTGTAAAAAGGTATAAAATGACCATTCCTAAATTGGGGGGAGAAGCTTCAGATTTTCACTACCAAAGAGCTTGCAAACTAGTAATAGCAACATACTGCAGTCCCTCAACATGTCCACCTCCCATCCAAGGCCACCTTCTCTCCAGAGGACTGGCAGTCAATCCAGCACCAACAGTTAAAACAAGAAATAGCACAGTCTATCCAACACACCTCTCTACACACAGTGAGAAGTGGTGTCAAACGGAAGTATGAAAGCTCTCAAACACTTCAATAATCGGTTGTTCTAAGAGTATGGAGGAATTTAAAGACAGCGGAGGCACAGAAGGATGCCTAGCCATTCAGAACAGTTCTGAAACCCAAGCTCTCTCTCACTACAGTAACTCCAAAATTAAAACCCGAAAGATGACATTCTTTCAAGTCTATTCAGTAAGCAGTAAGTCTTCCCATCTACTGAGGCAAAACTCCTCAATAAACACCGTCAGGCTGACACCTACAATTCAACTCAAGTGAACTTCCTTCCAGCATCCACAACAAAAAGACCCATCGGTATGAAATAATATCATGTCTGTTGAGTTTCTCCAAGATAAGATGCAGTAACTCAGCTATACCAAATGCAGAGGAACTGGTAGAACTTGAAATCTCTTCTCCCCAGGTAAAGACATTGCACAATAACGCATTCAAGGCACCAGATAAGGTGATCACCACCACAGCAAACACCACAGCCCACAAGTAGGATTTTGGTCTTTTTCTTTTTAGCAATAGTACCTTGACAAGACAATCATTGAGCAGTCAGCTATTCCATCTCTGAGGGTCAAGACACATTAAAAAAATTGTTGTAGTTTAATATACACATAGGAGAGTGTAACAGGCGCTGTCTACAATTCGCAAGCTCTGTTTCAGACAGGCCCTTCCCCCAAATCCTATACATGCTAGACAATCAGCTACAGGCAAACCCTTCGTTTCCACCAATAATATTCCCCTGACCAGTCCTGAATGGCCTCGATAGCAAATTAGCATTTCTATGGACCAAGACAAATTTCGCCAATCTGTCCATATCCTCGCAGATTTTTCTTTTACTTGAAAGTTGCTTTTCATTCTGTTGATTAACAGTAAAAAGATGACTGCTGATTTTTCTAATCGTTCTCTGTTTTGGGGAAGGTAGAGGGAGAAAAGTTTCTTCATTAAGGGGAGAAGTTCATTCCAAGGGAAAGTTTAAGACACGTGAGTATATTATTACATATACACACACATGTATATCCCACAGTGATAAACGTGTATTAGTCTTGATAATAAAAAAAATGCAAGATGAACATGTATGTTGATGCTTCTAAAAAATAAAGTGTTTAACTTTCTCAGATACACTATTAACAGGTTATCATCAGACCCCAGCCCGTTCTGACCTGTGTGTACACAGCAGAGAACTATGTCTGAGATTAAGCTTCCAGTAAATACCTCATCCTCGTATGTGTTTTTTACTTAACAAGTCCACAAGATGTAGCATTCAAAACAGACATAGACTTTAATAGGTCTATAAAGAAGGGCAGAAGTAACCTATAAACCTACTTTTTTTTTTAAGCAGCACATAACTTAAAAAATAAAAATCAACTCTGGAATTCCATTTTAATCCAGGCTGTGAACATTATAGCAAGAAAGGAAACAATCCAATAGGAGCACGATTTACAAAGCAACGCCGACTCTGACAGATGGAGCCTGGGAAGATATGTGCCAGCTGCTCTGTTAGCAGCATTCTCTGCCCAATGCAGCAAACAGCGTTCATGTTGGCCCTGGATTAAACCACTCCCCTTAATAAAAAAAAAATGAAATGAAAAAATATATATTGTTGAAAACACAATTTTCAATTCTCCTGCCAAATCCAATCGAGATGTCATAGTAAATGTGTATGTTGGCAGAAGACATTGTTAATGTCCGTTGTTACAATCTGTGTGTACAACAAAAACAGCAGGCCACACTGAACTGAGGGGACTGAAGTAGACATGTCCACATGTGATTTTCACACAACCCTTATACACTGCATCAGTAAGACTTCAAGACTGCATATGCAGCAAGCGTAAGAAATTTGGTCCAATTTGTCTTTTTCTGCGTTTTACATGGATTTAGACAACACAAAACTCCGGGGCAAAAGCCACATCTTCCATTCCTGTAAAGCACTGCACAGTATTAGCATGTACACTTGCTTCAAAACTACGTTTTTAACTTCCTTGCGGTGCCTATGATTTACCTTATGACGTCAAACACATACATTTGTTCAGAGCTGACATAAAACAGAGCTCCAAGTACAGACTAATGCCATCCTCAGACTGTTAGTCAGGACAATAAACCTTTGGCACTTCCATAGCAATCTTCCTTCTTCCACACTAAGAAAGCTACCCAAGCCTTTGGAGCATATGATTAGTTTGGAAGGCTGGACAGCAGATAACAGGGAGTTAGAAAACCTACATTCTATTTGTTTCCTTATACACTGTCTCTCGAATATTGATCTTTTGTTTCCTGTTTGTAATGAGGCTTGAAATTAGAATGGCTTTTTGTTTACTTTAAGTGTCAGCATCCACCCACAAGTTTTAGCTAATCTAGCAAAGACATGCTCACTGATATGTCAGAGACTTATTTTTCACTTGTTTTTTTTTGTGGGAACAGGAAAAAGACCCTTCAGCATTTATTAGTTATTTTACTGTCCGCCTTGTAACATGGTGGCAGCAATACAGAACCTAACTGGAATGAAAAATAACTGGAGCAAAACCATCAGAACTGGGTAGATTTACATGCCATGCAAGCTTTCAAATCCAGACAGCTCAGAGTTACCTGTTTTGGGGCAAAGCTCTTCAGTTCCTCCTGTGTGAAAGCCTCTTTTTGTACTACCAATAACAACGGTTCTTTCTATGGATTTTGTTTACCTCTTTGGTTTACTCACAAGGACTGGTGAGTGCTCACACAGACAGAAGTTTATCTCCATTTTGAGAAATCAAACTAAAGGAATAAGCCCAGAATACCACAATAAATCTGTACCAGAAGACAAGCAACATGCTAAAATTTGATGACCTTTTATAGATGAGCATCCATGACTACCTTTCTTTCCAGGTCCTTGCTCTCATCCTCCTTATACCCTAAGGAAGGCCTGGAATCACAAAAGATAGCGTTGAGCAAGTAACCTTAAGACAAAATTTAGCATAAAGGACCAAGTTACAGTGTCACCTCAACATGTCCTGGTATCAAAGCTTATAGGCAAGAGTGCTCTGAACCCCTCAACCACTGTTCACAGGACTACAAAGTGAACATCAGCATCTGCAAAAGGGTTGGTCCAAAAGCAAGAGGGTCAAAGCTATGCTCTGCACTGCAACAGGTTTCTCCACATGGAGATCTTGAGAGATACTGCAGGACAACAAAGCAGGGAGGGAAGTGGGAAAGGAGCGTAAGGAAAGTCATTAGCAGGCCTGTCCAGCTCCAGGAAGTATCTCAAGCCACTAAAACGTAGAGCCAAGAGTTACACAGGCCTTCTGACATCCAGCAAATATCTGGACTGCATGCATTCCTATTCAGGAAGAGTTCTCATGTTTAAGAAAGTCGCTTTCGACACACAGCTGCTGCCCAGACCTCACAGTTCAGGCAGTTCCCAAACACGATTCTGTGATGGTATTTTTTAAACAAAGAAGAAATCAATGGCTATTACAGGGTCAAACTCTCTTCTCCTACTTTGCAGCACTACACTGCAGACTATTTAGTGTCTTGAAGATCAATACACTCACTCCAGCAGGAAATCATCCAAGGACTTGCACAGTGGATCCCCACAGTTCTGTAGTAGCTTGCTACCCAGCACAAGGCAGACCCCCACATAGCAAGCAGGCTCTACATGGATCTCATGGTAATAAACCAATGGACTATGATACAAGGACTGATTGTTTCTACAAGAACTTGCACATAAAGTGGAGAAAATCAACCTAGTTTGTATTTCTGATCACATAAACAGCTGTTAAAACTGCTTGGACTTTTACGCGCTCCTGGACCCAACTGTACAATTATCTGATAGTAGTTGTTAAGTACATTACATCCAGTTTCTTTTTGAATAATTACTTTGTATAATGCTAAAATTTGAGCCTATGGTTAGCAACAGCATTCCAAAACCTTACATACATGATTTGAATACTGGGTTATTTCCATTGCAGCAAGTAGGAATAAAACCCAAACACAGACAACACAATGGAACAGACGGCTCAGGAAAATGGAGAAGAGAAGGAGAGGGAGAAGGAATGGCAAGGCAATAATAATGGTTTCTTCCATTCCCTTCAAGGTGAACAGAACAGTACACAACAAACAAGTAAATAAATGTGGTAATCACCACCTCCCGCAACAGATACAACTCAACTTACAGAAACCAACAGAAGCCAGAAAACAAGTTCTTCAACAGGAAACAATGTTAAATTCAAGTGTTTGTGTATTTTTTAAACAAAGTCCTTAAAGAGACAGTTGTTGTGGTGTTAGCATAGCAGCGGCTCAAATGAGGAACTTTTCCCAGAAATACAGCTGCAATGCCTCTGGCAGACACAATTACAGCAAAGTTTTCTAATCCATGTTGAAGTTGCACTGATGTTTTTATTCCTCTTTTTCACGATTTTAAAGTCTGCTTCTCCTTCACGTAAAATGTAGAGGAGAGCAGCTTTAGGCAAATGCAAGAGGTTTCAGAGTCATACAGATGATAGCAATGCCTGCACTTCCATGCAAACAGATACATGAGAATAGTCAAATACACATCACTCCCACATACCATAGAAGAACCGCTGAACTATTCTACTTCAGCACTTGAAGCAGGGCCACCAGGACACCTTGCTACTCTCTCATCCGTAACCAGCTTGACAAATAAGTGGCCTTCTTACAACCACAGAGGAGCTGCGTTCAGAGAAGCAGTCCTTTGACAACAGGAACAGGTCAACCGCAGTTGCGTATCCACCCATAGCCACACTGCCACCCACCTCCACATCTGCACACCCCAGAGGGAACTGAGCACCTGCTCCTAGCTGGTTAAAACACAAGGGAGGCCAAGGAAGGACACAGGCAACTGCAGAGCAGCATGTGGGACACTGTACCTGGCATATTCAACTGCTTCAGAACTTGGGATGGCCTCTATGCTGAAAGAGAGACAGAAGGAGGAGTCCAAGCAACTTCTATCTCAATTAAGTTCTCTGACAAGGCTTAGGTACCAGAGATTGGTTTCCTCATAGGACGTGCGCAGATGCAAGCAAAGCCAGAATCAGAACAATTATGCTTCATAAGTTCTGCTCAAAGCTCTTTAAAACAGCAAGAAGTGGCTGCGTCAGTAGCAAAAAATATCAATTATACCCTAAAAACATGCTCCAAGATTTAGCAAAGAATATCTGAGAATCATACAATTCATAGAAACATACAATATTACACGTAAATGAAATCCTGCATGACTAAGAAGATGGAAAAAGAAACATTTTTTAAATACAAAAACAGCCTAAACATTGAAGATATGTCCAAAGCAAAGCTGGAGACTGGTCTTTGTACCACCTCCCCTCCTACTCAGCTCTTACAAGAAGAACTGCTTTTTGGCTTCCTCATTTCACTCGGGTTTCTTTCCAAAGAAATTAAAAAGAAAAATAAAATAACCCAAAGCAAAACATTTTCTGTTCAAGAACTACAGAAATTTATTTTCCTAGCCACAAAAGGAGAATTTTGTTATCTTGAACGGTCACATCTCTGCACTCATTATACTTACTGATGGTGCATTTTTCTTTACTTTTGTAGTGGTTAGTTTACATTTAGTCATTTTCTGAGCAGGCAAGCAGCTTAAATAGGTTATCTTTTGCTCATTATTTATGTTCTCTATTCGCATAACTCCTTCACAACTACTCCATTAAACACCTCTTCCCCTCCAAGGCCAATTTCAAAAAGCCTCCTGCTTTAGGAGGCTGACAAGCATGACTCACAGTATTCCCACATTCATTCCCCCCGGCCTCGTGGGATGTTATACAGCCAGTAAGTACCTGCTTCAGTTCATACTCCCCCACTCCCAGTGCTGCTGCAGTAACCCCTTACAGTAATCTGGGGGAAAAAAAAAAAAAAAGTAAAGCTACCTCTCCAGCTGTCTCCTGAAGGTAGGAAGCAAGTAGTAACAGTATTTGCTTTTAATGTTGTCCTTCTACCACATCACAGTTTGCAAGACAGTGTGGCCGAAGAGTGGCACACAATGGAGAGCTACACACTCTCCCCCGTTCCTCCTATGTCTTTACTCCTACCAGAAATTCGGAGTCACTCAAAATCAACTTGTTTTTCAATCATCCTTCAAAGCACTTCCACTTTCTTCAGCAAGGCCGAAAGTTATTCAACATAGAGAATTGTTTATCAACTCTTAAAGACCTTTCCATGCCTAAGGAACACACTCAAATCGCCCACACTTCCCACACTAAGGACTAAATCCAGCAAATTTTCTCCCTCCAGCAGAAAAGCAGCAACCCACAGGTACCATACCCCTGCATACTTGGCTTTTATCCTCAGTAAATGAGCCTCTCATAATTGCAAGTATCTCCCTTGCTCTCTGAACGGTCAATACTCACTGCAGAGTACTGACAGAAGCCAATTCTACAGTTCTTGTTCATGAATCGTAGGTTTCCAAAGAGGCAATGTTTGCCAGAAAACTTCCCACTGACTGTCATCCTTCTCCGTTGGTTTAAAGGACAGACTGTCAAAGAGGAATTAAAAACATCTAGAAACAGTACAGCCACTACTCAAGTGATACAAGCCTTCTTACAAAGTAAGCAGCACTGTATGAGCCCGAGCTTCACTTACATCTATGGTAACAACAATTTTATCTAACATTCAAAGCTAAAGACACTTTAGAAATTAGATACAAAATCTGTTGCCATTTAAGACAACATGTACTCGCAATGCTCCCAGACAAGTCTCAGGACTAGCGCGGCAACCGGATCATTTCAGTGCCGGGAGAACATATGGTACGCCGCAGTAGGTAACACACCCACGATATTTCAAGAGAGCCCTTGTAGAGCCAAGCACTTGCAAACCAGACGCACACTTTATCTACTGCAGCTAACGCCAGGAGTTTGCATCACAGAAACAATAGCTCCTCCCAGAGATTTAGAAATCCTGCGAGTCAGCCAGCAAATCAAAAGCTGAACAATCGCCGGCCAGGTTTCAAAGGAGCTTGCCAACCAAAGCGCATTGATCCATCATATCTCTATTTGTTAGTCCCATACTCTCTGGACCTTGATTGAAGTATCATCCAGGCCACCTGCCACAAGGCATAACAGCACGAACCCTGGAGGCTATAATCATATTTTTTAAAACCCTTCAGGATTAGCTCCAGCTCTGCTTTGTGGATGCATACCTACTAACGTATGCTAACAGAACACCATTCCCCTCGATATGTCCACCTTTCCCTCACTGTTAAAAGACTCAAAGTCCTCCAAACAACAAAGTTTTACTAAGGCCTTTCCACTCCTTGATCTCAGAGTAATAAAAGGACCAGCTTCCCAAACAATACGAATTTTTTGTAAAGGAAAGGTCTGGCCACACACATATCTGAGGGGCTTCCGAAGAGTTTTACTACTAGACAGAATCCCATCAGTCCCACTGCACGACTTGTCTTCCCAGCTGCCTTCTCATTACTCTTTATCCTGCTCATCATGGCTTCTTCAGGTGGTTACAGACCACTTCACAGCCAAGGCCTTAGTCTCAACTCTATGCCAATAAAGATAATCTAAACTAAGAAGTGCATATAAATGTCTTCAGTAGCTGCAGGTTTCAAATTATTCAAATCCATACTAGCAGAAGCTGTTTGTCTGAAAGGCATCGTGAAAAGCAGCTGCATAATTTAAGCTGCAAAGTAGTAAAATATGCAGTTAAATAACAGAAAGAGATTAATTAAAAAGAAATAGGCAAGGGAGAAGAGGTTTTCAGATGAGATCTGAAATGAGACTGAGTCAAAGAGGTACACAGCAAGCATGTGAGTCTGCTTCAGAGGCAGAAGCTGTGATGAGAGCACTCTTCCGTCAATGGCAGCAGCAGAGAAAGTCCACAGCATTTGGTAGTAGAAGACCAAATGAGACAACAGGTCTAGGAAACAGCCTGCAGCAAGCAGACAGGAGACTTCAACAGTAAGAGAGAAATAAACAAATTCACATTAAGATCACAGGTTAGGAGAAGCACCTGGGCAGAGAGCAATGTTGTCACTAGGAACAACTAGTGACGTAATAGCTACTACCATTATTAGGTGTATGAAAGTGAAAAGACGAACCATTGCACGGCATTCTGCAGCTACTTAACCGTTACTGCAGTAGTCTGATGCAACTGACTGGACACCTTGTTCTTCCCTTCTCTATTTGTTTTACGCAGACATTTTCTTATCTTAGGCTCCAGACAACACAGGCTTATTGCATGGGGACCATAGTTCAAGTATTAATTTGTAGCACGACTGCTACAATAAAGTCAAATAAGATCCTCAGCTGACAATGATTGCCACGGGACAAATACTGGCTGGCGGATTTACTGACCCCAAAGTACATGGAGGAGATCAAAGGATGAAAGTGAAGATATGCATCTGGTGAAAGATTAGCTGGAAAAAAAAAAAGCCAAGAAAAAAATCCCCATGCTTGCTTGATAAAGTATAGCTTAGAAAAAAAACATTACCATGTGAAACACTGGTGTGAAAGTAGCCAGAAGAGTCTATACTTCAATTCTTTTCCAAGGATATCAAAGAACAGTTATGCTTCAAGTAGTAAACAAGCAATTTTTTTTAACTTGGAACTATTTATAACCTTAAGACCACCCAGTAGGGACATTATGTTCAACTAACGATGTCACACTAGCATTTGTTTTAGTAAGCCTCCTTTGCCCAAGTTCTGAGGCCTCTCTGCTTCCTTAACAAAAGTAGGAACCGTACTGCATTTTACTCCTATTTGCCTCTGAAGTTACAATAAAATTAGGAAAGCAACTCAGAATCTCTCCCCCATGAGGTCTTTAGCTTTTCACCACTACAGGATTAAAGGTTCCTCACATACAGAGCAGCATGCTTGCTCTTCAACTTCTGCTGTAGAAAAAGTAGAGTTGATTATTTTGGGCTCTTTGGAAAATGAGGGAGGAAGGAAAAGGGAGAGATGACACCATCACAAATATACCTGCTATCTTAACATAAGGAACATAAGAAAGCTGTATCTCATTGCAGAAGACACAACCTTTCCTGTTCTTTTAGAACATTCCATGATGGCAGAAGATACAGTACAGCACACGTCATTTGCAGCTGTTAAGAAAAGACTTCATCCGAGGAGACAGACAAACCAAGAAAAATTTTGATTTTCAGAGTCTTCTTCAGTTTACCAAACCCAGAACTTACTAACTAAACATATATGATATGAAATCTTAGACAAGAATATTATTTAAAATAAAATTACCTTGTAAACAGTAAAAATCTTTCTCAGAGCAAAACTAATTTGTTAGCTTAGCCAGCAGACTGGCTGCCCTCTTCTCATGTTAATAGAGACTGGTGAATTTTACAAGTTGTATCTGAAAATGCTGCACTCGTGTTGTGCTCCAAGTTGAAATTCTCATGCAAGGTTCCCCATCCTTTCTTTTCTTCTAAATTATAGGCATCATAATAACAAATCTACTCTCTGCAAAGCATGCACAGCTCCTGTTAATGACATCAAGGACTTGCATAAATAACAATATTTGCAGTCACAAGCAAAGGTGGCACCTACACTCATCGATTAACCCAAAGAAAAAAGCACATTCCCTCTAATACCAAGACGAGGAGTTTAGAGTTCTGCTTTCATTTGCTGTACAACAAATAGATCCCTCAAACAACTCATCTATTAGAAGTGCTGTATCTTTTATTTCCCTGTCCAGTCCACAGCAGATGAAATACTTGACTGAGTTTTTCCAGCACAGTCAGAAGGGCATGCTGACAGCCTGGAGGGGAGGGAGGAGAGGCACCTGCAGATACCATCTTACTCACAGAGCTTGGTCAGGAGCACATCATGACTTAGTTTCCACAGCACCCTGGTCTTGGCCTCCAAGGGGAGGGGGCAAGTTTTGAGCTGCAAACAGCTATTTCTACAACCCACAGACACCAAGTCTCTGTCTGCCGCAGCTGCCTCACCAGCAAGGTCAGGAAAAGGGAGGAACCACACTGAGACACCACATCTACTATTACAAATTCAGTAGTTACTTCCCTTTACTTAGGGGTGGAGGGAAGGGAGGATCCCTGTGACCAAGTCCACCCACCTCTGTCACTAGTGCTCAAACTTGGTCCGGGGTGCAGTAGGGGGGGAGGGGAGGTGGAAGAAACAGCATCAGAGGAACACCACTCTCAGCAGCACAAATGAAGAGAGCAAGAATGCTTGAGTAATTATGAACAAGCCTGGACACTGAGTAACTGAGGGACCACAAGTCATTTCCTACCAAGTAACAACAATAATAACAAAAAAAAAAACCCAAAACACCACAACCTCAAACCCACGCCATGATCCTTTCCACTCCATTACTAATTAAGGACTGAACACAGGCATAGAGAGTAAGATACCTTCTTATCCCTCAGGAGCGCCTTGCTACACTAAAACTGGCACTTGGTCCACACAGTTGCCACTCCACAGTTTTGCAGACAACTAAGATTCCAGTTACTAGAACTGTCAAACACAGACTGCATTCACTAATGAGAAAGAGAGCAGCAACTGCTAGTGCCTCCACCAAGACACAGAGACCCAGCAGCACGGCGACAGACAGTGCTTATAAGCACTATGTAACTCCAGAAGTCTGCAAAGTCAAAAATCAGAATCTTAAAGTTCTTACAAGAGGAGGTGTGTAAAACTCTTAAAAAGTAATGGCTGCTAATGAGTTGAATCATGGTTTCAGGTGCACGTTTTCCCAAAGGATTCATTGCACTGTCTCCATGGACACCGTCTCTGCATTTCTTGCGGATACGCACTTTTTGCTGTGCTGCAGTGTAACAGAGGCAATTTGGAAATGGGTGGGAGGAGGAACCCTTGTGCACAGCTCTGGAAGTCCAAACAATCAAGTTCTGTTCCCAAATCGGACAAAACGTCCCTATGTGACCTTCCACAAGTCAGTTATAAATTCTATGCCTCCAATTACGCTTCTGTAAAACAAGGACAGTTCAAAATACTGAACAAAGACACTGTGATGTTGCATCAGGTTGTGTGTTTTTTTTGCTTCAGAATTCAGGGGGTTTTGTTGTTAAGCTTAGATCAGCAGCAGACACTAACAAGAACTTTGCCCTCAGAGGCACAGTGCTTCCTACTCGTACACAGCCTGCTCCTGTGTTATTACCTGCATTACAACGTGATCCACTTTATGAGCCCTTCTCAAGGCCCATCTATTTCCTCTTTACCGTAAGAGTAAGTGCAGTGCAACAAGCTCCCAGAGATCCAGAGGGAGGTAAGCATTAGACAGTTGCCCCTCTTGTGTCTTCTTTCCTCCTTCCATCAACTCCAGAGGGCTGGGCCCAGCAAGTGCCGCACAGCGAGCGAGGATCACACGTAACACACACTGATGACAGGCTGCAACCTGCTTCCTCCCAACACGGACAGCGCTTCCTTTGTGGAAGAAGTATGCACCTGTAAAAGCTTATCCCAATCCACTTCACCTAATTAAGGTAGCACAGTGTGACAATCATCTGCTGAAATACTAATGAAAAAATAGAGCAGGAAAAGCAGTTGGCATCTCGCTGGCTTCTTAAACCAAATGTACCAAAATTAATGAAAATATTTCAAATTTGGAGAAACTGGTCTCATTAGCTACCTCCTTTGGACACAAAAGACATACATATAAACACTCTAGGATCTGTTTCCTGTATATGTAGGGTAATCACCTGCTGATTCAGTGAAGATGCACTATTGTCTTATCACCGCTTCTGAGCTAAATACACAGCTGTATTTTCCAAAACACAGAAAATGCATTGACACAGAAGACCAATGCAAGGCATAGAAGAGCCACAAGTCTAACCCATCAACCTGTACCCAAATTATTATTAAAGAAAACCATGTACACAGAACAGCCAGTGTTTTTTATACAGATAAAGGTTTGCTTAAACTACCTTAAAAAGAATAGTGTTTAAAAGTATAAGCTAACACCTTTTCTTAAAGAATATTATTTAAACCTACAAAGCATAGTAGATGGTACATCCACATTTTATCTTGTTGCTCTCAAGCTCTCTAATTTTGAGCTATATTTTGACGTTACATAAAGTGAACTAGCTAATCTTTTTTTGTAAAATGTTCCAAATTTAGCAATGAAACTAGGAAAAAGGCAACACTGTATTTACTCTCAATACAAAGTAAGCTATGAACATAAAAGCATGCAGGTTCTCACAGCACATAAAATATTTGTATTGGTGACAATTTAAGAAGTTCATCCTTTTAAGGCAGGTCATTTTCTGAATTAGATTCTGAGTGAATTTCCTTGTACTGAACTAAGCCAAGCCACCTTCCATAAACCAGGCAATGAAACAGAGTCAGATCAGTTACCAATATTTAAAGAATAAGAAATATCATGAAAAAAGTTCTTTCCTTCTCAATCTGTACCATCTATTGTAGAGGAACTGCACAACATCCAACCTATCAAACAAAGTATTCATGTATGTATATTGGAATATAAGGATTTGTGAAATTTCTTTCATGAAATCTTCTGTTCAACCCCACGCATTTATTTTTCTATCAATGGGAAAGAGACTTTCAATTTTTTTGTAATAGCAGTCAAACTGAAGTCTGACCCTGCTTGTCTGTTTTACCCAGAACAGCCTGATAACTCACCGTTCAGTTTCCACTTACCAGTTGGAAGCTACAGAAGGAAATAACATCACAACAAAACTCCACATGTTCAGTCAACACAGTTCTTACTTCCTTAAAAGGTCTTTCACTTAATTTATTTGCTAAAGCTGCTAAATCTACCCACTAGAGACCATGAAGATCAGAATTTACAGAAGTAGTCCATATTCCAAGATACTCATTTAGAGGTTCTCACAGTCATACTAAAATCTTATTTGAGCTTAAAAAAAAAATAAATAATAAAATAAAAATGCAAATGGATCTTCCCAAGTGGTCTAAAAGCAAATAAACTGATGAAAACTATTTACCTGCCTATGTATAAACAAGACTATTAAGAAACATCCTATTTAGACAGTAAGGGAGATTTGTAAGTAGTGTTTTATGGCACAGAGAGGCCTCTCTACGCTACACCAGAAAAACTGAAGTTGTTCAAAATGAAGGCATCAGTGCAGTAACAATGGAGACGCAAATTTCCTGTGTCATTCTAACATTTCATAAGCTAGTTATTGTAAATAAGTTCATTAAAAACTGCAAATAATTCAATTCAGCCAGGAAACTGACTGGAGAAGCTCTCTGGAAGTTAATATTTTCGACTGAAGAAGAATAATTAGAACTCTAAGGGCTTTAACTCCATGTTATTTCTGTACTGATAAAGCTCATACTGTTTAGGATACCGATGAAATTCCTCACAAGCATCTTCCGCTTTATGCTACGGGTTTTCAGATAATCTTTCTCAGTTACATGCACACTGAAAGGGGCTAGTCCCAGATTTCATTTGCAGGCAAAGGGATCGGGGGAAGGTGTTAGGTACTGGAGCTCATATTCATACGGCTTCTATGAAGAAGTCTCATTTATTTCCATCATAAGACAGTTTTACCACTCCTCCTCTCAATCTCACTGTACGTTATGATAAAGGTATGCCAATTCACAAGCAAAAGTCTGCATCCTAAGAGAGTAAAGTCATACTAGTATTCTAAGGAGTGCCAGAGGAAAACTAGTTAGGAAATACTAAGAAAAATGTAATATCTCTAAATTTCAGAAAACTACTTCAGAAGACAAAAACGTGTTTCCAGTTAAAGATTCATAGTTCAAAACCTGCTTTTAAAACTGTTCAGAGTTTAAGTCTCTGATCTAAAAGAAAACGGGAATTTAATTTTCTACCTGTTTGTCACTGAAGCTTCCAATCAGAAACATAAGAGATTCCAAATCTTGTCACAGATTAAATACCGTAACGTACTTACGGTGCCTTTTTCGTTCTAGTTAAAGCCAAAACCAGTAACATCACAACTTCCTTTAATTACTACTTCTACATTTGGTTTCCTTTCCCATTTTTTATCTCTCCCTTTCTCCCATCCCCTCCAAGACTACTACCGTACTCTACTTTTATTTTAGCACTGCTTATCTCCCTTAGAAACTTGCTTGCTTTGCTTCTCCTGAATTCTTTTCCCTTCCAATCAGATAAACCTTTTAGATAACCAGAATACACATGGTCTGGAGGGTAAACTGTATTACTGCCTGGCATTCTGATTTGTTCACAAATTGCCTTAGCAAGAAACTGCTTCCCACTTTTCTAAGAACACTGATTTTCAACTTGAGAGTCCCAAATGCTGTCATCTTTCCTAAACGCTTCAGTAAAAGGATGCTTACCATCAATAGAGCTACACGGACCATTAGGTAGCCAAGTTCCATCCAGGTATTTTTTTTTTCCTTTCTGCCTTCCCCTGCCTTTTTTTTTTTTTTTNTTTTTTTTAATTTTTTTTTTTTTTTTTTTGAGAAATCTCTAAAGGCAACCAAAGACAAATTTTCTTAAAAGAAAAAAACCAGCACAACTGCAATTTTACCAGAACTATTTGCAGATTAAGTGAAAGAGAGAAAACAAGATTCCTATGTTTTCAGCTCCAAAAATACAGATATAGTTTGAATACAGAAATATAGGGGGTGGGAGCTTGTTCCACTTCAATGCCACAATGCAGAGCGGGTGACAGCACACAGTAAGTTTTCCTACCAAGGAGCACACAGCACTTCCCATAGGAAGAGAGAAAAATCTCCAAATTCAAAGCACTCGAAGAGGCCACATTGAATCAGTTACATACTACAGGCTAAGTTACCGTGCGTAGCCACTTCTGAACTATTTTAACCTTCATTTCATGGCCAGGCTCCCTGTTCTGGCCTGCCTTTTTTTGCAAAATGCTCAATTACATTAAATAAAAACACTCCATGTTATGTGTCGGTTAAGCCTCTTCCTCTCCTTTCCCATCCCACAACACACATAACGCTCCCAAATCTCAGTAACCCAGTGCCCTGTGTCATATTGCCTAATCCTACAGCAGCCCCACCACAGGCACTGGAAGTATAATCTGTTCAGTAGTCCAACTGGAGAGCAGATGGCTTTGTATAAAGTGCTGATTAAAAAACCACCTCCATCACACATGAAAAAAATATGTAATTTTATCAATATAATTGCCATTTTTATGGAGCAAACATACAACGTGTGTAAAATACAAGCAAAGTACACACTTTTCTCTACTGCGCAAATCCTCATTTGGAATTTCAGAACTCCAGCTTTCTTTCAAAAGGGTAAACACAGCTGTACACAGATAAAACAGACCGTACCCATCCTGCATCCAGCTGACCTTGATACTTGAGGTGAAAACGAGCTACCAAATTTAAAATAAAATAAAAAAAATAAAAACCACCCCAAGTGACCAGATGGGAACTAGCTCAAGTGTTGCACTTTCTGTTTATTTGCTTGAAGAAAGATGAGACAAGTTTTAAGACTCTGAAGAAAATGATGTAACTGAAGATTGCCTGTTAACTTTCTGACACAGGGAAAAAGTCAGGATCAGAAGACAGGTCAAAACTTGTGCCGCAATTACCATGCTCATGTATTTGTCATATTTCCCATGAGTAAAACCAAATGAACCTCGCCTCTTAGAAGCATTTATATCAGCAGCTTTCTTGGGGTGGAGCAAACAAGTCGGAAGAGTAAATAGACATTAAATCATACTACCTCACATACCACAAAAGAAAAAAAAAAAAAAAATCTTACAAATATGGCCTGTTAGAGCAGTTTTAATCCAAGTAGCTCTTTAAAAGAATAAAATTCACTTCCTACTAATAAAGCTGTATTTTCGATTTTGTTCCTCCATTACCAAAAAGAGTAAGACAGCTTAACAATGATGGATGCCAGAGAATTCAATAAACTATTAAATACTCATCACAGGTAGTCTAGTACAAGATTCAACAAATTCACTTTACAAGCTGTCTATTAAGTAAAACAGAGTTTATTTCCTTTTTCCCTTCAGTGTTTTTTAATAAAAGTTGAGTTTGAGCATCTCTGGATGGTTCTGTATTCACATCAGTATGACCAAATACACAGACTGACGGAGTCAGGTTCTGCAAATCCCGAAAAATCAGTAATAGTAAATTGTGCTTTAAGTAGCTTCAGAAAAATAGGCTTAAAGCAAGGCCAAGAAGCCCCGGCAACCCGGAGAGGAGGGGGAGGGTGGGGAATCCACACCAACCGGTGGAGACGCGCTACACCCAATGGAGCCTCTTCCCGCACGAGCGAGCCGGTGTGAAATGACTGTTACAGGGCGTCTGAAGCCTGCGAGAGGCACCGATTGCCATTTTGAAACACCTCCTCACGCTCGCTCAGCGGTGCCCGGGCACGGGCGGCTTCCTGCCCCCGCACGCCGCTCACGGCAGAGGCGCCGCGGCCCCTGAGAACGCGGTTCCCTCG